>CM052445.1:23581158-23611821 GCA_028533085.1 Varecia variegata | reverse complement strand
GTAGAGACTGGGTCTCACCGTATTACCCTGGCTGGTCTCAAACACCTGGGCTCAAGTGATCCTCTGCCTTGGCCTCCCAAAAGTCATAGGATTATAGGCATGAACCACCACCATACCCAGCCATGTCTTGTAACTTTTGATTGAATATTGAACATTGTAAGTAAATGTTATATCAACTCTGTATTCTGTTGTATTCTTCTGAATGTCCTTTTTTTTTTTTTTTTAATTCTAGTGAACCGTGATTCAAACTGCAGGCATTATCTCCTCCACTATATGCAACTGTTGATATTTCTACTCCATTCTTTGGTTTCCTGCTGTTATTGTCTTAACCTGAGTCCCCTTTGGTTTCCCATGTAACTGCAAAATTTGGTGGTCAACTGAGGATTTTGTAGTTTTGAATACCTCCCTTAAAATTTCTAGCTATTCTTCTGGCTCCATCTCTCTACTTTGACACTTGAACCTATCAGGCTTCACCTTTCTCCCACTCAAGCTATGCACAATTGGGGAAATATAATCATTTAAGGAAAACATCAAATTCACAGATATGGCTCTGTATAACTCTATCTTTCATTAATCAAATGTTTTCTGTTCCTTCCCTGCTTGGTCAATGTGTCTTTTAGGAGTTCCCCTGCTCACAGGTAGTTTAGCTGACAGCCATGGATTTGGGCAGTTTATGCATTGAACTTGGATCTTATTCTTTCTTCAGCTCTCATGCTACTGTAGTTTCACTTTCAGTTTCCAGCATCTTCCCTAGCTCTGATCTCTGAAACTGTAGCTGGCAAGGCTGCAGCTTTTCTCAATGCTACTTTTGGTAGGTATAGCTGTAAGAGTTGGCCAGAATCCTAACCCTCAGTTCAGAAAGCCATAATTTTATCCCTTCCAGTTGAAGTATTTTGAGATTAAACTTTCCTCTGGTTCTGTATGCTTTTTGACATTTTCTAATCTTAAAATAGCATCTTTTCTTAATCTAGTTCATCTAGCTTCTATAAATACTCTTTGCATTGGGTTCCTGTAACTATGTCACCACTCTGCTGTTTATGTAAGTCTCTCCCTAGTCAGGGCTTTTGGGATCATGTGTCTTCCAAAATCCTTTTAGGGAATGCAAGGGTTGGTACATATGTAGCTGCAAAGGGTTACACAGTAATTAATGTCCCCCTTGGAATCATGTAACATTATAGACCTATAACAAGGTATCTTCTCTCCTAAATTTCTTTTGAGAAAATGGACCTGAACTACACAATAACCCTAGCCCTGCCTTCTAACAGAAGGGATTGTCCTATTTTTCACTAATGGTTGTTGACTGGGGTATGCAGTTCATTGGATAATCCCATGAAATTCTTCCTGTTCTTTCAAATACCAACATTCACATTATCAGAATGTCTGGTTTTACCAAAAGAGCAAAATTTCCAATTAAAGACACCTGGGATGTCAATACATTTAGATTATACAGAAGCTGACCATGAGAATAAAAGGGCTTCTTGAGAATTTATACATAAACTGTTGTCTATGTATGTTCCCAGCCTGGTAACATGGAAGTGGAGTTGAAAGGAAGGAGTGGAGCAAAATGGAAAGACAGTTCTATTCTCCAGGAATCGAATCAAGAAACCAGAAAGTCAGGAACCAAACATCTTGTGTCTGTCTAATTTCTTCTTCTCTCATCTGTACTAAGGTATTAATATTTCATGTATTTTCTCCATTCTCTTTTTTTCCAAGTTGGATCAACATGGATTAGGCTTCTAATAGGGCTATTTCAGGTAAAATTCTCTATGAAATAGATTCTTTCAGGGATCTCTTTCAAATTATACCCAATCATGTGGAAAGTACAGAATCCTCTTTTAATGCTCTGGGAAGAGAAGATATTTCTCTTACCAGGCAAATGGACTAATAGTCTATCTACTCACATCAAAAAATAAAAACTGGCAAAAAAAGTTGATAATATCAGCTAATTGGGTAACCTCGAGAATAGGAAATGTATTTTAAAATAAAGCATTGATTAGATATTTTCTTATTGAGATCACTACTATTTACAAATATCTTCTCAAAGTTGAGAAGATTAAAAATGTAATTTGTATTCTAATTTAATTGTAAATTTATTCTAAAGTAAAGAACAGTTCTATTTATTGGGTTTAATTTACTTTACTACTTTTTCCTTTATAGTTGCATATACCATACTCTATTATGTAGGACTACAGTCCCCAGTCCCCTGGCTGCAGACTGGTAGGGATCTGTGGCCTATTAGCAATTGGCATTAGATTCTCGTAGGAGCACAAACTCTACTGTAAACTGTGCATGCGAGGGATCTAGGTTGCATGCTCCTTGTGAGAATCTAATGCCTGATGATCTGAGGTGGAGCTGAGGTGGTGATGCTAGTGCTGGGGAGCAGCTGCAAATACAGATTATCATTAGCAGAGAGGTTTGACTGCACAATAAATGTAATGCACTTGAATCAACCTGAAACCACCTGGCCTCCCATCCATGGAAAAATTGTCTTCCATGAAACCAGTCCCTGGTGCCAAAAAGGTTGGAGACCACTGAGTAGGACATTGTAAAACAAAGGCACATTATATAAATATGAGAAGTCATTATCATGTACTTATTATGCAAGACTGTCCAATGCCCAGAGAAGTGACGGTAAGCGAATTCTCTGTATAGAGTATTTTTTCTGCATGTTTTGATACATTTCTCAAATCACAATTATTTCCATGGTAAAAGACTGTGAGATAAAAAAAAAAAAAAACAGCTACTGTCTTCTAAGATTTAGCAGAAAAATAATTTGTCTCTAAATGCAAAAGCTTCTTAGTCAATCACAAATATTGTCAATAATTAGCAATAACAGCAAGGGGAATTCAATTACAGGCAAAGCAAATTGCTTTTTATTTAAATGTTCTTTTTTTAATGCATCCCAGTGTGAAAGTCCCTCTTTAAATTAGTGAAAGCATGTGTAATCTCAATACCTCCATTGGGGGTTGTAGGAATATATGTAGTCTCACTCTTTGGTTGAGTGTTTAGAGGCTTAGGACAAAATTGTACTGCTTTAGGTACTTTGGAATGATAGAAATGGATAGTAATTTAGATAATTAAGTCTATTCAAACTTTATTTCAATTTTCTCTGGATGTAATATTCTTGTATTCTAGCACAATATATTCATGTTTATGTAAAATTAAATACAATCATAACTATTCTACAGTCATTACAAAAACAGGCTGTGCCATCTTTATTTTAATCTCTGATGCTTTTCAACCTTATGGAAAGGTCCAACTAATGTTCTACTAGAAAAGAGCAAAGAGAACTCATCTCATTTTTGTTCCTGTCAGTTGGGTTTAATTTTTGCAGTAGGTGTCATTTTAGGAGAAGTAGTAGATAGTAGAAATGTGAAAAATTTATGAACAGGAACCATGGCATCTGGAGGAAGAACCCGAGATGTCCACCCTTCAGTAACCTCATTAAAGAGATGAGAATAAAATAATTCAATTTGGGCATCCTGGGGAAATACGCCTTGAGGTCAAAGTTTATCAACTGGTAAGAACTCCTTTGCTTCTTTTCTCTAAAAAGCAGTCGTATTCCTAAAAGCAACTGTTCTGCCCACTGATTTGTAACTTGGCACAGACACGTAGGATATGCAAATTAGATCACTAGCAGACCTGAACAATTCAAGTATGGGAAAACATAAACTATAAGCAACTTTCTCTTCGAGGTGTAAACTCCAGTATTTTCATCCCATCAATTTCAGAGTAACATATTTCCAATTGATTTAATATGTGTAAATATTAAAAATTGAATTGTGGCCACATGCAGGCAGTTTTCAATGATGTTAACTGTAAGCACTTAGGTGATTTTTTTTTATATATTTATCTTTTATTTGCTTTATTACATGTTGTGTTACTGCAACAATTATAATTTCTTCAAGGCTAGGAACTGTTGCTTAAAATTAACCAGTTGCCTAACTTAGAGTATATTGCATATATCAAAAGATAAACGTGATAGATTAAAGATGGCTAAAAATACTTTGATACTCCTCCTATTATGGAATGGAGTCTAATCCCTCTGCCCTTGAATCTGGGCTTGAGTTTGTGACTTACTTAACTAATGGCACTAGTGATGTTTTTGGACTTATGAAGCTAAGTCATAAGAAACCTTGCAGCTTCTGCCTAAGTCTTTCAAAACACTATCTTTGCGAATACTGAACTTCCAGGTTAGAAGTTGGACTTACTCTGAAATGAAAGTATTAGAAAGACCATTTATACAACCGTAGTTGACTGTCGCAGCTAAGGCCAGCCTTCACATTATTCCCGTCAAGTTGTCAGACAGGTGAGTGAAGCCATATTGAACCCTCCAAAATAGTTCATCCACCAGATGAATACCATTAATAAACCCTGGTTGGTTCCATGTGGAGTAATAAAATCTGCCAGCCGAGACCTGACCAAATGCCTGAATCACAAAATCTAGAGATACAATAAAATGGTTGATGTTCCAAGGAGTGGTTGGTTATGCCAAAATAGATAAGCCAAGATAAGAAAAAAATGTTGAATTTTTTTGGAGTCTGAGAAAATATATTTATTTTACTGACCATCTATAGATCTATTTTTATTTGTTCTTCTCTGCTACTAAATATAAATGCAAATCTATAACTTCCCACCACATTTTTCTCTTTTCAGCACAGTAGTTATCACTGGTCTTCTATATTTTTTTCTTTTTCATTTTAAAAAGTCATATTCAGACAAAGTTAGCAATGCTATTTTATTGGAAAAATTGAAAGTGTTTTAAAATCACACAAAGGTCCCCTACTATATATCTTTGAAAGTCTTATAAAATGCTATAATTATATACCATAATATCGTAAATTAATTTAAGAATAGAGAAGTTATGGTTATAAATCTTCTTATAATGGAATAGCAGGCTCAGTTTTTTGAGACCACATATTATTATAAATTATCAGGAGTATCAAAAATGTGCTATAATTTGTAATTGAAATCAAGGAAGGAAAAGTTTGAAATCATGAAAAAATGATCCATCAAATAAAAGCAAAATGTTTAACTCTAACCTGGCAGTCCCTGCTTAAGAAAATGGAAATGCTTTAGGAGTGCCTCAGTTACTAGCTCAGTGTCTAGCATAGAATACATATTTGCTAAATTAATGAATTAGAGGATAAAGGATTTCTAGGAAGAAGGGAAAACAGTTTTTAATAAACCATGATAAAATTTTCTGAGAGGCACAGAGGATTCATAATTGGTATCAGGAGAACTGGAAAATGAGAGAATATACACAGAAAACAAACACAAGCAGAAGAAATTCAACATAGTCTATACCTTGCCAATAGATAAACAGCTCTTTCCAGAGAAGAGATATAGATACTATCTAAACAAGCAGCATCCAATATACCATGTAATAAAAAATAAGATGAATGTAGGCATGAAAGCACAAGGAATTCTTTTGAGCTACTGAAAGAATAAAATTATAAAGGTGCATGTGAATATGTCTCTGAGACAGCCAGGGAGAAGTAGGAAACACGCAGAACTTGAGGTCACACAGATCCACATTCAAATCCCAGTTTCTCTGCTTACTACATGCATGACTTTGAGTTATTTAACTTTTCTGAGATTCCATTCAATTATCTCCAAATGAAGATAACATCTCTTTTGTTAATTAATTACCTAGTACCTGCCTGAGACATAATAGGTAGGTATTCAAGAAATGTTGGTTTCTTTCTCATTCTTTTAAGGGGTATGGAGACTACGTTTAACCATATATCATGCTAATATAGATGAAAACTGAAATTTTCTTTTATCCTGGAGAAATTAAATTGAAAATTGTGTCTAACTTTTCAACCCACACTCAATTACCGTTTTATGCTTATTCATGTATAAAAAAAGAAAAATTAAAAACAACAGCACATATTTGGTATGCATTTCCATCTTTAAGGTTTAATGGGAGTATGGTTGATGTTTTCCTCTCTTTTTTCAATAGAAGATCATGACTGGAAAATAATAGAAAATATGTTAAGTGATTATATCTATCTATATATCTATCTAGCAAGTGAATCAGATGCTAAGGAAAGGGCCTTTATTAAATAACAGAAATGAGAAAGAAGATTTTGAGACAGTACAGTTTCCAGGCACAGTGTAAAATAAGACATTGCAGAGATCAACAAACATAATTCAGAAAGAAGTATCATGGAAGTATTTTTCAGTAATTCTTAGCTTAAAATTAACAAAACGTGAATAACATTTATGGCCTTAGATATGTGAATGCCATTGAATAGTAACAATTGTAGCTAATGTTTATTAACCACTTACAAATATGCAGTTACTCCTCAAAATTATTACTCATTTTTTAAAATTGTCTAATTCTAAAGGCATCACTAGGAAGTAGGACTGTTATGTCCATTTTCCAAATGAGCAAACTAGATCACTCAGAAATTCAATGACTTGTCCAATGCCGTACAACTAATGAAAGGTTTAAATACAAATGAAATTGAAAATTTCACATGGGGAAGTAAATATGTCCTATATGTATTATCTCTTTTGGTTGAAATGGAATATTACACAAAAATGTGCCAGTAGATGATTCAAAAGAATCAGATTACAAGGAGCCAGTAGAAAAGACACTTTCTGGTCAAGCATATGCTTCGTTTTTCCTGAACTTACTTGATTCCCCAATCCCACTTCAGCAATTATACTTTTAAGTACTGTTGAAGTCACACACCAGTTGTAGTGTTCCAGGTGCTGGCTGGTGTTATTACCGATGCAGTCCACCAGCACTAAAGCTGACATTTGTTAGTTTTCTGTTCAACCACCTTGTCCATGTGTTTCTTTTAAAATTACTCACCCAATATTTTCAGCTGTGTAACAGATGACAGTGACCAAATTGTTGGTCTAGATTGCTTTATGGATAGGTAAATGATACAATTCTAGCTATTAATAAATAGAAAAAAGCTGTTTCTATGAAAGTAATTTTCTGTTCACTAGGTAACAGTTTTCACAGATGTAACAATCTGTGAGTGCAGCAAAGGTTGGTGCTACCATGAAGGAGATAACTTGAGAATCTAGATAATGGATTAACCAAGACAACTGCAAGGAAGTGCAGGAGACGGAGTATGTAAAACTTTGAGAATCTCTGGATCAGATTATGCTTAAAACCAGGTTTAACAGTAGTTTTCAGTTATGTGAGTCAGTAAAGTCACTTTTTAGTTTAAGCTAGATTCCTTAAGATACAATCACATAGAACAGGATTTCTTAATGTCAACACTATTAACATTGGTTCAGATATATCTTTGTTGTGGGGGGACTGTCCTGTGTGTTGTAGGATATTTAGCAGAATCTCTGGCCTTTACCCACTAGATGCCAGGAGAACACCTCCAGTCACTACAATGAAAAATGTTGCCAGGTGTTTCCTGCAGGACAAAATCGCCCCCTGTTGAGAACCACTAACATAGAACACTAATAGATGTTATGGGTGCCTTCCCACCAACCATTCTCTCTAACTATCCTGATTTTCATTCAGGCATCTCCACATTCCTTGCTTTGATGCCTAAATTAAGCCGCATAATCCTACTCTTTGACCACAGATTTTTCTGGAGGTTGGGAAAGTGATGAAATGTAGGTTGATAAATTTTGGGAAAAGTTTATGTTGACATCTAGAGAACCGATATTTTCTTTACTGTCTGAAAATATGTAATTCTATTAGATTTGTACAACTATGTAGTCCTGGGAATTACAGGAAACCTTCTTGTGACTGTGTTGAAAAGATGGCCCTTAGAGTAAAGCTGACAGGAATGAGAATGGCAAGACAAACAAACAAGTGAAGAATAAGCTTTTGGCAGTTCTATCATGCAGTTGAATGAAATCAATTCTAAAGCCTTCCAGTTCCACAAGTGATTATAGGCCCTTTATTCAAAAACTTGTTTAAGTTGTCTGTCACCTACAACCTACGCATCCTCTCTGATTCAAAGAATTTGCTTCAATTCTGGATATATAAAAATTCCAAGCAAATGAATAGAGGGGTCAACCACTGGTGTCTGACAGAAGTTTCTATAATGAAGGAAATGTTCTATACCTGTATCACCCAATATGGTTGTCATAGCCACATGTGACTGTTGAACACCCGGAAGTTTGCTAGTGTCACTGCGGAACTAAATTTTTATTATTATTTAATTTTAATTAGTTTAAATCTAGCCACATGTGGCCAGTGGCTACTGTATTGTACAACACAGGTCTAGAACAAATTAGAATAAAGCATGACCATGCAGTCAGAGCTTTGGTTAGCAACAAACTTCAGGCTACAGAGATGGTTAGTGGAGATGGGGCTCTTGGCAAAATTAACAAATAAGAAAATATGAGACATGAAATTGAATTGTGAGATGAATAAAACAGGGAAACAGGACAGTTAGGCAACTATCAATATTCCAGGGAGTGCCAAAGCTGGCATGTTGCTCTGAAGGCTGACTAAAGCAGATATGAAATTGTAATTTTGATGGATCCATAGTACAGTCTACTTAGTCTTACACTTAGTAGCTGAAGCAGTGAGCCTATGGTTGGAAGATCTTGGGTCAGGTGCAAAGGCTCAGTCAACTATGGCCAAGACAACAGATTACATAAATACATATTCATGACAGCATTTGTGAATAATTTCCTCAGTGGGCATTATAGTCATTCATAACAATAAACATTATTTTCTTTTAATTTGGATTTCTTCTCAGGCATGTAAGGAACGTGGTATTATCCTTTCTTTACTGGTGCATAAACTGAGGGACGAAGCTTTTAAGCAAGTGCTTGATGCTACTGTATCAAGACAGCTTTGAGAGGCTACAAAGAAGTTTCCATGAACCCTTTCCCATACATCCTCAAAACTCCTCTGCTTTCTGTTTTAGCCCTCTTTCTGTCTCCCCAGGAAACAGTTCTAGAAATACTTAGCTCCATTTCAAAATGTTACACTTGCTACTTTATTTAAACTGTGGCTCTCTGTGGGGCAAGTCCCCCGAGAGAGACACAGCTTGGATCTGTGCGGGTACCAAGAGCCAAATCGCTCTGTCTTTTTTCCAGAATGTGAAGTCCATGCCTGAAATTAAAATACCAACTGCCCCTGAAATCCACAAGTAACAGGTCACCTGTGTGTCCTTGGAGTGAAAATTCGGTCTTATTCTTGCATTGCAAAGTAGTTAGTAACTGTGTAGTAGAGAAATTCCTTAAAACTTTCCACTTTTGAAACTTTCCAAGTTAGAACTGTTTCAAAAGCTCAGACACCAAAGAAATCAGTGGGTGGGTCCCGCTCTGTGTGTGGCCAGCTGTCTGCAAGAGCCTCAGTATCACAGTGTTTTACCTGTGAGTCTGAACAGTCAACCCAGTGGGAAGGAAACTAGATGGGGGGAATTACCAACAGGTGCAGCATGATATAAACTGCAAAACTCAGTGCTTTTAGAAAAGAGTGGCAAAACCAAAGAGGTGTCAGCAGCCTGCGAGCTTCATATACCAGGCCCTGCAGTGCTTTTCTTGGGTACTTTGTGCCCCTGGCAGAACTTACATAAAATCTGAAAAGTCAAAAATTGGCAGTTTTTGAAACAAACTGCTAACTGCATGAGTGGCAGCTTTTCTGGGCTCATATTAAACACGGCTCCTTCTTTGGAGAAAGAAGAGGAAAGAAAACACATTTGGAATAAAGTTTGCCGCAGACTGAGTCTATCACCTGCCATGTCTTCAGTGCCTTACTAAATGGGCATTACAATAAACTTGAACAAAATGGCCAAAAGAAAGAAATATTAATATTGCTGCATAGAAAAGTATTTTACTTTGCCCAGCATTGTTTGAACATTTGGTGAGATCATAAGCAAATATTTAGGTTAGGGAGACATCTGCCAAGGTAAAGGTCTTTCAGTGAAAAGGGCATTTGAAACTTCTGTCTGGAATATAATACTTTGCCAAATGAAAGTATCAAAAGGGAGAATAAAACATACCAAAAGATTTATAATTAGTTCTGGGAGGATGAGGGGAAGTATTAAAGGAGAGAAAAATAAGTGTCCATTTGAGCATCCAAATGTAAATAAAATTTTAAAAATTCGAGCCTTCTTAACATTATTCATTTTACTAAGTATAAGTATATAAAAATGAATGAATAATTTAATAGGGAGAGACAAGAGAGGATATGAGCTGCCTGGAGAGGTAAATTCCAAGCTTCAGCTAAGTGTTCTTTCCAGACTATTCTCTTTGGAAGTATTTTCTGCCAAAAGTCTGCTTCCAGGCTCACCTCGGGTGATGCATTAACATTCTGAAAGCTTTTACCTAAACCAACAAATGAAATTCCCTGATTAGCTACAAGCCCCGTAGACTTGGTAACTTTATCCATTAATTAACAAAGGGACAATTGAAAGGAAGGAGAGGGCAAAGCAGAGAAGTGGAGGGCAAGAAGTCTTGTCATTTGTATTAAGTCCCAGGATAACAACAACAAAAAAAGAAAATGAATGATTTATAGACATTCCTTTCTGGGAAATTTGTTGAAATAGCTAGAATTTGGTTTTAAATAACATAAATTAGTGGATAAGTAACCTGTATATGTAGGGGCTTGTTTGTGTGTGTGTGTGTGTGTGTGTGTGTGTGTGTGTAGTTTCTCACATGCATGCACTCAGAATGCTAACTGATAAGTATAAATATGTTCGATGCATTGTAAATTTTGTTTAAGCAAATGCTGTGATTGTTAGTTTCACTCCACAAATTGTGATTCTGAGACCTTTAGAAGATTACAAATATATTTTCTAATAGAGATCAGTTATACATATGCTAAGATGAAGAGCTACCATAATGATTTCCCTTTCCAATCAGAAATTAAAGTGATGACTGGATTTTAAAGAGGATATGTAGCAATAAAATAGTTATTAACTCAACCAGAAATATCAGACATAGGTAATTTTTCCTTTATAAACAGCTGATCAATTTGGATAGGAAAATGTCACGTTGAGACACAAAAGCATCTGGAGTGGGGATAGAGAGAAGATTGGTTGCAGGAATTCTAGTTGAATTTCAAAGTAACACATCAGTCCCTGACAAGAGCAGCATTGAAGAGTTTGATAATATAAATATGTAGAGGTTGTGCTCTAGCCTGGAGAAGATGTAGAAACCAACACTATCTAAATCTAATGTGATTTCAATATAAACCATATGTTTGCTTTCTGTATATCTCTGTAGAGTTACCAAATTTAAAACAACAAATTCTATCTACATTAACCTTATCATTTTTTCTCTAGGCGGTTGGTTGCAAGTGGTATTCCTTAAGAATTGTTAAACTGACTTCCCTAGGGATCAGAAATTAAAATATGCTGACTTCTGATTTTAATATAAATCAATGCATTTATCAAAATTTACATAATCATTAGGAATAATGTCTAGGTGAATAGTCAGTAAATATTGTATCCAAATACAAAAAATATATAAAATTAGTGAACTATCATTAAAGTTTTTGACTAAAATCAAGATATTATGTATGGTAGTATTATCAAGTAACATTTTTAAATTAGAGACTTTTCAGTCAATTAATTAATGAGCAATATCTAAGAGGGCTTATTTACTCTACAAATTCATGTTCATTATGGTAAATGACTTAGGAGGTATCACAGAATTATGAATAGGTATCTCTGTATTAAGGGGTCTCCAATTGGAAGATTAAACTGTATGATAAACATTTAATTAATATACAAAACTGACTATAAAGACAAAGTTGTTAAAGAAAAGAGTAAACCTGAATGGGCTGGGGTAATAAGAGGATATTTTACAAAAGAAATAGAACGTGGGCATGCCTGAAAATATAGGAGTTCCATATTAAGTACTTACGTGTTTTGATGGTAGGATATCAAAAATTTGGAATAGAAGGAAATAGTTTTGAATTTATTGATATATTTAAGAAAAGGAGTCATTTTATTCAGCAGGGGTATAGGTTGCCAAGGAATCCTGGAACAGAAAACATCAGGAAAATTGCAGTTCCTATGCAAGCTGTTCGGAAGCTGTTAAATACATAATAGATTCAACCTACCTTTGTCTGATTCCTTCATCTCTAAACAAGTTTCCAGCTCCATATCACTTCCCTTCCAAGAGAATGAGATGGGTACTAAAAATCAGTATAGCACAGAATTTAAGTGTTGCCTACGAATAGAACCATCTATACTCATAACCTGGCTCTACCACTTACTACTTGTATGGCTTGCGTAAATTACTGGGCCTCTTCATGATTCAGTATATATATGTGTAAGATGGGCCTAATGATGATGGCTACTTCATAGAGGTTTGGGGAGATTAGTGGATGTAACACAACTAGACGGATGCCTGGCATACAGTTAATTCTCAAAAATATAAATTATTGTAATGATAAACAGTTTTATATGGACCCTGTGATAGTAGCTCCCATAAATAAACTTCCTTATGTAGCTTCAAGGCGCATACATGGCAGAGAATGATTACCATGAAATACTACATTTCTAGTCTATGTGACAGACTTTGTACTGGCAATAAATGAGCATTTTGTTGCCATTTTTGTGCCATATATACTTTGTTAATAAGATGTCATTTCCTGCATACTGCTCATCCTTGGACTTGAGTAAAATTCGAACATCCAGGCCGTTATATTAGAGGCCATACCCTATCAAATTTTCTCTAAATCAACATATTTCAAAGTAAAATTCTGTGAAATATTAGTTTCATGGCATGCTATCAAAAAACAGAGTTCCTCCATCCATAAAGGTTGGAAAATGCTGCATACTACATACTTCTCTTAAGCTTCTGTAGAAATCCCATTTATATTCTTACCCACTGGAATAGCACTAGCCCTTTATTCATTCCTTTCTGCAAGTATGTTACTCAAAAACTGGATTAGTTTCATGGCATGGTGGAGAGTACCTGTGGTCCCAGCTACACCCCACCTACACCAGAGGCTGAGGTGGGAGAATAACTTGAGCCCAGCAGTTTGAGACCAGCCTAAGCAACATAGTGAGATTCCATCTCTTAAATAAATTAATACATAATTAATTAATTAAAAACTAGACATATCATTTAATGGCTTGTTTCCTCTTAAGTACAGTTAGTTATGAAATATAAAATAAACCAAAGTTGGGGAAAAGAAATGTGATCTTTTTTTCTTTACGATGTCTTATTCCAGAACTTCATAAATTTTGCTATTGACTATTGCTTGCCAAGTACTCTCTCTGTTTCTATTTTAACTTTTCATTTAATTCATGCTTCGTACTGCAGTAGATGATACCATTATAAAAAATGTAATAGAGTCATCTCTCAGTTTAAAATTGAGATGGTAAACAAATTCCAATTTACATGTTGTTGAGGACTGAATGTGTCCACTTCCAAATTCGTATGTTGAAACCTTACCTCCCAGTGTGGCTGTATTTGGAAATTGGGCCTCTAAAGAAGTAATTAAAGTTAAATGAAATCATAAGGCCATGGCACTGATTTGTTAGGATTAGTGTCGTTATAAGAAAAGACATTAAAGAACTCAATCTCCCTCCCTGTTTCCCACCTGTACCCTGCACACAAGAACCAAAGAAAGGTCATGTAAAGACACAATTAGAAGGTGGCTGTCTATAAGCCAGAAAGAGAGCCCTCACCAGAAACTTAATTGGCTGGCATCTTGATGTTGGACCTTGCTTGGTCTTCTAGCCTCCAGAACCATGAGAAAATAAATTTCTGTTATTTAAGTCATCCAATCTATGATATTTTGCTATTGCAGCCTGAGCAATTGATATTTTGCTATACATGCCAATTGAGATTGATTTTTGTTTGTGGCTGCCTTGTGTATAGTAAGCCTTCACTTAATGTCATCAATTGGGTCTTGGAAATTGTGACTTTAAGCAAAACAGTGTCAGGGAACCAATTTCTTTTTTCTCATCAACATTACAGTGAGATGACTGTGAACTAAACAATGTTATTCAAGGACCTACTTTATGCAATTTTGTTTAAAGTCACAGTTTCCAAGAACCTATCAATATCATTGAATGTATTTATTTCCAGTCTTCTAAAATATACTTGGGTATGTTTAATCCACATGTTCTCTGTGTGTGTATGAATGTAAGGTAATTCAGTATTTAAACTGAATTTTTAATCTGTAGACTTTTTTAAGATTTAGTCTTTTAAAGATTTATTGATGATTTTTATCAATACATAATAGTTGTACATATTTATGAGGTACATGTGATATTTCAATGCAAGCATTGACATGCTTAACCAGTTTTATTTTTATGTATAAAAGTATTTATATATTTTTCTTTTATAGTCTTTAAGTTTACCAAATTCTAAATGACTAATATAAAAAAATCTGAATTGGAGACTTTAGAGTCTCTGGGTATCCAGTCTCCTCTCTTTCTTTTCAGTATAGTGATCCCCCAGGTTTTAGTTGAACACATATATATGACACATTTCAGTTTCCATTGTAGTTTGATTTAACCGTGTATCTAAATTTGAGCCAATGGGATATGAGCAGAAGCAGTGGGTAGGAATTTCAGATCATCTGTTTAAAGAAGCTTGCCAAGACCTCCCCATATCCTTCCTGGCCCCTGGGTGAGAAAGAGTAACCACTGGAGCAACTAGAATAAGTTGACAGAGCTGCCCTGTCATTCCATAGAGTTCTATTACCCTCTGGACTATGACATGAGAGAGAAATAAATCTCTAACTTAATTTATTCTCTCTTTATTATAGCAACTTAAATACCACTAAACCCAAGTATGCAGTGAAAACAAAATTGGTTTACACTATTTAGTGGTTTAATAAAAAGGCATAAAGATATTTCCCCATTTCTTCTTCCTCATATGAAGGTATTAATAAAAACTTAATCATAAAGTGACTCTCCTTTTACTAGAAAATAGTATGGGTAAAAACTAAAAGAAATAATAACTATATATTTTTTATTTTTATTAGGCAGATGCAATATTTTAATATGTATATATAGGACAGGACTTCTAAAATTTTGTGGAAAAATGGAATTAAAAGGTGAAAATAAAAAATACAAATTTTATTTCTCAATATTAGCTCCATCAAGTTCAAGACACTTTTGTAAGCAATGGTACCAGCTGTTTAGTCTATCTCTAAAGAACCTAGGTTTTGGAGAATTTAACCATATCAGCACAGCCTTTTTTACACTGTTAATTGAAGAAAAACGGGTGCCCTTTCCCAATCTTTTAAGATTAGGAAACAAAAAGAAGTCAGAAAAAGCCAGACCAGGAGAGTAAGGTGGAAGCTTAATGATTTCTCATTGCAATTCTCATAAAACTGCCTTTGTTTGATGACAGGAATGAGCAGGAACACTGTTATGGTGGAGAACAACTAGTTGGGGAAGCTTTCCAGGCATTTTTCTACTAAATCTTTAGCTAACTTTCTCAAAACACTCTCCTAATAAGCAGGTGTTATCTTTCTTTGGTGTTTCAGAAAGTCAACAAGCAAAATGCCTTGAGCATCCCCCAAAAACTGTAGCAATGACATTTGCTCTTGACCAGTCCATTTTTGCTTTGACTGCAACCTCTCAATAGCCACTGTTTTGATTGTGCTTTGTCTTCGGGATCATACTGGTAAAGTCGTGTTAGATCTCCTATTACAATTCTTCAAAGGGCAGAACAAGATGTATTTTTTCCCTACAAATTAATGTGGATGATCTGCCACTACCACCTTCATTTTCAACATCATCTCATTTCTTCTTAAAATGAATTATCCATTTGCAAACTTCTGATTTCTTTGAGGAATTGTTCCCATAGACCTTTTGTAAAGCATAAATGATTTTACCATTCTTCCACCCAAGCTTTATCATAAATTCGATGTGTGTTCTTGCCTCAGTTGTAGTAGAATTCATGTTGCTCTGATAGGGTTTCTTTCCAAACTGATGTCTTATCCTTAGTGCCTCAGACTAGATCCTGTTCAAACATGTTATAACAAGTTAGCAGGAGCTCATTTTGTTGCCAAAAATTTTTGAGATCCATACATAGTTTGTTCATAATATGCATTTTTCATGAACTTTGTAAAGACCACTCATATTTGCACAAACTTATGTACATCTTTTAATTTTTAATTTTTATAACAAATCTTCAAAAGTTGACATAAAAATGCCTAGGCAAAATTTTATATGTAGGGAAATATGGTATCATGGATAAATCTATATTTAAGTCATGTTAGTTCTCCTTATCAACACTCAATAGAAAAGTAATAAGTACCTGCATATGATAAAAATATGGTACTTATTTCATCACAAAAGAGTAACTTTTCAGGAAATGGTATTAACTTAAAATATATTCTTTGTTATACTTTATCACAACATAGAAAAATACATATGAGAATGTTCTGTAAAAGCATAGCCAATCCATATTTTGTATGATTATATTTGTAAATCTTTATTTTAGATCAATTTGGTACAAGTTATTTTCTCTTGAGTAGGAAAGGGTATGATTAAATTAGTTTTGGTCTAAAAATGTATAGCTTCATTTCTTTCCTGAATTCTGTCTATAATGATTTGCATTCTATTGTCCCTGCTGTTCACTGACACCTACCATAATATAATCATATCCCTCTAGTTTTGTTCTATTTCTTTTCTTACCTCCCCTTAATTACCCCTTTTGTACCTCTAGTCTATAGTCTCTGTGTCTCTAATACATAGAGGTACCAATTTTACAACCCCCAAGGCTTGTCAGGTTAAAGATTAATGAGCAGATTATGCCCAAAGGCTTTGGAAAGGTTAAGCATAATTACAAATGGGTATTTTATGCAATGCTGGAGATGTGCAAGCTCTTTTTTAAAAAAGGGCAAGAAAAAAAGTAATGAAACTTACGGGATTCATGTCAACTGTTGTATTTCAAGGGAAAAAAGCACCTCCTTAAAATGAGAAATTAACATGCTAACTAGAAGAGATTGTTAAGTTCTATCCTTTGTTTTATTCTCAATTAACACACACATATTAACATAAGATAGAACATAGGTATTAATACAATCACAGGCCTATACTACCACTGACTTCTAATTTGACTTATTTTCCTTTGTAATAAAAAGCACATTTTCATATTTAGAGTGAAAAGAAAAGTTATAAATAAATACAGTAGATGAGCATTGCTACTAGAAAAATTAAATAGCATTCAGAGAAAAAATACATAGTTCCCACTTGAAATTTTATAGTTCATCATGAAAAGAGCTACTTTCCATGGAAAAATAACTTAAAGATTCTTTAGAGGTTTAGTTACACAATTAATGTGAAATATAAGATGAACATCTGGCCATCCCAGTACCATGGGATGGTATTAGGATTATAGTAATTAAAATAAATCCAGTCAGTGTTTTACTAATTATGAAGTGTTACCAGGGTTAAAACATTCATGTTTAGAAGTCAGAAAAATGTTGACCTAATTGAAGGTGCTTTTCCCCAAAATGTTTTGGAACAAGGGAATATGCTGGAATTAACTTTGCTCGAAAGGAAAAAAAATGAGAATATTGATCTTTAAATGTTGAGTTGAGAAGTAAGACTTTTTTTCTGCAGGAAAGATATTAGATAGTCACACTGTTAATTCATTTACTTTAAGAGTATTATTCATGTTTTTATCACAGGAATCCCTCTCCACTTGTCCACTAGATACCTTTACTGGTTCTACTAAATGACTTTTCAATTGTCATCTCTCACACTTGCATCAACATTTTTCTCTTTGTACTGAATGATTTCTATCAACATAAGAACACTAAGTTTTTCATATCATTTGAAAATATAAAAAAAAATAATACCATATTTTTGATCCTCTTATTCCTCTACATTCAACCCCATTTTACTCTTTTTTTTTTTTTTAAACAGAGTCTCACGCTGTCACCCTGGGTAGAGTGCAGTGGTGTTATCATAGCTCACTGCAACCTCAAACTCCTGGGCTCAAGCGATTCTCCTGCCTCAGCCTCCCGGGTAGCTGGGACTACAGGTGCATGCCACAACACCTGGGCAATTTTTATATTTTTAGTAGAGACAGGGTATCGCTGTTGCTCAGACTGGTCTTGAACTCCTGAACTCAAGCCTTGGTCTGCCAGAGGATTACAGGCATTACTTATTTTTTAATAGCAAAACTCTTTTGAATACTTGTCAAATTTTTTCTAATTTCTTAGTTCCCAATTTCTTTTAAATTCACTCCAATAACCTTAAATCGCTCCTACTGAGTGTCAACGTTGCTAATAATCTTCCTAAATCCAATATTCAATCCCAGTCCTCCTCTTCCATAGCCTATCATCAGCATTTGTCTTATAATCCCTTCTTTCTTAATATACTTCCTTCACTTGGCATCCAAGGCATGCACAAGTAACTAGTTTTCACTTACTTTCCTGAGTGCTCCTTGCTAGCTCATATTCTTTCTGAGTTCTTCATACAGTTAAGTAATGTCCCAAGACAGTCTTTGAACATTTTCTCTCCTCTATCAAAACTCTGTCCCTTGGTGAGTTGATTCAGTCTCATAGCTTTAAATAACATTTATATGGTGATGAATGCTATGGCAAGGACTTCTATTATTGCTCAAATATCCAAGTTCTCCCTCATATGACGCAGTTCCCTTGTAGTTAAGTGAGCCCATTGGATTGGCCACCACCAATGGTTGGTGTCTATCTTTCCAGGCTAAAGCATTTAAGAGCTGGTGTAGGGCCATCCAGCTCTCTTTGTGATACAGGTTGATGGTTAGGGTCTTGTACTAAGACGGTAGAGTCCTAGGATGAAATCAACTTAGATATTTGAGTCAAGTACTTGGAAGTGAGCTGCTCTGGGGAGAGTGTTGGGACACATAGAAAACCTTGGATGAGCAAGAAATAAAACTTTTATGCTTTAAGTGAGGGATCAGCAAACTTTGTCTATAAAATGACAGATGATTAATATTTTAAATTTACAGGCCATATGGTCTCCATTGTAACTACTCAACTCTGCCATTATAGTGAGAAAGCAGCCATAGACAAAATGTAAATGAATGAATATGGCTGTGCTCCAATAAAATTTTATTTATTAAAACAGATGGTGGGCTACATTTGGCCTATGGACCATTGTTTGCCAACTCCTGCCAACCCACTGAGATATTGGGGTTTCTTTACTATGACAGCACATAGCCTAGTCTATACTTATTAAAGCAACTTTCAAATTTATGTTTCAATTCCAGACCTTGAGGAACAGAAAAGTCAGAGAAAATTTCAGAGGGTACCTAGGATGTGATTTTTTTATAACTCATTTTGTTATTGGTTATATCCAGATTTCATGGCCACAATTACTATATGTACTTATCTTATTCAGATAAATCAAATACATGTATTTTATTTTATTTTATTTTTTGCAATATAATATTAATTCATGAATAGACTAGGTAGTTGCCTAAACTGAAGGTTAAGTTTTGAATAATAAATTATTAAAGAAAAGGTATGTTAAAAGTGTGAGAGAGAATATTGTGTGTTTAGAATCTGACCTGTGGAGAAATTTCACAACACTTGGAAACCAGCTTGTGCCAGCTGCTTTATCCAAGACTAAAGTGTGAACTGTGAGGATGTGGTCAGGTAGATAAAAGATGTCTGTTATCAGCTACACAGAGGATAATCATCAATGACAACTACCTGCCCTCCCAGAGAAAGTTTGGGAATTGAAGCTGAACAATGATTATTATTGAATTCTTCAGAGGTAAATGTACCGTAGGACAACAGAGAGAACAGGTTCTTCCTTACTTTTCTGGAAAGTCTGATACCTAAGCTGCTTTCAAAGATATGTCTGCTCCACTTCCTCCCATGATGTAAAACAGGGAGGGCTGTTTATACTAGGGAGAGCTGTTTATACCATGCAGGGCTACCATTGCTAACTCAGTTCAGAAACCACGCTGGACACAGAGCCATCCAGGAAGAAATAATCACATTGTGTGATGTTGGAGATGCAAGTTCTCCTCAATCATGTTAAATGAAAACCAGGAATACTCCAATTTTCAAAATTTATTCTTATTTAACAAACAAAAATTGTCCATCCATCTCCTACTTCTGAATTAAAAATATATTATTTTAGGTATATATTAAAGATTGGTATCCATGTTTTTAAATCATGTCTCAGTAATGACCCCTCTATTGTTGACATAGGAAGAGAGTCTAGATTCAAACCTGCAACCTATTTCACAAGATCACTAATTAAACTAGACATTCAGTAGCATCAGACATCAAAGGACAGCTTTATGCCAGTTAGCTCTATTTTGAATAGCCTGGCAAGTGCAACTGTTAAGTGTTCATGACACTATCTCAGAATTCAATATTAAATATTGGATTAGAAAATACCTAATTTTTGAAGGACAAAACTATTAATATTTAGAAACAAAAATTAGAACTTCTACCTTCATGTGCAATTAATAGAGTTTCTTTTCATGCACTTACTAAAAAATTATGTGGATACTATGATTTTTTTATTAATTAATTTCTTTCTTTTACTGTTATTCAAACAACATTACAATAAAGAGAACTAGGCAATAAAATGGATAAGGAGAAATGGTTAGGGAAAGTTTTGTCTACCTTATATATGGATGGGAATGTATTTATCAAGACTTTCTCATTGAGTAGCCTTCATCACAAATTATATCTACAAAACTAACAATATTGGAGCAGAAATCAGATAAGACATTAATATTGTAAAGGCTTGCATAGTTCTTGGTCCCTAGACTAAAACTTTTTTCTTTTGCGGTTTTTGATGACGTTTTTCTAAAAACATTTCCACTAATTCAAAGGTCTTTCAATTTAATAACATTCAGATGTACAAGATGTTGTACATTGCAAGGATTTATTTTCCTATTCATATGAAATTGATTAATGACTAACAAAGAATACGACAAAGTCAAAATGAGAATAGAAAATAAGTGTACAAAAAAAAACTAAGAAAGCCTGAGGAGGTGGGGTGTGACCTTACATGTAGCTTGAGTGTATACAATATCTTGGAAGAACACATTCAATCTATGGAGTAGAAGAAAAGAGCACATGTCAGCATTTAATAGCGATTTACGTATGTTATCTCATGTGGCCTTCCCAGAAAATTAACCAATATTATTTTCTTCAATATCATAAAGACAAACTAAGATTCAAAACGATTTAGAAATTTGCCCCAAATCATTTATATCAATATTTCCCAAACCTCTGAGGGCAGGAGGATCACTTATGGCCATATTATAAACTCAAGGACCATAGTTTTATCCTCCTAAGTTTCAGTCTGTAGTTTTCATACCCTTTCCACAGTTTACCCAGAATTTGAGAAACACTGACTTGGATAGCAAGTAGTAAAGCCAGGATTCCAAAGGCATATTTCTGTGTCCACATAAGAACACTCTAAGCCCCAACCAAAACCAGCATTAGATAGGAAATAAAATTTATATAAAATAAAATTTATAATCTGCTCATTTGAACATTAATAGTGGATGGATGTGACATTAATTAACCTTGAACATTAGACCTATCTTCCTTGCAAATAAAAGGGAAAGTTTTCTCTGAGGTCCAGCACTTATTTTAGGGTTCTAGTCTACATAAACACTACCTATACTAATTAATTTGGTTACTACTCTGCATATATTTAAATTTAAGTAGTTCCAAAGTTTTGTTTAGTTGCAATGTTGGGGATAAGTAAAAAATGTGGCTTATGTTTTGTCCAGGGAAGCAGGAACTGCTGTTGATATGATTGCTTGCACCAAGGAGGCTTACGGGAGCTGAAGCTTTGAGGCTTTATGGTTTTATCTATTCCCCCATCGCACATATTGAATTCATTAGCACATAGATTTAGAAGCCTGGCTAATCATCAAAGGTAATGTGTAGATGCACTCTGGTCAAGTAAATTCTGCTACCAGAGGCTTTTCTTTTCTCAGTAATTATTTATTAAATTGTTATAATATCTTACCTTTTTCAAATGAGAAAGTGATCATGCATTTTTTCAAAACATTATACCACTTTATAACCTTCACAATCTCAAAATTCTTCAAATTTAAATGTATTAGGCTTGGTACAGATAGATCAATAAATAAATTATTATAAATTTATATCACATTTGTATATTTTTGGTTTCATGCTAAAAAGGGAATTTTTTTTTTATTTCAGCATATTATGGGGGTACAAATGTTTAGGTTACCTATATTGCCCTTTCCCCTCCCGCCCCCCGCCCCCGCTGAGTCAGAGCTTCAAGCATGTCCATCCCCCAGACAGTGGTGCATCACGCTCATTATGTATGTATATACCCATCCCCTCCTCCCCCTTCCCATCTGCTAGACACCCGATTAATGTTATTCCTATATGTGCACTTAGGTGTTGATCAGTGAAACCAATTCGATGGTGAGTACATGTAGTGCTTATTTTTCCATTCTTGGGATACTTCACTTAGTAGAATGGGTTCCAGCTCTATCCAGGAAAATACAAGAGGTGCTATATCACCATTGTTTCTTATAGCTAAGTAGTACTCCATAAAAAGGGAAATATTTTAAATTCTTTCTATTGAATAGCAATAGTTTGTTTTAGTCTTCCTTTTAGTTTATAAATCAAAGGCCTCGTGATTATGAAGTTCAGCCTTGTATTTGTTTTCTAATTCAACAAACGTGTTGGTACAGTTATTTGCAAATTTCGTTTGTTTTTTTGTTTGTTTTATTTGGTTTTTTTTTTTTTGAGACAGAGTCTCACTCTGTTGTCCTGGGTAGAGTGCTGTGGCATAATCGTAGGTCACTGCAACCTCAAACTCCTGGACTCAAGGGGTCATCCTGCCTCAGCCTCCCCTGTAGCTGGGACTACAGGCATGCTAGGCTAGTTTTTCTATTTTTAGTAGAGACAGGGTCTCGCTTTTGCTCAGGCTGGTCTTGAACTCCTGAGCTCAAGTGATCCTCCGACCTCAGCCTTCCAGAGTTCTAGGATTACAGACATGAGCCACTGCACCTGGCCTGCAAATTTCATTATTAGATACTTTGGGTCTTTCGAAGATGAACAAGAAGTTATCCCTGTTCTCAGAAAGTTTACAATTCACTATTTAGGTCAATTTAGTAGAAAAGCATAGTCAAACAATTAACTGGGAAAAAATTCCAAGAACTGTCTGATAAATATTTATAACATGGATCTAAGGAAACTAATACATCCCATTTACCATCAGAAACTGTAGCTGTGACCGTTCAAGTATTGGATCAGGAAAGATCAGAGACTGTGAAGGAATAAAAGCAAACCAAGGGGTAAGCATGGAGACCAGGTCTTAAATAAATAACAGGCAGAGAGGTTTGGGGACAGAAGACAGAACAGGGACACAGAAAAATGGCAGACAAAGAATTAGTACATAAGTACAAAACATAGAAAAGAATAATGTGCATAAAGAAAAACAGATCTAATTTCATGTAAAATGATGGGGGAACTTATCTCTAAAATGCTGACACATGAGAGATTTATGTTCACAAAAACTGTGCTGACAAATCCCCACAGAAAATCAAACTGAAATTTCTCCCAGTGATTTGAGGAATTGGTCATTTGATGAAGCAATCATTTGCTGTTGCTTGTTGTGAATTGGTTTATTTTCACAATTTAGTACAACAACTGGGAAGAGCCTTTGTCAGGAGAGCTGGGTTCCATCATGTCAGTGCATATCAGATGTACATGACACAACTCCTATGAGTTTTAATTTTCCCCTACGTAAAATGGTGCCATGCAAAGCAAAGTTTGGGTGTAGAGTGGAATGAAAAGAGATTTTAGTTCCAAGATTTGGTGACATGACAACACATAGACATATGGCACAGGATAGAATAAGAAAACAATGCAGAGAATTACTATGGTAAGGTCATTGTTCACAGGTCATAGAACAGGGAAGCAGAGAAAAAGTTTACCATGTGATATCCCATGGATGAAGCAAGATTTAGTCTGGTGTTATAATAGGACACAATAGGTTGGGGAAAACACAAAAACAAAGGCATGAGAAGAAACAAAAGATATAAAATGTGTGTTAAGAGAGAACTTACAGGGAGTTGGAAGAGAAGAAGCTAGTCAAGATTCAAAGAATAGGCATGGGATGTATATCTTATGGTTGGAGACTATTTGATTTTTCTTTTTAAAGTGACTATATCTGTGATTTACAGTGCAATCCATCGTGTGTGGTCCTACTGTCACCTCGTTTAATCCAGACCTATGGTCTCATAGCCAATCAGTCATGGCTCTTTCCCACACAGTCTTTCTAAATCCATCTCAACATAGGCAGTTTTTACCAATGCAAGAACATGGGCAGAACAGTCAAAACATACTTTCTATTCTTGCTTTTGAGAAATTAAACTGATAGCTCGGGTAAAATGGAGCCAGAGTTGTGTCACTGGCCTGGGAACCTGGGGAATGGAAGGAAGAAAAAGATGAGACCCACAACAGAGGCTTTGCCACCTGCAACATGAGATAGGTGAGGAAATGGGAGGCCACCAACAGGACTCGAAGGCGTCTGTCTGGAACCCTGGAGGACTGATAGTGCCCATCAGAAAAAAGAGAAAGCCAACCCAGGAAGCCGATGTGATGGGGAATTTGATTAGGGCTTGTTGAGTGTAGGTACAAGCAGGGCATATTCACTGGAACTGGACCTCATGGCAGGAGGAGGATTTGAGTGGACTGGAAAAGCAGCAAAGGCACTTTAGAGAGACAAAATATAGCCAATATATTGTATCTAGAAGAATGGAGACAGCAAACTTGGAGCACACTGTTCCTAATGGGGAAGAGAGGGACATGGGGTTGGCTAACAAGGTGAGGCAATTTATGGGATGTCCTATAGGCTCTCCCTACTGTCCCAGGGTTGACCATTCTCCCTTCTTATCAACATATTGAGAGTGGCCAGGGAATCAGGAGTCTTTGCTTAAGCAGCATGAAAAATAAGAGAGACACAAAAGTCAGTATAAATCAGGATAAGAAGAACGCATACATAAGGAAAACCTATGCGTAATTCCAGCCTGCCTAAGTCCCTAGCCTTCATTGAAGGGTTAGTCTGTGCCATTTGTATTTGATATGCATAATGCCTGCTAAATTATGTTTCAGTAAAATATTCCATACTGTGCAAAAATAAAGTGGGCATTGTGTGGGATACAAGGGGATTTTTCTGAGTGGTGATGCTTTGGTCCTGGTTTTGTATTTAATCCTCACAATTTGTAACAAACCTGTGGCCCTCTCCAACACTCTGGGTTCATCACTGTCACTGGACACAAAGTTGTTATACTCAGTGACTCAGTTCTTTTCATCTTCAATTTACAGGAAAGAAAAGAGGGCATCACTGTGTCTGTGTGAAGCCTCACTGACCGAAAGTGTTCATGTATTGAAGGTGCAGAAGTAGCCTCCGTCCTGACATGAATCAAACCCTCAGTTCTCAATGAGGCCATGGGTAGATAATTTTAATACATTAAACCCTAGAAAAAGTATATCTGGTGGTATGTTTTCTAATTAATTTTAATCTCCATATTTGAGTCGGTTTTGTTATCAGGTCATGGAATAAAAGTATAGAAAATATAAGGACTATAATTGATGTGCAATCAACAGCTAAGGTGGGTATATGATGAATCTCAAATGTCACTATACTTAACTTATTTTTATCGCATGCCTTTGGGAAACATGGTGAGAAAAAAGAACAATAGAAGCACCTCTGCCATAGATTGGTAGGTTCTACCTGTGTTTCATACATGAGTGGTCAGGTAATAACAGGCATGAAGTGAGCTGCCCTGATACTGATCATCCCTTTGGGAGATAAACTATAACTGGTCTTCTCAGAGTAGAAAAAGAATAAAATGGATTTGAATGCTATTTGCTGAAGCAAGGTCACCACGGCTGAATAGTAATTTAGGATGCATAACAGTCAACAGAGACATTTGGTCCTTGGTTGTCTGTAAATTAAGGTATTAAATTTGTAAGATACTGTTTTTAATTCACAGTTTTAATATAATTGTGTTTACTCAATCAGAGTTGTTCGACATTGTAATTTCTAAGTTCTAATCTGTTTTTTAAAAAGGCAGAGCAAGCATTGATTGTCCTCATTAAAGTTTCAACAGCAGCTATAAAAGCAGCATGATGGAGCTGAACATCAGCTTAAGGAGAAAAAGGAAGGGAAATGATGGAACTAGGACAGGAGAGAAGTTCGAAGTTTTACACCTGTTCTAAATCACTGTATTTGTCTGATTCATGCTTCTGTAACAGAATACCTAGGATGGTAATTTATAAAAATCAGAGATTTATTTCTTACCATCCTAGAGGCTGGGAAGTCCAAAGTCAAGGGTCCTGCATCTGGTGAGGGCCTTCCTGCTACGTCATCCCATGGCAAAAGGCAGAAGAACAAGAGAGGATGTGCAGGGGTTGGGGGAGAGGGCAAAACTCATCCTTTTATCTGGAATGCACTCCTGCAGAGCCCTCATTACCTAATCACCTCTTAAAGAGTTCACCTCTCAACATTGTTGCATTGGGGATTAAGTTTCCAACACATGAACATTTGGGGACATATTCAAACCACAGCAGTCACCCTCTTGGGATACCTGCTGTGGGGTAAAAAGGCTAGGAATAATGAGCACGTGACAAGGTGAAGCATGGCAAAGTTGCTGACAGCTAGAAGGATTTATCCTAAATATTCCAAAGGCAGCACTAGGAAGTGCAAAGGTTCCTAGGAATCTGCAAGAGGGAGAGGTACTAGGGAAAATGTGTTGGAAAAGCACCACAAAAGTTTAGAAAACTAGAAAAAAAGCAAGAAGGAAAGACAAATGCTGGCAGTTGGAAAGAACC
This sequence comes from Varecia variegata, assembly GCA_028533085.1. Taxonomy (NCBI): domain Eukaryota; kingdom Metazoa; phylum Chordata; class Mammalia; order Primates; family Lemuridae; genus Varecia; species Varecia variegata. Next base: position 23,585,105 of record CM052445.1, on the reverse strand, counting down.
TGAGGCCTGTGAAATGGATTTTAATTTGAATGCTTTTCTTCATCTTTCTTTTGAAACATTCTTTTAAAAAATGTGTTTTATTATGACCTGGTGATTTGATACTCTTCACCTTAAACAAACCTAATCTCTGAATTAGTAAGTAAAATACTAATTGTGATGGCCTCTTATGTTACTATGCAGTTAGACATGTGATTAGTCAATGGTCCAAGATGAATGGAATATTACAGCTCATAATAACTTTAGGGTATCATGGACAGTTAATGGCCTTTGGAAAGAAATACTACTCAAGCTTCGAATTCCAGCTGAACTCTGCAGGCTGTAAGGGCAGGAGAACTTAGACCAGATGAGTCCCTTTCACAAGCACACGTCATGCTGTGTGGATCCGGCTGTGGAAACAGTTTGCCAATCTTATCTTCAGAAACACATAGTCGGTGTTCAGCCAATAATGAATGTCAAAATAATACTTAGCTTCTCTTTGGGTGATTCAAAGGGCTCTGGCCAGAAAATAGGCATAATAACCTTTCTGGCATGTTTCTCATTAATCGTCCTTCAAACTGAGAGAAGTATTTTCAGAAGATTGTTTGCTTGTGCTGAAAGATCAGGGAGCAGTGAACAGTGTGAAAAGCATAGAACTGGACATAATCATTATGAATGACATACTACCTCAATGAAAATGAAAGTCCATTCTTGGCACTGGGATCTGTGAAAAGTTTCTGTGTATCTATTACTATGTTATCGTAGATAACTGTCTTGGCACTTCTGAGCATCCATGTGCAAAATCAAGATTTACGTACAATGAGTTATATATGTTTCCCATGTTTCTCTTTATACAATCAAACGTCTGGCCTTAAATTGAAACCAAGAAGAAAAGAGCTGGACAGTTCAGGATCAGAGAAATGGGGATAGGACATGGGACATTCCTAATATGGATATATGGGAAGAGTACTAAAAGAAAGGCCACCTATGAAAGGGAGAAGATGGCAAATGGAGCTTCCATCCCAGTATTGCCTGTGTATCCTACCTCCCTGCTAGACAAAACAAAAATGCGGGTGAAGACTTGATTGTAACAAAATATCTCATCAAGGAAAGTAGATGGTTCTAGGATGCAAATACCACTTTGTATCCCAGAAAATGAGAATGAGTAATGAATGGTAGGTTTATGTCTAAAGAAATAAATATGGTGCAGAAAGACTAGCCTCTGAAATTGGGGTGGGACAGAACTGAGGCAATGAGAAAATGACTTAGAAAAGTCTTGAAAAAGTGTTTTTCCCCAAACTTCCTCTGCAGGGATAATTTAAAACAAGCTGTTGGTGATGAAAAGAAGGTGTTTCAGAGGAGAATACTTTTCACTGATTCCTCTGGTTTCATTGTTCCAAGAGAGTGTTTGAAAAGTGTTTTCCTATAGATCTCAATATTCCCATTTGTCTTTTATTACTGGGCTTTTTTTGTTTTATACCAATTTTAATAAGTTTGGGATTTATTATAAATATGCTTTTATTGTAATGTTCTCAAACATTTTGAGAAAAGACAAGGTATAAATTAACAATAAATTTTAAAGTACTGTCCGGTCTTGGTACTCCTTAGATTTTTCAAGCTAGGAAAAATAGAGAATAAAGTAAATATACATAGACTTTTATTATTTTTATCTCTATTATATCTTTTCTATATATTTAAATATATATATCAACTATAAATATGTATATCCTATGGCAGGAAGAGGGTGTATGTACGACTCATTGAAGAATAGTTTAATGAGTCAATTATTTGTTTATGGTTAGAGACTTCTTTTACATGAAGCTTACTTTGATGTACGACGCTTCTAGAAGAAACAAATTGGAAAAGTATTTATAATGATTCAGATTCTCAGAAAGAATATAAAAACAATAATGCAAAATTTTTAGAATTGGAGGAAAAATAGAGATATCAAGACAAAATCTGTCTTCGTGTCAGTGAAATAAAGCCCATGTATGATACAAATTTACTGATTATGTACATTCATCAGAAGCTTTTGGGATGAAACTGCTTCCTTCCTATAGATCTGTAGAGAGGAGACTGCTTTATTTTGCCAAAGCAGACACATCAATTTGGAGGAGAAAAATCTGTGAAAAAAAAAAATAGAAGATAGAGAGAATAAGCCTGCAATAGCACTGCTAACTCTTAGAAAGCTCTCTATAAGCCAGGCCCTTTCTAAGTACTTTACATGCATTTACTCATTAAATCTCCCAACTGCCTTATGATGCAGGCTTGAAGAGGTTGTGCTGTTTGCTTCAGGTCATGCAGCTCATTAGTGGCAGAGCCAGGATTCAAACTCCAGCTACTTGATTCTAGAGTTCACCTTCACCATAAAATACCAAACAAACAAAACGAAACAAAAAAACAAACCTACAGAAATGAGAACAAGGCAAATGGAGACCAAAAACAGTCTTCCTTTTCTGACAAAGTTCATGAATGGAAAAGCTTATGAAGGAAACATCATTGAGGAGATTATGAATGAAACAGCAGTTATATTTCTTGAAGTATCTAATTTATTAATCAATACCCATCGACTACCTTATAATTTTAAGACACAACGCTAGCTGTTAGGGAAGACACAAGATATATGACTATTTGACCTCATCTCTTTCCATAAGGATCCTGTAGTGGCTCCCTGATACTTTAGGGGACAAAAATGACTCCTTAATTTGACATCAAAGGCCACTCATGATGTGGACTCACTTCCTGACAGTGCTCCTGTTCTCTGTTTTCAAGCCACTCTGACGCAGTCACGGGTGACGTCTGACATACTGATGAATTTCCATAGGCTCTCCCCTCTGGCAGGAACTCTCCCCCACACATGGTGCCTGCTACTTTTGACCCGGCTAAAACAAATCCTTCAAAATTCCACTCAAATATATTTTGTGAAGTCTTGTCTGAAAAATGCGGGTCTGAGACAGGTATCCTTCCTTTCTGTTTTCACAGCCTCTCGCATTGTCATTTTCAGTTTATTTTTCTCCACCACGAAAATCTAAAGTCCTTTCAATGTTTTGAAAGTCTTTTATCTTTTTGCCCAGCACTAAAGCTGGCCATACAAACCACACAAAGATATTTGTATTAACGTATATGTGAATAACATTTTAAATAGCTAATACATGTAACATATATATACATAATATCAAATTCAAAAAAAATAGAAAATGGAAAGGCAAATAAAATAGCAGTATTTGACTTGTTCTTGAAATTCCCTTTCTCATGTCACAAAAGATTTGAAGCATCTTACAAAAATCTTTCAATACAAAAGATAAAATATATAGTTAAAAGAGTCTTTACAAAGAGGAAATAATGAACTCTAGCTTTGACTAAGGACAGTAAAAATGCATGCCCTTATATCATAGAGGAGTGAAGGATGAGGGTTGTCAACATGGTTCCTCATGACCAAGGCATGTTTTGTTACCAGATTCACAGGGACCATAATATGAAGTGAAATCAGTTTTTCAGTAGAAGCGGAGTTATTCTTGATTAGTGAACCAGAGGAAAATCTTTTCTTTGTTTTTTCATAAAGAGGACTCTGTGTGATAAAGACTTCAGTGTTTTCTTCTGCTTCCTTATACGGCCTGTAATAACACATTTCACCCAACTCTTTCAAATAAAGTCTTTTGACGTAGGTCAATGACCTAGCACTTAAGCATAATTCAGTAAAAGAAAACCTAAGAGAGATAATAATAATACTGGCCAACACAGTGTATAGACCTTTGATGATCATACTTGATGTAAAAGTAACACACACGACAGCCAGAAAAGCATATATTGCATGGCCTTCGGGAAATATTCCATTGATATTACATCTCAAAATGGGCATTTCATAATCTGATCACAGGAAATTTGAGTTTATATTATCTGGCAAGAACCTAGAAAAGGAAACTTCTGATTAAAGCACATTCACATCCATTAGTAATCAATTGAGAATGGTA
>CM052445.1:23537778-23580658 GCA_028533085.1 Varecia variegata | reverse complement strand
AAAAGTAACACACACGACAGCCAGAAAAGCATATATTGCATGGCCTTCGGGAAATATTCCATTGATATTACATCTCAAAATGGGCATTTCATAATCTGATCACAGGAAATTTGAGTTTATATTATCTGGCAAGAACCTAGAAAAGGAAACTTCTGATTAAAGCACATTCACATCCATTAGTAATCAATTGAGAATGGTAAGTATAAAATAAGAAGTTTAATGAAGTTTTGGCCCACATGTACGGCCATCAATTCATCTTAAACAGGTATACTTGGTGAAGTTTTTAATTTTTTTCCTTAGAAATTAGTCCTGGGTCTACATCAGCAAATAGACAATTGGGAAATTGACAAAAATGGTTCTAGGACAAAGTATCATCAAAGTTACCTCAGTCTGAAAGTTTTTTCAAATGAGTATTATCAGGAACCAGCCATAATTTTAAAGAAAAATTATGTATTATGTGAATAAATTTCACACAAAATTTCTAATGAAAAACTATCTGGTATATCTTCCAAGATGAATGAGTTGTAGACTAAAATTCTATCTATTAGGGAACTATGTTTGAAAAGCATATCTACAAAATGAAATGATTTTTATTTAAAGCATCTGAATTTGTGTTCTATTATTTATAAGGATATAGAAAGTCCTCAAAGACTCTCTATCACACTAAGAACATTGTAAAAAGTATTTTGAGTAGCCAAAGATCAGGCTTCTAATGATAGTACAGATTCAGCTGTTAGAAGCATGGCACATGTATCCTTGGGAATGTGCATAATCTGAGAGAATTTCTGCCCAAAACCCATATGGTTGGTAAATGGTGGTACCAGTACCAGAACTCAAGTGCAATGAAGATTTATGCATTGCCTTCTCAGTGTCTATTTCCCCCTTCCCCTGAGTAACCTGACTCTCCCTTTCCAAACTACACTACTGGGATAGGCCATAATCCATCAAACCCAATCACTGCATCCTAGTTCTCTGGCAACAGTGATTGGTGCAGGACAGTTGTCCCTCAGTCTACATGCAGTGCACGTGGAGGATTGGTTCCAGGACGCCTGCATATGCCAAAATCAGCAGATGCTGAAGTCTTTGAGGAAACCACACATAGGAAAAGTCAACCTTCCTTATTCTTGGGTTTCACATCTTATGAATGCTATCAGGTGCAGAAACCATGTATATGGAGGGCTGATTGTATTTACTGGAAAAAATCCACATATAAATGGATATGTGCAGTTCAAACAGTGTTTCTCAAGGGTCAACTGTATTAAAAACAATGAAGTACAGGGAAGTAACCTTTCTGTACTCACCAGAAGTATAGCTGGCTCCCATGGTCTCGATCCCTTAGTGTTACTGCAGGTTTATGTTACATTATATAGCAGTAGGGATTTCACCAATGTAACTAAGGTTACTAATCAGATTAACTTTAACATAGGGAAATTATCCAGGTTGAACTAACTTAATCACACAAACCCTTTAAAAGCAGAAAGTTTTCTCAAGCTGGTAGCAGAGAAAGAAATCAGAGAGCCATGAGAATTTGACATGTTACTGGCTTAAAAATGGAGGGAGTCACATGGTAAGGAATGTGGATAGAGTCTAAGAGATGAGAACAGCTGACATCTAGCAAGAAAATAGCATCCTTAGTTCTACAACCACAAGGAAGAGAATTCTTCCAACAACAAAAAGTAGTTTGAACAACAAGTTTTCCTCAGAGTTTCCAAATGAGAATTCAATCCAGCTTACATCTTGAATTCAGCCTTGTACAACCCGGAACAAAACACATAGCAGCTCCTTGCTGGATGTCTGACCTATAGAAACTGTGAGAAAATTAATTTGCATTGTTTAATCCTTAGGTCTTTGGCAATTTGTTACACAGAAATATAAAACTAATTAAATTTCAAAAGGTAAATGAGAGAGTCCCAGATGCTTCTAGCAGCCATCTGTTAAACATAAGGGAAGAGTCTGCCAAGAATTGCACCGATGCCACAGAAGAAGAAAGAAATAGAATTAGAGAAAGCAGAACATTGGTGCCTGTGTAACCTGATCAAACCTTCCCTGATAACTAAATATTTTTGAACTTTTTTTGGTATAAAACTCAATATGCTCCATTTGTTGCTTATCGGGTTAGAGTTTGGTTTTCTGTTGCTTGTACCCCAAAATACTCCAATAGATTCACCAAATTTCTTGATTCCTAGATCACAGTGACTTTGTCCACAATGACATTGGCTAGAAAATGGTGGCATTTTTCCTCGGGTTTCAGTTTCCATAAACCTGTGACTTGATGTGGCAACTATTAAAAATATATGAACAATAGTACAGTAAGGGAATGTATAGACAAGACAGAATATAGAGTATTTCAGTAGAGATATATACACTAAAAGAATACAAATTGAAATTTTAATTATGATAAATAAAATACTTGAAATGTTGGATATATTGATGGATTAATAGCATACAGTATGAAGCAAACAAAAAATTAGTTCATAAAAGGTCAATTGACATCCAAATTGAAGAACAAAGAGAAAAAAACTAATATATTTTATAAAGAGCACACAGTTTCAGAGTGATACTATCAGATGATCTACCATATGCATTTTATTTATTTACATATATATATATATATATATGTGTGTGTATGTGTGTGTGAGTTAGTAGTGCCAGAAGGAGAGGGGAGATAAAATTATACAGAAAAATATTTGAATATATAATGATTGAGAAAATTCCAATTTTAATAAATGACATCAGCCTACATATTCATGAAGTTTAGCAAATCCCAGGCAGTTTCTAATTAAAAAAAAAATTATACTACAGTAAACTATTAATAACTGAAGAGAAATAGAAAAGCTTAAAAACATTCAAAAATGTAGAAAAATAAGAACAACAGTTAACTTTTCAGTAGAATAAATGAAAGGTAGAAAATTATGAGATATCTTTTCAGTGCTAAAAGGAAAAAAGAAGCCTCATCTTTCATTTGTGATTTTATTTATTGGAGCCATCTCTTTTTTTCTTTGTCTATCTAAGAGTTTTTCAATTTTGTTTACTTTTTCAAAAAATTAAAGTTTTATTGATTTTTATATCATTTTTCTATTCTGTTTTATTTATTTCTGTTCCTATTTTTATTATTTCCTTCCTTCTGCTATCTTTAGGCTTAGTTTGTTCTTCTTTCTCTAGTCCCCAGTTGTAATGTTAGATTGTTTATTTGAGGTCTTTCCTCTTTTTAAATGTAGATTTTTATCATTGTAAACTTCCCTCTTACTACTGTTTTTGTTGCATTCCATAATTTTTTGTATGTTGTGTCTTTGTTTTCATTTGTCTTCAGATATTTTTAAAGTTCTCTTAATTTCTTCTTTAACCCCACAGTTGTCCAAGAGTGTTTAGTTTGTTTAGTTTCCATGTATTTGTGAATTATTCCATTTTCCCATTTTCTTGCTGTTATTAATTTCTAGTTTCATTCCATTGTGATCAGAAAAGATCTGTGGTACGATTTCAATCCTCTTAAATTTTCTAAGACTTGTTTTGTGACCTAACATACGATCTATCCTGGAGAATGTTCTGAATGCTCTTGAGAAGAATATGTATTTTCCTGCTGTTGGGTGGAAAGTTCTGTACATCCTGTTAAGTCCACTTGGTCTACAGGATTGTTTCTTTATTGATTTTCACTGTTTCTTTATTGCTTTCCTGTTTAGATATTCTGTCCATTATTGAAAATGGAATACTGAAGCCTCCTACTTGCCTCCTGCTATTACATGGTATTGTATCATTTATAAATATAGCCACTCCTGCTTTTATAATATTTGGTTAGTTACTATTATATGGAATATCTTTTTCCATCCTTTCACTTTCAGCTTATATGTTTTCTTGAGTCTAAAGTGAAATAAAAAGAAATGAAAGAGGAGACATTGCAATGGATGTCTCGGAAATGAAAGGATCATAAAGGACAATTATGAACAATTATATGTCAACAAATTGGCTAACGCAGAATAGATGAATAAATTCCTAGAAACATGCAATCTACCAAGACTGAATCAAGATTCAGTGCAATACCTATCAAAATCCCAATAGCATTTTAGGCAAATAGAAAAAAAAAAAAGGGCAATACTGAAATTTGTAAGGAACCACAAAAGTTCTGAATAGCCAAAATAATCTTGAGCAAAAAGAACAAAGTTGAAGTTATCGTACTTCCTGATTTCAAATTACACTACAAAACTATAATGGGCTAGGTGCAGTGGCTCATGCCTATAATCCCATCATTTTGGGAGGCCAAGGCAGAAGGATAATTTGAGGCCAGCAGTTCAAGACCAGCTTTGGAAACATAGAGAGAACCAGTCTCTACAAAAAAATTTAAAAATTAGCCAGGCACCATGGCATGGGTCTATAGTTCCAGCTACTCAGGAGGCTGAGATGAAAGGATTGCTTAAGCCCAGGAGTTTGAGGCTGCAGTGTGCTATGATCATGCCACTGTACTCCAGCCTGGGTGACAGAGCAAGACTATCTCTCAAAAACAAACAAACAAACAAACTAAAAAACAGGCATGTAGGCTAATGGAACAGAATAGAAAGCCCAGAAATTATCAAACACATTTACTATCAACTAACTTTTGACAAAAGCACCAAGAATACATAATAGGGAAAAGAAAGACTCTTCATGATGTAGGGAAAACTGGATATCCATTTGCAAAAGAACAAAATTAGACCTTTGTCTTACCCTATATGCAAAAGTCAGCTCAAAACTGATAAAAGCCTTAAACGTAAGATCTGAAAACATTAAACTTCTAGAAAAAAACATAGGGGACAAATTTTTTACATTGGTTTTGGCAATAATTTTGTGGATCTGACACCCAAAACCACAGGCAACAAAAGCAGAAGTAAGCAAATGGGAATACTTGTTAAACTTAAAGACTTCTGCACAGTAAAGAAAACAATCAATAAAATGAATAGGTAACCTACAGAATGGCAGAAAATATTTGCAAACCATGTATCTGATAATGAGCTAGTATACACAATATATAATGAATTAATACAAGTCAATAACAACAACAAAAACTCAAATAACCTGACTGAAATAGGACCTGATTTAAAAATGAAAAAAAAAATTTGAATAGACTATTTTTTTTAAATAAGATATACAGGTGGCTGATATGTATATGAAGAAACAGCATCACTAATCATCAGGAAAAAGTAAATCAAAACTACAATGAGATATTACCTAATACCTATTAGGATGGCTACTATCAAAAAGACAAAAAGATAACAAATGCTGGCGAATATGTGGAGAAAGAGAACACTTGTACACTTTTGAGGGGAATGTAAATTGGTACAGCCATTATGGGAAATAGTATGGAATTTTCACAAAAAATTAAAAATAGAACTATAAGAAAATCCCGAAATCCCTATTCTGGTTACATATCAAAAGGATATAAGATGAGTATCTTCGGGAGATATCTGTACTCTTATGTTCACTGTGGCATTATTCACAATAGGCAAGCTATGGAACAGCCTGTGTTCATCAAGGGATGAATGAATAAAGAACATGTGTGTGTGTATATATACATACATAGAGACACACATACATAAACATACATACAATGGAATATTATTCAGCCTTTATAAAGAAGGAAATCCCATCATTCATGACAACATGGGTAAACTAGAGGACATTGTAAAAGTAAAATAAGTCACACCCATACACACACAAACCTGCATGATCGCACTTATATGTGGAATCTTAAAAAGTCAAATTCATAGAAACATAGTAGAATGTTTATTACCAGAGGTGGGAGATAGGGTGGGAGCAACGGGGAGATGTTGGTCAAAGGGTACAAAATTTCAGTTATGTAAAATGAATAAGCTCTACCAATCTAAAGCACAGCATTGGGCTACAGTTACTAATTCTGTATAGTATATGTAAAATTTATTGAGAGTAGATCTTACATGTTCTAAATGCAAAAAAAGAAAAAAAATGCCTAACCATGTTAAGAATGGAAACTGTTAACCAGTTTGAGTTCAATAATCAGTTCAGTGTGTGTGTGTGTGTGTGTGTGTGTGTGTGTATGTATAAGAAATATCATGCTGTACAGCTTAAATAGATATATTGGAAAATGGTTTGGCATTTTCTTAAAAATTTAAACATGAACATATCATATTTGTATATCAGCTTTACTCTTATGCATCTAACTAGGGAAATGAATACATAAGTTCACTCAAATTTTGCACATAAATTTTCATAGCAGCATTATTCACAATCACCAAAAAATCGAAATGACTGAAATGTCAATCAACTATTAAATGGATATTTTTTAAAAAGTGATATATCCATAGAATGAATTACTATTGAGTAATATAAAAAATACTTAAATACTGATATATACTACTCACGGAAGAGATCCATAAAGCTTTATGCTCAGCAAATAAAGGCAGACATAAAACAACATTTTGCTTGATATAAAATGTCTAAAATAGGCAAACCAATAGACACAGAAAGTAGATTAATGGTTGCCTGGGATGGGGTGTGGGAAGAGTAATTAGCTATAAATTGGCATGAGGTATGTTATTAGATTAAAACCAGAATATGGTGACGTTGTACAACTCTGTAAATTTACTAAAATTTATTGAATTGTAAAACTTAAATAAAGAAATTTAATGATATGTATATAAGTTATATCTCAATAAATTTATTTTAAAAATAAAGGCCAAATAAAGAAATTTTCAGGAAAAAATTTGAAGGAGCTTATCACCAGAATATCTGTACTTCAAGAAGTACTAAGGTAAATTTCAGGCTATAGGAAAATTATAGAAGATGGGGGCTCAGATATGCAAAAAGAAATGCAAATACTGGAAACAGAAAATAAGGGAGTAAATACAAAATACTCTTTTGAAAAAATAAATTAAAGGACTATCAGTTATTTAAAGCAAGTGTAACAGCAATATTTTTTGTGGTTCAGAATATGTGTAGAAGTAAAATATATAATTATAACATCACAAAGAGTGGGATGAACGGGTAAATGCAATTATACTATTACATAATTCTTGTATAATTCAGGAATTAGAAAAATATTATTTCAATATAAACTGATAAAAGTTAATAATGTATAGCATAAACTATAGTACAACCACTAAATATTATAAAAGAATTTATAACTATTATATCAGTAAAAATAATAAATTAGAATGCTGGAATAAAACCACTTGATTAATAAAAGGAAATCAGGAAAGAAGGAACAAAGGATTAATAGAAAGGTAGAGTAAATAAAGATAAATTGCATTCTTATCATAAAAGGGTGCTGAATTTTGTCGAATGCTTTTTCTGCATCTATTGAGAGGATCATATGGTCTTTGTTTTTGCTTGTATTTAAGTAGTGAATTACATTTATAGATTTGCTTTTGTTGAACCATCCCTGCTTCTCTAGGATGAAGCCCACTTGGTCATGATGGATTATTTTTTTGATAAGCACCTGAATTCAGTTTGCTAGGATTTTGTTGAGAACTTTTGCATCTATATTCATAAGGGATATTGGTCTGTGGTTTTTTTGTTGTTGTTGTTGCTGTGTCCTTTCCTGGTTTTGGTATCAGGGTGTTGTTAGCTTCGAAAAAGGTGTTGGGGAGGATTCTTGATGTTGTGGAATAATTTCTGCAGGATAGGCACCAGTTCTTCTTCGTAGGTCTGGTAAAATCCAGGTGTGAAACCATATGGTCTGAGACTTTTCCTTTTAAGAAAGTTTTTTATTGCTGCTTCAATTTCACTACTTGATATTGGTTTGTGCAGGAATTCTATTTCTTCCTGGTTGAGCCTAGAGAGGCTGTTTGTTTCTAAGAATATGTCCATTTCCTCCACATTTTCAAGTTTGTGTGCATAGAGGTTTTTATAGTATTAATAGATGATATATTATATTTCTGTGCCATCAGTTGTAATTTCTCCTTTTTCATTCCTGAGGGAGCTTATTAGAGTCCTTTCTTTTCTGCTTCTCATTAATCTAGCAAGAGGTGTGTCAATTTTGTTTACTTTTTCAAAGAACCAATGTTTTGTTTTATTAATCTTCTTTACAGGTTTTTATTATCAATTTCATTAGTTCTGCTCTGATCTTTGTTATTTCTTTTCTTCTGCTGGGTTTGCAGTTGCTTTGCTCATCCTTTTCCAGTTCTTTGAGACGATTCATCAGATTGTTAATTTGTGATATTTCTGTCTTTTGGATGTAGGTATTTATGGATATAAATTTTCCTCTCAGGACTGCTTTAGCTGTGTCCCACAGATTTTGATAACTTCTGTCTCCATTTTCATTTAGTTCAAATAATCTTTTGATTCCCATCTTGATTTCCTCCTAATGCAATAATTGTTCAGCAGAAGGTTATTTAGTTTCCATGACTCTGTGTAGAGATGAGAGTTTCTGTTAGAGTTGATTTCTAATTTTATTCCACTGTGGTCTGAGAAGATGCATGGTATAATTTCTATTTTTTTTAATTTGTTGAGACATGTTTTGTGGCCTAGGATATGGTCAATCTTAGAGAATATTCTATGAGCTGATGAGAAAAATGTATATTCAGTGGCTTTTGGGTAGAATGTTCTGTAAATGTCAGTCAGACCCATTTGATCTACAGTTCTTTTTCAACCCATTGTTTCTTTGTTTATTTCTCTTTGGAGGATCTGTCCTGTTCTGTCAGAGAGGTGTTGAAGTCCCCAGCCATTACAGTGTTGCTGTTTATCATTTTGTTTTGATCAAGTAGGATTTTTTTTTATGAATCTGAGTACACCTGAGTTAAGTGCATAAATGTTTAGAATTGTTATGTCTTCTTGTGAATTGTACCCTTCACCATTATACAGTGACCATCTTTGTTTTTCATTACTTTTGTTATTTTGAAGACTAAGTTACCTGAAATCAGAACTGCTATGCCAGCTTTCTTTTGGCTTCCATTTTCATGGAATATTGTTTTACATCCTTTCACCTTGAGTCTTAATGCATCCTTGTGAGTTAGATGTGTTTCCTGAAGACAGCAGATACTTGGCTTGTGTACCTTTATCCATTCGGGCAGCCAATGTCTCTTTAGTGGGCAGTTCAAGCCACTCATATCTATTGAAAGAATTGATAAGTGGGGCAGATTTCTGTTCATCCTGTTGAGTTGATCTTTGTTGTTTTGTTTTCTCTCTTGAGACTTGGTGGTATCTGGCCTTTGCTGTTTAGCCTTTGCATGATTTAACACTGGTGAGTGTTTATTGTGCTGATCCATGTGTAATGCTGTTATGAATTCTTCCTTGAGGGCAGCTCTTGTCTTGATTAATTCTCTCAGTCTTTGCTTATCTCAGAAGGTCTTCATTTCTCCTTTGTTTAAGAAACTTATCTGGCAGAATCAACATTGTTAAAATGTCTATACTACCCAAAGTGATCTACAGATTCAATGCAATCCCTATTAAAATACCAGCATCATTGTTCACAGATCTAGAAAAAATAATTCTATGCTTCTTATGGAACCAAAGAAGATCCCATATAGCAAAACCAATCTTAAGCAAAAAGAACAAATTGGGAAGTATCAATTTACCAGACTTCAAGCTATGCTACAAGGCTATAGTAACTAAAACAGCATGGAACTGGCACAAGAACAGAGACATAGACCAATGGAACAGAACCGAGAAGCCAGATATAAAACCATCCTCATATAGCCATCTGCTCTTTGACAAAGGAAACAAAACATACACTGGGGAAAAGAACCCTTATTCAATAAATGGTTCTGGGAAAATTGGACGGGCATATGTAGAAGACTGAAACAGGATCCACACCTCTCACCTCTCACAAAAATCAACTGATGGTGGTTAACAGACTTAAACCTAACATGTGAAACTATAAGAATTCTAGAAGAAAATGTTGGAAAAACTCTTATAGACATTGGCTTAGGCAAAGAGTTTATGAAGAAGACCCCTAAAGCAATCATGGCAACAACAAAAATAAATAAATGGGACCTCATGAAATTAAAAAGCTTCTGCACAGCCAAGGAAACTATCACAAGAGCAAACAGACAACCTACAGAATGGGAGAAAATATTCACATGCTACACATCCAATAAAGGGCTGATAACTAGAATCTATATAGAACTCAGGAAAATCAGCAAGAAAATATCAAACAAACTCATTAAAAAGTGGTCAAAGGACATGGACAGAGACTTTTCAAAGGAACATAGACTAATGGCCAAGAAACATAAGAAAAAATGCTCAACATCTCTAATCATTAGGGAAATGCAAATCAAACCAAATTATGATGTCACTTAATTCCAGTGAGAATGGTTTTTATCAAAAAGTCCCAAAACAATAAATGTTGGTGTGGATGTGGAGAGATAGGAATACTCATATACTGCTGGTGGGACTGCAGATTAGTACAATCTCTGTGGAAAGTAATATGGAGATAACTCAAAGAGCTACAAGTAGAACTACCATTTGATCCAGCAATCCCATTCCTGGGCATCTCTACCCAGAGGGAAAAAAGACATTCTATAAAGACATCTTCACTAGAATGTTGGTAGCAGCACAATTCACAATCTCAAAGATGTGGAAACAGCCCAAGTGCCCACCAATTCATGAGTGTATTAATAAAATGTGGTATATGTATATTATAGTGTTCTACTCAGTCACAAAAACAACAGTGATCTAGCACCTCTTATAATATCCTGGATAGAGCTGGAGCCCATTCTACTAAGTGAAATATCACAAGAATGGAAAACCAAGTACTGCATGTGCTCACCATCAAAATTGGTATTAACTGATCAACACTTTAGTGGTAACATTCATCAGGTGTCGGGCAGGTGGGAGGGGGAAGGGAGGGAGGGTATGTACACACCTAATGGGTGCGGTGCACACCGTCTGGAGAATGGACATGCTTGAAGCTCTGACTTGGTTGGGGCAAAGGCAATATATGTAACCTAAACATTTGTAACCCTGTAATATGCTAAAGTAAAAAAAAAGGACAAATATACAGAGATAGAGAATATAATATTGGCTACTAGGTGTGTGGGCAGGGGGAGAAAATGGGAGATGTATGTCAGAGGGTATGAAACACTCTATATGTAGGATGAACAAGTCCAGAGATATAATGTAAAACATGAGGACTATAGATAATAAACCGAGCTGTAGTTGAGATTCCTGCAAAATGAGATTTTAGATGCTCTGGCTACAAAAACAGCAAAAAAGTGTAACTATGTAAGTGAGGGATATGTTAATTTGCTTCACTATAGTAATTGTTTCACTATCTCTATGTATCCCATAACATCATGTTATATACCTTATACACACAATAAAATTTATTTAAAAAATAAAATAAAAAATTATGCTCTCAAAAAAGAAAAAGCAATAAAAGTGTAATATGCTACTGATAAAAAATTTAAAAAGCTCCAAATCATAAATAATCCACATGTCCATGAATAGTAGATCAATAAATAAAATTGTAAAGTTTATCACTCATTAGTGAAAATGAAAAAGCTGTAAATAGTGCAACAATGTGGATAAACTTCAAACCATTATATTGAGTAAAAAAGTCAGATACAAAAACATACATACTATACAGTTCTGTGTGCATCAAGTTCAACAATAGGTAGGATTAAAGTTATTATTATAGCTGTCAGAATAGTAATCATCTCAGGGAAAAGATATTGAAAAGGTAGGGGGATAAGAGTTTTCATAACACGTATAAACATATCAAAATCCATTGTTTCATACATTCAAGATTTGAGCATTTTACTATGTATAAATTATAAATTAATTATATCTCAATAAAATACTTTTAATATGAAGGGAAAAATAAAGTAGCAGATATCCCCAATTATTTGTTGAAAATAGGTCAATAAAGCAATTTTCACCAATGAAGGGAAGATTACTTGCCTTAATAGTCTATATAACCATGTCATTCGATGTAAATTTCAAATAATTAAGATGTATATTGGGGAAAAAAATCAAGTCAGGAAAATAAATATTTTTTTAGGAGAATAGTGGTCAAATTATATCCTTGTTTTAGTAAATAGCTCTCATGATAATCATAATCCTTAAAATTCTACTGAATTCAGTTTTATATAATAAAGTTTATTGTTTAGAAGTCAATAAAGGCTTTTGAGGCCAGATGCGGTGGCTCATGCTTGTAATCTCAGTACATTGGGAGGGAGGATAGCTGATAGCTTTAGGCAAGAAGTTTGAGACCACAGTCTGAGCAACATAGTCAAAATCCATCTCTTAAAAAAAAAAAAAAATAGCCTGTGGTCCTAGCCATTGAAGCAGGAGGATTATCTGGCCCAAGAGTTCGAGGCTACAGTGAGCTATGATCACACCACTGCACTCCAGTCTGGGCAACAAAGTGAGATCCTGCCTCTAAGAAACAAAAAATGGCTTTTTAAATAGTGGCACATCACTAGTTTGTTTTATTGTGTCAAAACCCATATAATTATAAGTAAAAATTGGAAATTAAGCTTAGCTAAAAGTACAGAAATAAGTTAGTCATAGATGCCAATATTGTAAGCAATAACTAAACTACAAAATATATTGCCAACAAAGAAAAAAGGAGAGAAGTAATCATCTACATATTTTTGAACTTCAAAAAGAATTGAAAACATTTGTGATTGTCAGAAGCAGCAAAGTTCATCTTAGCACTGACTCAACAGGAAACTTCTCAAGTGGAATTTTATACCAGGGTGCTGTGTGATATAAAATAAACAATGGTGTCAATAATATTCCTACAACAAATGTAGTAATCATGCATTTTCTATAGTGCTCTCTGATAAAAGCTGAAAATATGACATTACCAAACACACCCCCAGTAGCAATTCTACAAAGGCTTAAGATAAATATCATCCAAGAATGTGGGCTTTCTCATCTAAAGGTAAAATTTAAACTATCGAAAGGAATGAAGGCCAGCATATCAGTTTTGCCTGCATGTAAAAATACTGGCAAAACATTAATAGAAAGGAATGATACTCTATTTTTATGAATGTCATGTGTAGATGGCATTACAGCTCAGAAGAAATTGTAGGTGAGATGTTATTTACACAAAGAATGTGTTTATATGCAAAGTACCCAGTTCTAGAAATGGACAAAAATTTTAGTATAGCTGCTACAATAAATGGAGTGTCCAGTGTTCTCGTTTCTTCAGAAAAAATGCATATTGTCTGTTTCTGTAATTCCTTGAATTATCTTCAAACCAGAAAGTAGTTATCCAAGTTTGGAGAAGGTAACAATTGCAAATTTTCAAGTCTTTTAAAGTACAAAATGAATTATCTCAGTCTTTCCATCAGAAAAATCTGCCTTTACTATAGCAATAACATTAATTTCAGAAATAAGTCAATGATCTCTGTTTATATAGAAAAGATTTCAGGGAGTAAGACAAGAAGAGGTATTTCCTGTCATCCCTTATCTACATTATAGTATGATATCTTCCAATTGTGCTTCTACAATGGAGTCTGTGCTTCTGGCTGTATGTTATCTCTCCAATAGACATCCTACAATTTCAGATGACAGACATTTTCTTACATTCTTCCAAACAAGGCAAAGGACGCTGCTACACATACTGGCAGAAAATCTTGAAAATCTAGTTATGTCTTATAGCACAGCTGAGAATGAAACTTGTCAGCTCTGTGACTTTAGGGGTCTGTGTGTATCTGTGCCAGCATGAGAATAAGTTTGTGTATTTGGTTTCTCGCTCTGGTAGTCACGGTCATAAACCACTATAGAACATTAGCTGATATCTATAGCTTATACACACCTTATCTATTAAGTGATGTATTACTTTGTGAAGAAAGTAAGGTTTTATTCTAAATGTGTAATCCTTAACATTTGTCATTGAGGGTTTTCCTGGTTGTGCTACAGGGCTCCAGTTGTCTCTCCTATGTAGATAAATGTAACTTTGACAATTATTGTCCTCTCTCAAGGTGCACACTGTCTGGGGGGTGGGCACGCTTGTAGCTCTGACTCTGGGAGGTCAAAGGCAATATATGTAACCTAAACATTTGTACCCCCATAATATTCTGAAATTTAAAAAAAAGAAGTACTAACTCACAAACAAAGGTTGAGAGAAATATAGAATATCCTATAAAAATATACCAGCATTATTTTCTATCCAAAATAAAGCATGTCTAAGTTTGGTAATCAGTGTATAACTTTACACAGGTTCCTTTTTGAGAGAATACTCAACATCTCACAAAATATATGAAATACCATTGAATCTGCTTGCAATATTATTAATAGTTAAATCACCAAAGGTACCTTTATGCCCACCCCCATCTCCAAAGCATGGATAACACTTCAGCTATCACAGTTCTCTTTTCTAACCTCTATGAGAAGACAGTTACAGCACAACAGACATTACAGGCTGTAATGAGCTGCACAAATACAAATATTGACATCACGACAAGCGTGATTGCAGAATTTTAATCTGTTTTATGAAACACCACAGAGAGATCTAGAATGGCAACTAGAAAGCTGTCTGGAGATGAGGCATTGTTGCTGAACTTTCCTTTACTCTAAAGTTCAAGTTAAAGTCATGTTAGACGTATCACGAGGAAAAATTGAAATTAGTTCTCTTTATGAAGCCATGAGTGCCATGGAAAGATAATAAAAGCATACATACTGTGGATAAAATTATATAAAACCAATAAAAATTTGTTATGGAAATTGTATCAATGATCGTTTCGACCATAAAAACTAAAAGTGCGATGTAAACAAACTATTAGACAAGGGTTTTGCGGTAGGCAGAAAAGTTAAGAAGTTTATCATTAAACATTCATAACAATGCACCAAGGATAAAACAAACCATGCAAATGAATCAAGAAGTATATATCTCTTCATAAAATATAGTTCCAGTGGCTTGCGATTTTTAAAAATAATTATATTATATTCCCACACACTTTATGAAGCATCTAATTAAAATATGGTGGTGATGGAATATTTTCATACAGGCAAACAAACTTCTATCTATGGTCATGAATCAGTTCCAAGTATGCCAATTAACTGATGGTAATTGTCAGAGAGGAAATAAAGAATAATAAACAAAAGCTACATTAGCACTGTGACAAGAAAAATGTTGAAATCAGTATAAAAAATGTTGTATATTATTAAAAAATGAAAGCTATTCCCTCTTAAACATACAATTGCTAACTTATTTCACTTTAAAAAGACCATTTATGTTTATGAACTGTAAATTTTGAAAAAAATATTTCTATATTTTATTTTATAAAGTTGGAAATTGGACAGCAAACATTTGATGTCTGCTCAGAGCTGCAATAGTATTTCTAACAGCTTTTTAAAAGATATTTAGACATACAATAAACTGCACATATTAAAGTTTATAATTTGATAAGATTTGACATATGTATACCCTGTGAAACCATCCCTGTAATCGAGTTATGAACGTATCCTCTACCCACAAAACTTTCTTAGTGTCCCTATGTAATCACTTCCTCATGCCACTCCCCAGGCAATCTGATGTGTCACTGCAGATTAGTTTGCATATTCTAGAAATTTATGTAAATGAAATCATACACCACACACTATTTGTGTGGCTTTATT
Organism: Varecia variegata; assembly: GCA_028533085.1. Taxonomy (NCBI): domain Eukaryota; kingdom Metazoa; phylum Chordata; class Mammalia; order Primates; family Lemuridae; genus Varecia; species Varecia variegata. The sequence continues at coordinate 23,565,145 of CM052445.1, read as the reverse complement.
CCAACTATTTCAAGATTCATTTTGATGTTGCTTGTGTAGATAGGATGTTTGGTTTGTTTTGTTTTGTGATGTAATATTGCATTGTGTGGATATACCAGAACGTGTTTACTCATTCATCTGTTGTGAACATTTGGATTATTTCCAGGTTTTGGTCACTGCAAATAAAGCTGCTATGAATGTGTGTACAAATCCTTCTATGGACATAGGCTTTCAATTCTCTTGGGTAAATACCAAATAGCAGAATATCTAAGTCATATGGAAAATTGTGTTTAATATTTTATGAAGCTTTCAAACTGTTCTCCGAAGTGGTTTTACCATTTTACCTTCTTACCAGCAGTATATGAGAGTTCCAATTGTTCTCACCAACAAACATACCACTATTCTCAAAGTTAAAAAGCCTGGCCTTATTTTTTTTACTTTATTTTTTTAAATGAAAAATAAAAATATAATAAAAAGCCTGGCCTTAGCAAGTATTGCCAAAGATATGGAAGACTATGAGCTTTGACAGTTGTATCCATTTCATCTAAGTTGAAAATTTTTTAGCATAAAATTTTGAAGATATTCCTTTATGTTCCCTTTTGTATTTGTGGAATCTGTGATACAGTCACTTCTCTCATTCCTTGTATAGATAACTTGTGTCATCTCTTTTTTATTTCTCCTCTCCTTTCCTAATTTTTTCTAGAGTTTACAGTTTAATTGAACTTCTCAAATAACCAGCTTTTGGTTTCATTGTTATTTCTCTATTGTTAGTCTATTTCTATTTCAGTATCTTTATTCTCTTTATATTTTGACATCAGCATTCTTCCCTATGCAATTTACGTTATTTGATGTTAATACAGTCCCTCCGGTTTTCCTTTAATTGGTGTGCAAATAGTATAATTTTAAAAAATCATTTTTACCCTGTTTGTGTCTCTATAGAGAATTTTTTGTAGATAGCTTTTTATTCAATCTGACAACTTCTGACTTTTAACTGGAGTTTTAATTTATAACCTTTTTCTTATTGTTACCTTTTTTCTTTCCTTCTGCCTTCATTTGAACTGAGCATTTTTTATAACTCTATTTTTTCTTTATTGGTTTATTAGCTATAACTCTGTTTTGTTATTATATTTATAGCTTTAATGTTTATAGTTTATGTTCTTACTTACCACAATTATCTTCAAGTATTAAACCACTCTCTCCAATTTTTCCAAATTACCAAAAAAAAAAAAAATTCAAGTTCTTTAGTTCTTCATTCTGTTTTAGGATGCATGCTGTTTTGAAATACTTATTTAAATTGGAGCAATAATATAATAAATCCAGCTGTATTCTGTTTGACAGACATTCATTCGATAAAAGTAGTATGTGAATTAATGCTTCGTTGGTCTTAGAAAATATTTTGGATAATTTCTTAAAGAAATCAGAAGCCATTTCCATATTTATTGTTTGAGGGTAAACAGTAAGAATTATATGATTATATTATGGTCAAAAGTAGGAATTGAGGGGAAGCTGGGTAAGGAGACAACATTCTCTAAAAGATAATGATTTGTTTTAACACAGCAAATCATGATTGATAGTCCCAAAATGCAGTGTGTAATTATGAGAATAGTATATGGTTATGAATGAAAGCTCTGTTATTTATTCTTCTAATTTTTTTTTATCTCATGCTCTTCTTCAAATTTACTTTCAGCTTGAAGCAGTCACGATCCAAACCTATTGAATGTTTCCTAAGTGCCAGGCACAACACTGATTATTTATAAGCTTTACTAACTCAATTAATCCCCACAATCCTATGAGTTAGGAATCATCAAGTCTGTTTTCACAGGTACATGCCAAATTTATGGCTTTCATCCCTACAGACTGCAATACCAGGCTACGAAGATATAGAAGAGACCTAATGATGTACAACCTCATCATAAAAAAGTTCCAGATGCCCTCTAACATATTTTTAAAATCACACTGATACAACAAGGAAGCAAATAGAATGAGTGAAAGTTTTTTGTTTTTTTCCCTAGATCTGAGAATTTGTCCTTATCCAGCCTACCGGAAATGCTACTGTTTTAGGCTTTAAAGGTAAACAGAAGTGGTTTACTAATGTTATTTATAGGTGTTTTCCTTGCTCTAACAAAAGTCAATGAACCAGGAGACTCTTGCAGATATTTTTCTTTTGCCAAAATTTTATCTTTTATTCTTTTATGTTTATTACTAAATTATTAAGATTATTATAAAAACTCAAATAGTTCAGAAGGCTGAAAAAGAAAAGTAAAAAGGTGAAAGTCCCCTTACTTTACTTCCCACAGTTAACCCCTACTAACAATTTCTAGTTTCTCTGGAAACTTTCAAAACAGAAAATAGCTAAAGCCAAAAAGAATCTAGATATATATGTTGGTTTAGATATTACTTTGTAGGGACTATGGCAAATCCTTTATTAAGAAAAGATTTAGATAAAAACGTAATGATTGGCACTTGGGTTGTTTCCACATCTTTGCAATTGTATTTTCCTGGATAGAGCGGGCACCCATTCTACTAAGTGAAGTATCACAAGAATGGAAAACCAAGCTTCACATTTACTCACTATTAAATTGGTATTAACTGATCAACACTTAAGTGCACATATAGTAATAACATTCATTGGGTGTTGGGAAGATGGGAAGGAGGAGAAGAGGATGGGTATATACACACCTAATGGATTTGTGCACACCCTGTAGGGGATGGGCACACTTGAAGCTTTGCCTCCAGTGGGGCAAAGACAATATACATAACCCAAACATTTGTACCCCCATAATATGCTGAAATAAAAAATAAATTTAAAAAGAAGGTAATGATTGAAATGTGTCTTAAATTTCCTTTTCAAATTAGTGGTGGTGAATGAGAAAAAGATGAGAATATGTCCTATGTTCTCAAGTCCATCATTTATTTATTTGTTTATTTATTTTTTACCACTGAGGATCAGTTACCTTCAAGCTATATGATTTGTGCAAGAGAGACCCCACTCTCAGCTTCTGGTCAGGCATAGTCCATTCCTACTTCTATAGTACTTAGCTCAATAGGAACATGCGACTCACTTCTGACCAGGAGAATCAGATCTAGGACTTCTGTTTGGCTATATTAGGACAATTGTCAGGGTTACTCAGCTACTTAATGTATTAAGGTTTGAGACACTCTGCCTGGCATTGACTTAAAATTATTCTCTACATGTTACCTTTGGATGCTTGCCCTTAGCTCCACAACTTTTGACTCATGCTTATGCACCCAAATACCAAACTCCCTGGGCAGTATTTTGCCTGAGATATGTTAGCAATATTATAACTTGAAGTTAATATTTTTGACATGAGCCAAAATTGCACTTTATAATTTTCTCCCAGAATCCCATATTGAGACATATTTGAAAATTTTTGACACATATGGGTAAAACACAAAATGGATGACAGTAATTGCTATATTAAGTTTAGAAATTATATGAAGTAAAACTCAAGAGAAATCAAACAGGTGGGAGTGGGGAGGAGGAGGATGGATGAAACCATACGTAATGGGTACAATGTACACTATCTGGGAGAAGGGCACACTTATAACTTTGTCTAAGGAGTACAAAAGCAATCCATGTAAACAAAACATTTGCACCCCTATAATATTCTGAAATAAAAAAAAGGATGGACTATTCATACAGGCAACAACCTAGATGAATTTCCAGAGAACAGTGTGTAGTGAAAAAGGCCAATTCTAAAAGGTTGCTTACTATATGATTCCATTTATAAAACATATTTGAAATCACTAAATTATTGAGATGAGAACAGATAAGTGGATATCAGGGGTTAAGGAGAGGGTGGGTGGGAGGGAAGTGGGTATGGATATAAAAGGGTACCATAATGGAAGTGCTCTGCATCTTGACTGTACCAATGTCAATATCCTGGTCGTGATATCGTAGGATAGTTTTGCATGATGTCATCATGGGGGGAAACTGGGTAAAGGGTACACAGGATCTCTGTTTTATTTTTTACCACTGCATGGAAATCTAATTATAGATTTCCTCAAAATAAAGAATTTAATTTAAAATAATAAAATAAACTAAGAAATAATAGTAGATAATTTTATAATAAACACACACCGAAAATCTAAAGTGTAATTGGAGTAAATAAACCATGTAGTCATGGCATAGAAATATATTACAACTGTATTTAAATTTATAGTGTCAGAGTAATATTTATTTTATTTTATACATGGACAAATTAAAGAACAAAAATTTACTTACCATGCTGACTAGCAACAGAGACAAACCAAACTCAAATATGTTGCTATATGCATGGACAAAAACAAGATATCATGATGTCCACATAAGTTTGTTCTTTTTAATCATCTAATTTCTATATTTTACAGGAGAGATTTCTAAATATTATGAGTCATTTTCAAATTTTGAAACTGTAGTTTTCCATCAAGTGACAGAGACCTTTACATCATTTACATTCATGGGAGCTGATAGTTTTTTTTTTTTTTCACACATGGCCTTATGCCTGAGCTTCTATTATTTCTGTTCCAGAAGAATGCAATAAATATGTCTAGAGACAAGGGACAAAGTTAATAAAAGGCTGTCCTTTCCTTTGCCTAAGACCCTGGTTTAAAATGAGCTATTTTCCCTGAACAGAACACCATATATTAATTGGATGGCTTCAGCTTCAGCCACAGACAAAGCAGTCCAGATCATAATTATTTGCAATATAATTCTTCTTGATATGATGAGCAGTCACAGAGCATAGATATTAAAAAGTAAATCTCTTCTGTGATAAGAAAAAGATCCTAGAATGCGACCTCTTGGTGGGTCAATTAAAGGACTGCCACTGATTACATTTCTTGCATTGTGTATATCCCTCCCTAAGATTCATGCATATTTTATAATCATAGAGTTTTTGAAACTGTTTGATTTCTAATCAGCTCATTTAAAAAATCAGTTGTTTCAATAAAAGTACTTTTTGTTTATTTTTAATATGTATTCAGGATCCTACTATTATGACTATTGGTAGATATGGGCACCTTGTAGAAGGATAGACAGTATATAGTAGACAGCAGTCTCTAGAGATGTTTGTCCATTTAAATTAAACAAAGTAATGTAAGTTCTTCTATTTTTCATGAAGTTTGTAAAATATAAAGCACCTGCCTACATTTTCATGTCATATGAAGATGGTATTCTCAGGTCCTATGCTGAAATTACTAAAATTAGGCTCTGAATCTAAATTAGACAGGTTCCAAGTCTTTGATCCTAGACAGGGAGGTTCTGAAACCTTGACTTCATACTGATCCAAAGAAAGACTGAAAATGGCTAAGCTTGCATAGTTCCTTAACAACTCTGCTTTGCGGGGTAGGGTCATTTTTAATCTCCCAAATGATTAGTTTAATTGCTAGTGAATCAGTATAGATAATCACTAATGGATAATCAGGTGCTTAGATATAGCAATATAATTCCTCCTCCCATTCCCCACCTCTTTTATTTATTTATTTATTTATTTATTTATTTATATTTTGGGGAGCATTTGGCAATGTGGAGGGACATTTTAAATTATCGCTAATGGAGGGGGGGGAGTGCTAATGGGTAGAGGTCAGAGATGCTGCTAAATATCCTACAGGACTCAAACAGCTCCAGACAACAAAGAATTATCCGACCCAAAATGTCCATAGTGGTAAGATTGAGAAACCCTGACATAGATGAACAAAAGTATGGAAGATGTTGTAGATTTAGACTATTTAATATTGATAAACTCTATTCTCCAAGCCTAAAATAATTATTTATTTAGCTTTCCACTTGTCCAAATTTAAATAGTCTTAATTACAAATATTCATAAATGCACTCAGACATTCATTCATTCATTGTCTCATTTTTAAAAAGGATGCCTTTTAAAGAGCTTCTAAAATCCCAATTCAGATAAATACTGAAATGTTTCATATATTAAATATAAACCAGAGCAGACGTATAAAGCTGGATTAAAACATAAATGCACAGATAAAGTTTGAGAAGAAGGCAGTTGCCTGATCATTGCATATTGTTTCTTGACTTTATGCCAAGGGCAAAAGGAAACCATGAAAGAATTTAAGATGGACAATGAACTTAGTAAGATTTCTGTTTAGAAAGATTACTCTTGTTGGGGTGGAAGAGTTTATCTAATGCAACGCACAATGGCAGAATCCAAACGGAAAGTTGTAATGATCCAGTCAAAGGCATTTGCTGTCTTAGAATAGGATAAATGGGCTTATTATAGAAGACATTCAAGAGGTAAAATTGGACACAACTACACTATTAAAGAGCTGTAAAATCATGATGATGAGGATCAGTTAAGGATTAAACAATGAGGAGACATCGGTATCATAGGAGGTAAAAATAGCAGAGGGGTGTGTGGGGATGTATGACGGAAAGATAATATTCTGATTTTGAAATCCTGGACTCAAAAAACTGAGCAATATCTTTGAAAATGTCCTTGGACTGTTGATTAGGTAATATAAAATATTCTAGATGGAAATATCTATTAGAAGCAGAGAATCATTCAAGAATTCATCGAGGTGGTAGAAATTTGTTTTGGTCAGAATTCATGGGTACCCAGAAATCACAGAAGAGCAAGGCTTAAGTGTCAGAGAAATTTGTTCAATCAGATTCAATGAACTCATTATGTGCAAATATGTACAATGAGGTTCCTCAGGCCAGAAAATATAATGAGAAGACCAGTGTTTCAAAGGGAGTTTTTTGTCTGCTTCAACCCCCCGCCCCACCCCCCGATAAGAGATAGAAGGAAGTGTACAAAGTCTGGCTCCTAAAGTCATGAAAATACAACATAGTTAATATGAAAACTGACATTTGTGTAGTGCTTTACAATTTACAAAGTGCTTTCATGGAAATTATCTTACTTAATTCACATAACCTGAGTTGAGAAAGCAGGTATTATCATTGTTTCCATTCTGGAGATATGGTTACTGAAGCAATAAGAGGTTAAAGTGTATTTCTTAACATCATACAAAATATAAATGCTATGAATGAGTTTTAAGCCAAGTTTTCTCATTCTAAACTCCCTGCATTGTTCAACACACGCACACACACACACACACACACACACACAGACACCCCACACACAACCTGAATGTGCATAAATAAAAATTAAGAATAATTGTTGTTTAGAAAATAGTTTTCTCCTTGTAAAGATTCTATATATGCATTAAAAATAAATCTGAGCTATTTCAATAGATTCAGACAATAATTGCAGATATTAATAGAAGAATACTAAACGTATTTTTGTATAGTTTATCTGACTTAGAAGTTAAATATTTTAAATATTGTAATAAGCATATAAAATGTTACTAAAGTAGGTTGTTGCTCTCAATAGAAATCAGTCACACATACCTTCATAATATTTTAGCATGTTTCTGTGATAGATAATTTTACAGTTTAATGCCAAATGTATATTTCAAGTGACCTTGATGTCAAATTTGAATGGCCAAGGTTTCTTGGAGCAGGAAATTCAGAGGTAAAGGAACTTTAACACGTGCTCTGGTTTCAATGGTGCACTATCTCGAATAAAAATTGATAATGACTCCAGGACTGCAAATGCTTTATCAGTCCCAGAGGCTTAGTCGCCTCACACCAGATGCAGAAAGTTGACTGTATTCATTAATACCCTTCAGTGAGGTCACAGGTAGGGAGAGAAGGAGCTCCAGAGGGGATAGCTAGTGAAATAAAAGCAAAGTATATTGAGTTTTGTGCAGTAAAGGAAGGATGCGGGTTTATATAGCTCTCATTGTCTTAAGTACCTTAAGTAAATTGAAAGTCAAGTCTACTGAATAGAACACTTTATGTTACTTGAGTCTTCACATTCCTACCAAGGGTACACAGTACCTGTTCAGAGTAACTATTGCTTTTTACTTCTCTTTCTCTTTAGTCTACCCCTCTTAAATTACAAAAAAAAAAAAAAAAAGGAAGTAATTTTTCTGGTTTCGTCGCTGTGTTGTTTTGGTTTGTACTGGTTAACATTGGAATTAAAATGTGGTATTCTTTTATGACATTTTCACAGTCAGTATATTTCTCAGAGTTGAGCTTAACCGATTCAAGTGAATCTGTGTGCTAAAGTGACTCCGGAGGGAAAGTACAAATCCTTTGAAAGGCTGGCTACGCAGCTCCTGCAACAAGCCTTGAGACCTCCGTATCCAGCCTAACCCTGCTTACACATTTCAGAACTGAACCCCCATCTTCATCCCTGCACAGCATTCCCCTGGCGATTTGAGCAAGCCTTGTTAACAGTTTCATCTAACAGGCTCAGCAGGTTCAACATTTGATTATCTTTCCCTCAGGTTCACGGGCAAGTCTTTTTCCTTCGTTATGCACCGACAGGACCACTGTGCTTGGGTTCTGTGTCTGGGTAGCTTCACACACTGAACGTGCAAAAAATGCAGAATTGACAATCTGGATAAATCTCACATTCAAGGAATTTAATTGTATTATTGAAATTCAGGGCTGTGCCCCTGAGACATTGATCCGGTATTGTCAGTTTCAAATCCTGGGTGCACTAGCTGCATGATGATGTGTTCATGGAATTTGCAATTGAGATAATGAGGAATCAAAGCTTGTGACTGGATTGCTAACTGACAGAAAACAGGGGAACCAATGCGAATCAATACGGACCGGCCCAGCGGAGTCTGCCTGGCAGCGCGCTGTCTTGGCAAAGCTCCTCAGGTTCCAATTTAAGAACAGGCTCAGGACTTCGCAGAGGGGCACAGTTGGATGTGCAGACTGGGGTGACGCTTTTGCTTTCCAAGGCAGAGAGAATGTTTGCTCATAAGATTTTATTGCCAAAGGCAAGACACTCCAGCTTCAGCAGCCAAATAAAACAAAGGAGGATTGGAACAAAACAGCGGAATACAAAATATGGAAAGGAAAAAAAAAAAAAAAAAGAAGGAAAAAGACTTGTGACAAATGATTGCTTGTTGCTCTGCAAGAAGTTGGATGTGATATGCTCTGTTGGGGGCTTCTTAAACTATTTAAAAGGAGGTGAAAGCCCACACTGTTATAAGGAGTATACATTTTGATCATGAAGTTGGATTTTTCTGAACTTTTGTTTACTTCAGAGCTAAATAGGAAAAGCAGATTTTCACTGAAGAGTGATAAGTGCAAGTTTAAGGTGTTTCCTAGGCTAAAGCAAAATGGACTATTGTCCTATAGCCTGCCCTTTAATTCTGTAACCTAGTCTCACCTCCTTCTCAGATTACATATGTCCTGGGAAGTCTGATCTCAAATAGCAAAAAACAGAGGGAAGGAATTAAATTGTATAGATATTTCAAGCCAAATTTTACATCTCATTCCTGCACATTTACTCTAGTTTCACCCTACCAAAACATAGGTTGGTGCATATTTCTGTGAAACTGGTTTCCTGTTCTGGCATAATTATGAAAAGCACTCTCTTTTATTCTCAGAACATATTGAATTAGAAAAAAATTATATGGTTATATATGGTCATTCTGAAAACCTAAAAGTCTTATTAATTCAAAAAAAAAGAAGATTTTTCTTTTTACCAGAAACCATGTAATGTACCATACGATATCACTTGAATATTGTAGGTTGGTGACCAGTTTGGAAAAAACATAAATGTTACTCCCTTAGCTTTTTCTGAAGTTAAAGAATATACGTCATCTAAATAACTGTAGGATTAAATTTTTTTGTTGTTGTTTAGCCAGATTTTACTGGTACCTACCTAAATTACTTCTTAGATGCCTTATGTGCTTTAGAAGGTACAAGGACACACTTTCAAAATACAAGTATATTTCATCACTGCCTGAAAACTGCTGGACTACTCTGCAGCTCTAAGAGTAAAATTCCCTTAATTATATCCTCACAACAGTAAAAATGCTCTGTGTTATCACTGAACACTAAGAAATCTAGTCAAATAAAGAGATCACCTTAAATTATCCAGAAACTAGCCTTTTAGATAAATAAGTGCTAAGGTATATTTATTTCAACCCTTTTTGATAAAAATAAATTTTAAAATACATGGAAACTCCCAGATCTGGTGATCAGGGCATCCATGAATAAAGTTTACAGTTATCTACATTATTGGAAAGGAATTGGCACTGATACTGATACCAAGAAATACCTTCCCACTTCCATCCTTAAATTGTCATATCAGTTTGACATTGTCACTTACATGTGTTTGTTTTGCATTTTGTGAAAACTGTGACAAAGACTGATTTTATTGGCCCATAATACAAGTGCTATTGTATAAAATTGGCCATTCAATGAAGGCTAAAGCAGGTTTATATCAATTGCTTCTTGCTTATATAAAATTATTTGCAGGGTTCTAACAAAAATCCTTGGGGCTTTTTTTTTTTTAAAGCAATATTCTCTCATTTCAGTATCTTTAACTACATCAGTCTCTTAAAATCAGATTTGGCTCACTTTCATGATCATTTCTACTAACTTCAGTAGAAGAACACCACATTTTGTAAAACTTAAGATCACTGGTAATAGAGATCAGTATGACCAATTTCCCTTTAAAACTTACCAAATAAAAATTTACCATATCTTCCTTTCTTTTCTAAAACAACCAAATTCCATTCTTCTGGGCTGGAAAATTGAGGCATTTTAAAATTTAGTAACTTTGTTGAACATGGTTATTAATCTAATAATTAGACACACAAGAAACTTAATTGTCCCTTGAAATTGAGAAGGAAAAAAATACACTAAATTTAATCCAATGTAGGAATTAATTGACTCATTCATTTACTCATAAATAATTGTTCATTGCCTACTGTCTGCTAGACACTTAGGAGCACATGAGGGAACATGGGCAAAATAAAACAGAGTTGTTCCTTCTCTTGTTTTCGTTAGATTTATCTTCTTTGGAAGGCAAAATACACAGGCAAAGGAAAGGTAAAATGATTCTCATGTCTTTGTTCTACCTCCTGCTCTAAACTGTCCGCTGTCTCTACCACTCTAAACTCATTCAAACTTTGAGAAATTTTTATTCTTTATATATACTTCTAGAGCTTTCTACTAAATATTATTTTTAAAAATTATCACAGATGCAATGCAACATTTTCAGGCAGTAGTTGATAAAACCAAAAATAAAATAAAACAAAACCAACTCCTCATCTATCCCCTTATTTTTCTTTTAAGTCTAGTTTTCTTTAATTCCTTACCAATCATTGTTCAATATTCATTCTACTATGAAGAAATGATTATCCCATTGCACAAATTACCCTCACTCCAAATTGACATGATTAGAAATTTTCAGCTAGTCAGTAAGTGGTCTGTAGTTTGATTCCCATTCATCAGTGCTGTAAAAAGGGAAGATGTCATGGAAAGAGGAACACTGCTTTATTAGGCATTCCCTATTAGGAAATGAATACTGAAATTGATTAATAATTGAGAAAAGGATTAAAATTTCTTTTCTTTCAGCCATATTACAGAGAAGAGATTGCTATAGTTAATGGCAATTATGTGAAATATTCTGGGTAATGAAGCAACTTAAATAAACTTCGCAGTCCCCACTCATATCATAAATAGGAAAAAAATGCCAATTTGAATGTAATATCACAATTTGCATTTAAGATCATGAGAACACTCATTGCTTGAATTAACTCAGCCTATTAGGTAATAACAATTTCAATAATTCTAAGTGTTATGATTTGTAATAATCATAATAATGTTCTCTGCTTGATTTCCTTTAGTTAGACTAGCATAGTTTACAAATATTTTCAAATAGGCTAAAAGTGCAACCAAAAACCCCTTCTTGGGTTTTTTAAGAGGATGCAGATATCATGGAGCTATGGATCAGGCCATTAATGCTTCAGAATGTATCATTGTAATTATATCATCTTATTTATAATTTGTTTTGTATGACATTAATTTATGTATAGTAATTAATTCACTGGATTTCTACTGTTGAGCATATAGTGTCTCATGCTTTATATGAGCTATGGATGTTACGATAGTGGCACATTAACTTTGCTATACCCATGTATGTGATTCCTGCATTCTCAGCCATTTAATAATCACTCTGTACTCTGGCCTCTGGTGGTCTTTGGGGGAAGTAGGCCAACTGAGGATAAGGAGTTCACAATGGGGCTTCCTAAAGACCACTGATGGCATCATTTTTTCACAGAAAATATTAGCAATTTTGGATAAAACTTTGAAATGTCAAATAACTGAATGCTCACTAAGTCATCATTGGTATACCAGTTGTCAATTATTTTAGGGTTAGTCTCTTCCCAGTTAACTAAAATAAGCAGATTAGCAAAAGTGGTTTTTCTCAATACACACAATCTTGGGATAAATGATCAGAGCTATGTGGAAATATACCCACAGAAAAAGAACAGAGAGAATTCATAAGTCTAAAGAGTGTGTTTTTTTTTTTCTCTAAGTGGCACAGCTATGTATTTTCCAAGTTTTCCATAATAAATAAAAATTACTTTTATTGTGGCAAAGTAGTCTTTTTGGAAATACTTTATTACAATTGTATTTTAAAATTTTAGAAGTCCCTTTTCAAAAGTTTGACACATACTGTAGGAACAACATTTTCTGAGCAGGTAAGCACTAAATCGTTCCAGCAGTCAAGGTCCTGTGCGTTTCCTTTCCAAAACAGATGTGAAAGAGGAAGATCAATCCCTAACATTTGCTGTGATTTAAGGTCATTAAAATAGTTTTGGGATGTTGGTCAAAGGTGTTTATCAACAGTTTTATACAAAATTTCAGATTTTTTTCTCTCCCACCTCATTAAACTATGAGTTGACATTCTGTGAAAAATTCTCACACATGACTTTTTCTTGAAAGAATCATTGCGAGTTCAAGACAGCCCTCAGACTTCCTAGGCATTTCTCAAGGTATTTTGTTATTTTCATAGTTGATTTTAGTTCCTGGAATCCATGATTCCTTCCTATCCAGCTTACCTAGGGTTAATCTGATGGGAGAAAAACAGCAGCCTGAGCTCATTTTGTCATTTTGGTGTCTATTTATTTATTTATTTATTTATTTTTTTTTAATCTTTTTGTTTTTTTTTTTTTTATTTCAGCTTATTATGGGGGTACAAAAGTTCTGCATAGATATATTGCCCATGTCCCTCCTAATCCCCCGAGTCCGAGCCTCAAGCGTGTCCATTCCCCAAACAGTGCACATCGCACTCCTCCTGTAGGTATACACCCATCCCCGCCCCCACCCCCGTCCCCCCCAAGTCAGAACTTCAAGCGTGCCCATTCCCCAGACAGTGCACATTGCACTCATCATATAGGTATACACCCATCCCCCGCCACCCACCCCCCCCCCCCCCCCCCGCCTCTGTCAAATACACAATTGGTGTTATTCCCAAATATGCACTTAGGTGATGATCAGGGAAACCAATTTTCTGGTGAGTACATGTGGTGTCTATTTAAACAGAGATTTTGCTTTTAACTTGGAGCTATTAAGATCCAGATAAAACTTTGCATCTATTATCACTAATAATACTGTTTGCTCATATTAGCAAAATGAAAATTGTTAAAGGTTTGTTGCCTGTAGGAATGGGAATAAAAAACCAAACCGGAATAGATTTAATATGGCTATATAGCTAGTTAATGAAAAAGCTGTTACATTATATGTAAGTACAGTTTGACTTATTAGTTATATATGGCATACTGTTGTACATTTTTTATTCAAGAAAATTAGAATATTTCTGCAGAAATGTCCAACAAATTAAAAGTGCATAAACAGAGATGTAAAGGATTTCCAACAACTCTTACCTATAGATAACTCATGCATATAAAAATAAAGAAAATTAAATATAATTCTAACTTTTTGAAATGTATGAAATTAAATTACTATCTAAATTAACAATATTTAAGGGAGTTAATGCTATAGTAGTCTTGAAGAAATATGCAGAAATTATTGTCACCATTATTCTGCTTTATAATTCATCTCCAAAACATGACTTGATTTGGTCCACATCCCTTCGTTTTTCTTGCATCTAGCCTAGTCCAAGTAACTACCCTCTCTCACCTGGCCTACTGCAGTGGGCTCCTCACCAACCTCCTTGCTCACTTACTACATTTAACCTATCATCACCATTGACCCTTCCCGTTAATATATAATAATGTTAAAGTCCCATCTAGTAGATCATTTTTGACTTTCTGTCTAGCTTACTCTCTCTCCCTCTCTCTCTATCGTATTCCCACAGAGCTTTGTACCTTCTGTCTGCCCTTCTTCAATTCTTTTCCACTCTTAATTTATAGTAATATTACTTCAACCCTGAATTGGAAACTTATTTTCTGAGGTAATCAAGAACCTCCTAATTGTCAGATCCAATTTAACTTTTCTGTAATGTTTGGCATTGTTGACTGTTCCTATCTTTTGGAGACTCTTTCTTTCACCTTTGTCTTTTATGACACAGTTTCTCCTTCACTGGCTTTTGCATGTCTTTTTATATGTTAGGCAGGGTCATGGCAAGAAACAGATAATGCACTCAAATTCATCAGATAAAGGACTGATAACAAGAATCTATCTAGAACTCAGGAAAATCAGTAAGAAAAAATCAAACAACCCTATCAAAAAGTAGGAAAAGGACATGAATAGAAATTTTTCAAAAGAAAATATAAGAATGGCTAACAAACATATGAAAAAATGTTCAACATCTCTAATCATCAGGGAAATGCAAATCAAAACCACAATGAGATATCACTTAACTCCAGTGAGAATGGCCTTTATCAAAAAGTACCAGATCAATACATGCTGGCGTGGATGCAGAGAGACAGGAACACTCATACACTGCTGGTGGGACTGTAAGATAATTTGAGTAGATTTTAATACAAGGACTACTTACAAGAGTGAGCAAGGAAGAGGTGTAGGACAGTGCAGTTGCCTAGGTTTAATACCTGAGCATCATCACTCCTAATCATGCAGAGAAAATAGAGGAAGGGGTTACCAGAACCCAGCTGAGCCCTACAGGAAAAATGGCCTTCAGTCATGGGATGTAGACAAGGCTTTGAGAAGTCATAAGAATGAATGTGGAGGGATATAAAAGCCTTGAATTCACTCTTCTTCCTCCTTTGTTTGTCTTATTTTGTTTTTCTCACCAATCAGGTGAACAACACCTAAAGTTAGAGGGCAAGGAAATCATTTTATATGAACCAAACAAGTCACCACCCTGAGCAGAGCAGCGTGCAGCAGAGTGGAGAGTGGATCTGAGGGGCTAACAGAAGGCATCCTACCCAGCCTCCATTTTAAGTGGTGGTTTTCTCCAGGGTTCCTCTTGTATTCCCACTCTTTAGATATTCTCTTGACCTGCCACCTCCTTATATTATGGCTTATATTATTACTTATAATCTGGTGATTTCCTAACCTATAACTTTATCATAAATAGATTTTATTAGGTCATTTTCATGCATCCAGCTATGTAAAGGTGTCTCTTTCTTTAACTCCACATCACAAAATTTGAACTTATTTTCTTCCTGTCAAACTTACTTTTTCCATATTATCTCTATCTTGAGCATAATGACCCACCTAATCACCAAAGTGAAAAATCCAGAATCATCCTTGACTCATATTTACTCTCTGAGTATAGCCAATTAATCATGATGTTGTATAGGCTAGTTCTAAATTAATACTTACTCCACCCCTCCTGTGCATTGTAACTATCACTAGCCTATTAAATGTGACAAAAATATACATACCAGGAATTATAGAAACTGAAGAGCTTATCTAGTCTGGAGAATAGGGTAAGTCCTTCCAGAGAAAAACAAGTGTTAGCTAAGTTCTGAAGGATAAGTAACAGGTACGTAGGCAAATGTGGGGAAAGTGTTAGACTCAAATAGTATGTATAAAGTTTGCTAGGGGAAAGAATAAATTTTATATTTGAGAAACTAAAATAAGACAAGTAAAACTGGAATGTAAAGAATAGGAAATAACAGATTGTCTTAAAATATGCTTCAACTGAGGATGGAGAAGTAGGAAGGCAAAAGAGCTTTGGATGTCATTATTTGGATTTGGGATTT
This sequence comes from Varecia variegata, assembly GCA_028533085.1. NCBI lineage: Eukaryota > Metazoa > Chordata > Mammalia > Primates > Lemuridae > Varecia > Varecia variegata. The sequence goes on along the minus strand of CM052445.1, from coordinate 23,549,188 downwards.
AATGCATATGATACTCAAATTAATTGAAGAGATAAAGAATTAAGGAATAGACCTCAACGGCATGATCTCAATTTAAGCCGGAAATGGTCTTACTACACTCTTAATCTCTAGAGTAGGACATACCATCCAGGTGAGAAAATGGGATCTGATCAAAGGTAACTAGTAATCTTCTAGGAGCAACACATTCTTTACTACTCACTCGAATCTCCAAATACAACTCTTCTTTGTGCTCTAAACACCTATGTACATTCAAGAATTTTTAGATTACACTATGAGTCAGGAATTCCCATTTGTAGGGAATATTTTTGAATTTATAATTTGTATTGAAACTCAGAAGCTATTGTGTTACAGCTGTCCATATCTTCCTTCCAAAATGCAGGATGGAAATATCATTGCTTCAACAGTTAAAAGTCTTAGATATTATGTTGTCATTGATATTTTTTAATTTTATTTTTATGGCCTTGGTACAAAAATAGAGACATAGACCAATGGCACTGAAGAGAGAACCCAGATATTAAACCATCTACCTATAGCAAACTGACTGTTCACAAAGCAGAAACAATGCTCACTGGGGGAAAATATCCCTATTCAATAAATGGTGCTGGGAAAATCGAATAGCCACATGCAGAAGAATGAAACAGGACCCCATCTCTCACCACTCACAAAAATTAATTCAAAATGGATAAAAAACTTAAGTTTAAGGCATGAAACTATAATAATCCTAGAAGAAATGTAGGAAAAGCTCTTCTAATGTCAGTCTAGGGAAAAACTTTATGACTAAAACCCCAATGGATATTACAGCAACAGCAAAAATAAAGGGGGCCTGATTAAATTAAAAATCTTCTGCACAGCTAAGAATATAATCAACAGAGCAAACAGACAACCTACAGAATGGAAGAAAATATTCATAACCTACACATCTGATAAAGGGCTAATATCCAGAATCTACAAAGAACTCTAACAAATCAGCAAGAAAAACAAACAAACAAACAAACAAAAAATAAGCCCATTAAAAAGTGGGCAAAAGACATGAACAGAAGTTTTTCAAAAGAAGATAGAAAATGGCCAACAACATATAAAAATGCTCAACATCACTAATCATCAGGAAAATACAAATTAAAACCACAATGAGATATCACCTTACTCCTGTTAAAATGGCTTTTATTAAAAAGTCCAAAAACATTAGATGCTGGTGTGGATGCAGAGAGAAAGGAATGCTTATACATTGTTGGTGAACTGCAAATTAGTATCAATACAACCTCTATGGAAAACAGTATGGAGATTTCTCAAAGAACTTAAAGTAGACCTACCATTCGATTCAGCAATCCACTACTGGGTATCTACCCAAAGGAAAAGGAATCATTTTATCAAAAAGATCCCTGTACTCAAATGTTTATTGCAGCACAATTCACAATTGAAAAGATATGAAATCAAACCAAGTGATCATCACTTGATGAGTGGATTACCAAAATGCAGTATATGTAACCACGGAGTACTACTCAGCCATAAAAAAGGATGAATAATGCCTTTTTCAGCAATTTGGGAGGAACCAAAGACTATTACCCTAAGTGAAGTATCTCAAGAATGGAAAAACAAACACTACATGTACTCCCTAATAAACTGGAACTAACCCATGGGCACACAAGTACACAGAGGGAAGTAAAAGTCATAGGAAATCAAGCAGGGAGAGTGGGCAGAGGGGGAAGGGCGAAAGTCTACCCAACAGGTACAATGAATGCTATTCAGGTGATGGGCACATTTACAGCCCTGACTCAAGCCATGTACAAAAAAAAAAAAGATTGATAATAACTAAGGGAAGTAACTAAAGCTCCATCTTTTGAATTCTTCTCTTCTAATATGAGTTGAGTGAGATATATGCCAAGAGCCTTTCAATGTTGGAAATTCAGTAAAACCAAAGAAATCACGAACATGAAAATGGATGGAATGATCCCTTTAAGATTACTTCCAATCCTCTAAGTTCCGTACTAAACACCTTAAGTGAAATAAACAATTATGAAAAATCATCATTCCATGTTTCCAAATAAATCAACATTCATTCACATAGAACAACAGCATGTAATCCATAATGCTTGATATCATTTCTAGATATACTATTTATTTGACTGTTGAATTTCATCTCCTGAAAAGTGTTAGTAATTAGATAGTACATATGTTTCAAGTTAATGCACTGAGGTAATTTATCTGGCTTACAGAAAAATCTACATAAAACACATATAAGCATGCATATATACACATACAAACACAAGAAAAAATACTTGTTAGAGGCTAGACTATAGGTATTTTCCCAGACAAGTGAGAACAGAAATAATGAAAATGATGGGGAAAATGAATAACAGAAAGAAGTGCATTGTCCTTTCTCATTTTTACATCCTAAACTATTTTAAATAATAATTTCTGACTTTACTCTTAATTTTCTTTTATCACCTCTTGACCTCAACTTAACACTGTCCAGTGGAGAATTATTCATCTCCTAAAGGATCCTAAGGCTTAATTAATAGAGGATCTAGCCAAAGGAATAAAGCTAGAGATATCAGAAGTAATTACAATTTAATGAAACAAGGATGAACAAATTACCACAAAGCCCAGTAGCCTAGTAAGTGACCTGAAATGAAAATTTGGTCCTCAGACTTATAACTTCTCTTTTTACTTACCTCTCACTCTAAAATATCATTTCTTTTTACTCTTTCCCATTCCATTCTCCTCTCATTTTAGAGAATGTATGAGATGACCATAGCTTTGATTATAAACAAAAATTTAAAAAATGTCCTCATGCCTCTCATCCTCAACACAAGTTCACATACTCAGAAGGTAACCAAGAGACAGGGTCTGTAGGATGAAAATAAAATTCAACTTTAACGAAATAATTTACAGTCAAAATTAACTAACAAACTGTTTGCATGGAAATCTACTTTCATTGCAGATATACTATCATATAAACTTTTAAAAATATTTGCCACATTTTGAGGCCCACATGAAGCTCGTTAATGTCTCCCAAACACAGTTTCTAAGGTGGTCTTCAGCACACAAAATCGCTGCAGCAGATCGTAGCTACAGAAATTCAGCCTCAGAAAATGTTTGCAGTAGAGGGAATGTTTACAGTCTCATGCTGTTTTTTTTCTGACAAATACGATCTCTTTTTACACGGCAGGAGAGAAAGAAAAGAGGACCCCCCCCCAAAAAAAATAAATCTTTATTGTCACTCAGTTATTATCAAATGTTAAGAACTGAAAAGGGAACATTAACTCCCCTCCTCCCTCTCCTGGAAAGCAGCAGCAGGTGAAATTAACTGGGAGGACAATTACTGTCCTAGTCATACTTTCTCTGGGGCTGAAATGAAAGCCTGTTCCAGAGTCCATCTCAGGCTCCTCTCCCAGGGATACAAAGTCTCCCTGTCACTAGTCAAGGGGTCTAATTGTATTGTGTGCTACAAAGTATTTCGATGTGGGGAGGATTGGGGAATGTGTGAGCAAAATCTAGCTGATAGAAGAAAAATTACCCAGTGCACACCATAGCATTCTTTATTAAAAAAGTGGATATCAGTGAGTAAATGATTTCCTTCAACAAGCACAAGGCGGATTTAAACTTGCATTTTCTTATGTCTAACAGTTCATTGCCTCTGTGGATTTATTTGCTTTCACAGATAAGGAAACTGAGGCAATTAATTGTGGGCTTAAATTTTACCCTAAATTTCTCAACTTTCTAATGATTTATAGTCTAACAAACTAATTGCAGTTAATATCTCCAGATGAACAAAGGTATTTAGTCATACAGCAATATTTTCTTTTGAAGGTAGCCAGGTTTGGAAATATATTGAAGGTAGTCTTTTCCAATCAAATCCTTGAAGAATTATATTTACTAGATAGATAAGTTATGCTAGATTGGGCTGGTTTGATATCAGCCGGGAGGGAAATTAGGTTTAATTGCATCGGAAAGATGTTCAATAAATACAATAAATGAAATACTAAAATAACAAACTGAAAATTTGTCTGTATAGCAATGTGTTATACTAGAAAGAAAACTGCTGTGATACTGAGAAAAAAACTATTAAAGTAATTTATTAATAATCTCTTTAATAATAGATTATTTAAGATTGAATATTAAATTCCCTTAAAGAAGACCTGAAACATCAAGAAGAAACTAACAGATACATCTTTCAGGATATATGAAAAGGAAATGAAATAAAGCAATTAAGACCAACTCTGAAATATTATATATATAATGTAGGTATGTATGCACATATACATGTACATAGACACAGCTGTGTATGTGTATATAAATGTAGCTTATTTTTAGCAAGAATTTGTAATGAACAAACTATTATAGCAATGAGGAATCCCTGCACAAGTACACATTAAGATATGTTTTCAAATTTTACGCTAAATCATCCTTGCTGTGCAGGCATTAAGCCAGATGGAAGCTTATGGCTGCTATGTCAATACCTACAGAACATTGATGTCTTCTTAGCTAATCCAAATAGAGCCATTCCATCTGCCATAAACACTAGGCCCAAAGGCCACATTTATAGATTGCACTAAAAAGTTAAAATTATTTTTACAGTGAAGGCATTTTTATAGGTTCTAGAGAAAAGGGAACTTGACGTGTGTTCCAAAATACATATCCTCTTATAATCATGAATGCATTTTCACATATGCATGAATAGGAAAATAGTAAAATAACCCTAATAGCATATTTTTATGAAGGCCAGCACTAAATTAACTATTGTGCCATCATTGTTTCCCTCGGGAGGAGATCTAGCTAACTCTCCTTAGCTTCTGCCTCTTCAGTCTTCCCACTATGATTGGTTTCATTCTTTTTTCTTCTAACCATTTGATAGATTCCTTTTCCAAATGGGAGATATAGGGTATGTCTTTATTAACCTGACGGAAGTTAGCGAAGGAAAAAACAATGGGACAGATAACAATTTAGCATGAATTTTTGTTTCCTTTCAAAATGGGATTTTCACAGTGCATAAAAATGCTGAATAAATCTGTACCCAGGTTTTTAGAAACTGTTAAAAAGTCTACATTTTTGAAGCCAAAAGATGACTATTAGCCACTAACTGTCCCAAATCGTACTTTGTTTTAATACCCGCAGCCTGTAGAAGCAAGGGCACGGTTTGCCCTGTGCAATTGTTGCCATTTGAAGTGAAGCCATTTCTAGAGCCACCATGCACCTCTAGAGACACCCAGCATCTATCTGTGTAACAGATCATGATGGAAGGAAACCTCTTTCAGATTAGTATATGGAAACACACAAGTAGGAGTCATAGATCTTTGCTCATATTTTTATAAGCATAATTTCCTAATTTTATAGTAGCTAAAAATATCAGACAAATTCTCTTTAAAAGGACAGATAAACAAGCATAATTACAGTGAAGAGAAAAGGAGTAAAGAGAATTTCTGGAGGATCATGTATTATTAAAAGGCACCAGATACTAGATAATGTTCTTGTAGGATCATGTAGGACTTCACTGGACGATTAAAGAAAGAATATCAACTCTGCTCTTTCCCTACACCTAAATTTAAGGTGTGAGTCATTGATTCTTGGTGGGTTTGTTTGTAAGAATTAAATTAAATAATCCATTTGAAGTAATTTGAAAGCCTCAAGCACTACATAAAGATAACTTGGATGAAAAACAATTTCAAATGTTATTAGTACCACATAAATGTAAGTCAGTCATGAGTATTCTCACTGTTCTCAGGATAAAATGACGGCAAGGAGAGGAGAGGGAACTGCCTCACCAGGCAAAACACTGAGTCAGTCCTGGAGAGGATTAAGTCTGTAAAAAAATGACACCAGACCTGGGACAAATTCTGTGGCAGGCATGTTGATTAACCTTCTAACCTACCCTATTCTCAAAAAAAGTTTATCACCCAAAGCTGTTAAAACAAACAGCCTGGGTACCAAGTGACCTCAAACAAACTGATGAAAGCTGATTGGTGTGGGCCTGTGATCAATCTCTAAAGATTTCAGGCACATTAACCCTCCCAGAAATGTGGAATTAGGATACTAAAAATTAAGTCTCTCCATAATGGCATATCCTTAACTGAACAGTCTTGTAGTCAGAGCCATGGCTAGCCAATGCCATGTACAAGCTGAAGTTCCGGGGAAGCAGTAAAAATCTAACTGCAGAGAGACAAGAGAGGGAAAAAAGAGATAATGGAGAAGGAAAGAGCCTGGCCACCTGGCTCCAAGGAACGGGGAAGATGTAGCTTCAGTTCCTAACCTTCTACTTTCACTTTTGCTATAGCATTGCTGAACTTCATTCTCTTCCTTGGAATTAATTGTTTTCTTATAATAGCATCCTCTGTGGAAGCATTTAAAATGATTTTTGACACTAACATGTCATGTCTATAACAAATGCACATCCTTCTCTAATGCCCTTTGCCCACATAGTCTACACCGCACTACAGTTGTGATATGAGAGAGAGAGAGAGATACTGGAAGCTCCAGGAAGTTCAAATGAGCCTCTGCCCATTGTTTTCCAAAAAGAGAGGTATTTTTTTAATTATCAGAGAAATTCAGACATTTGGTCTCCAAACCCTGATTATGAGAGCACTCTGTGGGAGATTCATCTATTTCTACTTGGAATTATATAAGCATAATGAATATATGTTTTAAATTTCAAGCCAATCAATGATTGATTTGTGTTTCAAAATATTACTGAAGAAAAATCTGTATTAAATTCGAGTTGCAAATCATACTTAAAGGCCAATACTCCTATTTACATATACAGCATAGAGCATCTTTTATGCTGCCATCATGGGAACAGAGTCTGGAAAAAAGCCAGAAGCGATGGTTCCACTACAGATAACAACAGCCTCACTTCACCGAAGGCCAACTTTAGACACCATTTATTAGATTTCCCATAAGCCCATCCATTGAAAACACACATAAATACAAAAGATTTTACACTCTACATTTATTATATAATGTAAGTGCCTAACATTAATTCACTAAAATCTTTCTAAAATGAGTCTTTGTTAAAGGAAATACTCTGCTTAAAAAAAGACTTTTGTTTCCTTGAGATGTGATGTTCCTTAACCACTCCCAGCCTCCAGTTCTGCAACTTGTTCCTCCCATGGAGGTTACATAAGAAGTCAATTGGTCGGACGTAACAAATATTGGTCCATGTTTCTCTTCTGAGAGAAAAGCTGTCAAAATTTCTGAGCACAGAGATTTCATTTTATTCTCTTTCTCTCCACTTGGTACAAAATGTAATGACATGGACTGGTGCTTCTGTGCTGTAGACTCAAATTTGTCTTTAGGAGGGCTATGCCAATTAGCATAGTGGGGGGAAGAGATGATGTAGGCAGGGTCATGGTGGCTCTCACCTTTATGTCCTCCAACCTGCCTTTATTAGCAATTACTTTGATGTTTGGATAATCCATTTGCTAACTTGTTTTGCTTATTTCTCAATCCTTTCCCTAAATTCAACAAGAAAGAGGGCACTTTTTATTTGGCCCTGTAGACAGTCTAACAGCCTATAGCATAAAGCAAGGTATAATTTCTATATGATTTTGAAAAGGCAATTTTAGATTACAAATTAAATTCTAGGAAATAAAATTTGGCAATCCATAAACATAAATAAATTACTGATCACCAGTCAAGAACACTGACTACCCAATCTAACATGATTCCAAAATTATTTAAAGAAACAACAGAAACTTATGCATAATTATTTGAGATTAAGAAATGGATACTCCATAATATTTGGTGCAAACACAAAGCCACATTTAAGTACAGAATTATGAATTCAATTAATAATTAAAGGATTATGCTCATAGGGAAGGTATATATAAAGCAGTAAATGGCTTTTTCAGGTGATTAAACATCTAAATGATGCTTCACACCAAAGAAAAAAGAAAGTTTATTGTGACTATATTCCTTAGCCTGAATAATATTCCTCTAACACAATAAGAACATAATTCAATGAAACTAAAATAGCAAAAGAGCTAGTGAAGTTCCTTTTGCTCATGAATCTCTGGATGGCTGGCCTGACTGCTTTCTTCAAGTTACCAGAGGTATCACAGCAACAGCCAGGAAGAGGTTAGGTGAGGAATGAAGTGAGGGCAGGTATGAAAATGGAATAATTATGAGAGGCTGTATTAAAATGAATAATTTTCACTCAAAGTGACTGTATAGAAAGTCGGTGATATAATTAGACATTTTAAAACCAATAAGAATTTCAGGGTCATTTGTAGAGTGGGAGAATGTTTGGATTTTATAAGCTAATATTGGCTAAACCCTTCTCTTGACACAGTGCTGCAATTATTCTCCCATAAGCTTTCACAGGATGCAAATTGGACAGTATACAAGTAATTACTGATAAATGTGAATATGCTGCTTGGTGATGAAATGTTTTCATAGAAACAGAATGAAGTAAATGGAAAAGGTATTCTCATAACTTTGAATAGATATATCTGAAGATAATGTGCATACTACAAAAGATTTCAAAAGGGATGTTTGGTTATGTGATCATCAACGGTCATTTATAGTAGATTTTTCAAAAAGCTCTTTTTATTGTGACATGGAAGGAAATGGTATAGAACAAACAATAAATACACATTACAGCTATTCAAGGCAGTACAGATGCTGAATAAATGAGTTCTATTCATTTGAAGACTTTGATTTTTAAAAATCTATAAAGTTGGAAATGTATAGTTCACTTAATAAAGACCCTTTTATATATAATGAAATTCAGCACTGAATTTCTTTTTCAGTTCAGTTTCAATAATAGTCTTTTGTTAAAAGTTGTGCTTAATTTTACTACAATTTTCTTGGAAAACACCTACATATTCTCAGAAAAATTAATAGAGATACGTAGATCTCAAATATAGCTATTTGGTCATATTTTGTTCACCATCCTTGTTTTACTGTTGCTTCCTAATCCTTTGTGCATTCTGTTCTCACAGCCAGTTGAACCTGTAATTTCACAATTCTCATGTGCTGTGGCTCCAAGGAGCACTGCTACACTGAGAGCAAGGCAAGGGTATTGCATTGGGAACCTTCCTGACATGTTCAAGAATTAAAATGAGTTTTCTACATTGGCCCAAACCCTGTGTACTTGCAAAGAAATACAAATAAAAATCATTGTGCAGACGACTGGACATTTTCTACATTTAAGGTGTACATCACATAATAATTAAATTATTTTTTATTTGATATACCTCTTTAGTAATACATTCTATCAACTTCTGACACATGTCCCAGCTCTAGCCACTCTCTTTTTCAGAGCTTTTCCTGTTACGTTAGTGAGAGAACAATGTTGTCAGTTAAAAAAGATGGAACCTTCAGAAATATCACCAATACATGAAGAGTCTTATCAGGGTAGCCCAGGAGGTAAGAACTTGTTCTTTCCAATCAGACAAGGCTACAGTTCTTGACTCTACTCCTTTCAAGATGAATGACCTTGGGGAATTTAATCTTTCTTGGCCTGTGAGGATTGTTGTGGGAATTAAATGAGATGTCAATAAATACTTAATCAGAATGCACAGCTACTTCTCTTAGTTTCTATATCCTCTCCAAGAGGAATGCTAGACGCACTATTAAAGAGTGGCCAATCAATTACTATGACTGTATTCACAATTATCTCTCATTCTCGTCAAGTATGTTTTGTTCAATTTGATTTTAATGAGAAATACCAAAGATTTATTATTTTATTTTTAATAAAAATGTGGAGAGATCTCAAGGTATAGGTATATGAAATTCATTTTCAAAATGCTAATTTGATTGCGAATGAAAGAGGTTGAGTTACAACCACTACACTGGGAGCTGCCCACAGTCCTAATCTCCCTGAGGATGAGTATCTCATAATACATGTAAATATCATTTGTTTGTGTATATTGGATTCAAAAGATTGAAGGATACCTTTCCAAAGGATTGCCTTTGAGCTTCCAAGTTTTTAAAATTATGGAAAATATGAGAAGAATATTTCCGCAGACGAAGTAATACAAAGAAAACCCCAAAGTAGGCTTAAGAGCAACTATTTGGAGGTCCAGAATGTCAATTCACTCTATTAATTGCATTTTACTGTTTTCACATGAATCTGTATTTGGAAATATTCTGGAACATAGGAGGAAGTTTAAGAGAATTGAATATATCAGGTTATATGGTACACTGGAGAAGCACTATATGTTCATTCAACAAATATTTGTTGAGTACCTTCTATGAGCCAGGCACTGTTCTACTCTGGATGCTAGTGTTAAAGCATAAACAAAACAGACAAACCTGTCTCTGCTCTTGGAGTATATACTTGGATGTGTGTGTACATGCTCACAGGACAGAAGAGATGGCATTTCAAATGAGAAGGAAAAAAGACAGATTAGTCAACAAATGATACTAGAAAAACTGAGTAGCAACTTAGAATAAAACAAACTGGAATTGAAACCTCATATCTTACAAACACAAACATCAAACCAATAAACACACACACACACAAATCCAGATGGATCAAAGACATGAGCAAATAAATTAAAATGGAACCAGGCTAACAAAAATTCTGGGAGGAAATTATAACGATTTTAGAAAAAGAAAGTCTTCTGTAAGTATGAAAGAGTATGCAGAAGCCATAAAGTTAAAGATTACTTATTCTACATAATTTTTTTTAAAAATGTCTGCATTGTAAAACCCAAAGTCAAAAGATAAAGCACATATCTAGTTTTCATAATATGTAAGAATCACCTTGAAATCAATAGAAATAAGACCAAGAACACAGAGAAAAATAGAACAAGAATAAAAATATAATAGTTCAAGGGCAATGGTAGCTTATTGATAAATATGTTATCAGAACTGCTAGAGTGGAAACTTATCAATAAAAAATTAAAAAATCAAAATATTTTTATTCTATATTTGAATTCTGATTGGCTAATGTCTTTACTCTTTGATAAAAATAAGATAATTTATAAAAGGAAATACTGATTATTATTGAGGATTTTTTCCATGGGTTAAATATTTAATTATAAATTATTTCTTTGATGTAGTGTTTAGTTAAAATTATAAACAATGTAGCCACTGAACTTAGAATAAATATCTAATTTCACTTCATTTTTCAAATATTGCTTTTTTAAAACAAATTTTATATTCACAAACTATTTGATTAAATAAGTAATAACTATAAGTAAGGAAAATCTTCAGTGTTAAAACATACTAATACCCTCCTTGGTTATAAATTATTAACATAGCACATATTTACTTTTCCATACATGAAAATATGAAGAAAATACCAAGATTTATTTCTTCCTGGTTGAGTCTGAAAAGGCTGTGTGTTTCTAAAAATTTGTCCATTTCTTCCACATTTTCCAGTTTGTGTGCATAAAGATTTTTGTAGAATTCATAGATGATATCATGTATCTCTGTGGCATCAGTCATGATTTCTCCTTTCATGTTT
>CM052445.1:23481761-23537278 GCA_028533085.1 Varecia variegata | reverse complement strand
GTTTCCCTGATCTTCACCTAAGTGCACATTTAGGAATAACACCAATTGGGTATCGGACAGAGGTGGGGGGTGGGAGAGGGGATGGGTGTATACCTACATGATGAGTGCGATGTGCACTGTCTGGGGAATGGACACGCTTGAAGCTCAGACTCAGGGAGATGGGAGGGGCATGAGCAATATATTTAACCAGAACTTTTATACCCCCATAATAAGCTGAAATAAAAAAAAAAAAGAAAGAAAATACCAACATTACAAGAACCCATTTTCAAACGTTCTCCTGGCTTTTAATCAAACACAAAAGGAACATTTTACTTGGTTGCATCACATGTCAAATAATTGTGATGGCCAGAGTACCTCTTTATCTTCCAAAACAACAAAATAGCATTATTAGTTATTATCGGTTAGTATTTCTCAGTTCATTTTTCTAATGTGCATTTTATTTATCTAATTATAATACCTAATATAACTCGTGATAATTCCAATGATTCTCATCATTATTAATTTTATAATGTTTTGTGTGAATGCAGAGCTTTAAAAATCATAAAGACTACAAAGTTACTTGACCAAAATGTTTATAATTGAGATATATACAATGTAATAAACAATATGTCAAACACCAAGGAAGTTCTTACAAGAAACTTCAAATCACATTTTATGAGCCATTAAGCAAAATTTGAAGGAAATAATGTGTATTGCAATATTTCAAAAGTGAAAACTCAGACTTATCAAAATCTATAGATGTCTGTCCTACATTTTATTATATTTCACATAATGCTTTACATAAGCAATTTTGCAAATAATTAAAGTCTACAAGCCTCAGGGAATATTTGGATTCTTTCTATTGCAAGTGATGAAAGCTCAATTCAAACTATCTTAAGAAAATTTAAAAAAAATAAGAAAAGGAATGTACTTAGCATAATGCATTCAGAAAGGGTTGGATTCAGGGGCTAAAACTATGTCATCAGTGCTTATCATAACTCTCTCCATATTACAATTTGGCAGACATTTTCCACATCATGGTCCACAGCAGTTCCACATGGTACTCTACCAGCTTTCAGCTTCCAGTCCATGAGTAAGACAGAAGAAAGTTTCTGAGAATAAGTATTGTCACTAGTCCATCCAGTTTAACTCATGATACAGTAGGCCTGCCTGAGTCATATGCTGACCTTCAAAGCTAAACTGAACCTTGTCTATGTGGACAGGGGAAGGGGTGGTTTCTCATGAATGAGATGAGCTATCACTTTCGGAAGAAAAACAAATGAATGTGGGTGGGAGAGGCAAATTTCTCCCCTTCATATCTGTATTAATTCTCTTTACTATATTGCTTTATGCTTCCTATTCTTTTGTGTCTGTTTTTTTTCTGAAACTCATCTATTCTCTGCAATCCCTACTTAATGCCATCACATTTCTGTCCTAGATTATTGAGAAAGAGGTTCAATTGCTGTTCCTGACTCCATTCTTGCTTTCTCTTACCTATAACATCCTCACTGTTTCTGGAGTGACCAAGTTAAAGCATAGACCTAACCATGCCACTACCAATAATTCAAAATCAATAGATATCCATCCTTATGTCTCAAATCCTTGACCCATCCATTCTACCCATTACTTCAACACTCAGTCTCAAAAGATAACCATGACATAAGAACAAAATACACAAAAATAAGTTATTTGTGAAATGACTCTTTCTCTAAGAATAACTAAATAAAAATCTGATGAGGGGCTGAATGGGAATAAGGCTGAAACATTTTTCATCATGATAAAGTTCCAGTACAACTAAGTTAAATATCTGCCCAAACATTAATTCACAGGTATATATTAGGATAAGATACTTCATAGGACTCAAACCAAATTCTCTAAAGTGTAGCCTTGACTATTGATTTTTTGCTTATAGTGTGCAAATACCTTAAAGTTTTTTGCTGTTATAAACGAGATTAAGCTATTATAAATTTATATATTCTATATTTTCTATTCATACCAAAAAAAAATCTATGCTACCTTTGTTTAATAATGTTGGCTTATGAACTCAAGAACATTTCTCCACGAAATAAAACTATAATATTAATATATTCCATTGGGCAGTTTTGAATTTTCAATGTGCTTCAAGCATTATAATGATATTTTTCTTTTTGACCTAGAAACACAAAGGCAGCATCTATACTTAATTTGTAATTAATTTGTAAGTATGCTTAGTGATGTTGGGCAACATTAATTTAGTTTTATTAACATGGTTCAATGTGTGCCTAATCTGTTAGCATACCCTAAATAGATCGACAAATGTAAAACTATGGTCAATGAGATTATGCAGAGTCCATATTATTACATTATAGTTTATCTTAATTTTATTTTACTTGAAAAAAGTAAATATGAAATGCATAATACCTACTAAATCATGAGTTAGAATAGAATGCATAAAGTATACATTTAGGGAACTTGTATAATGAATTCTTTAGTGCTTTTACCTCTTATAGATATCTTGATGATACTTAATAATTGTTTTTCTCATGCTATGTTGACTTTGTTTACATCTTTATTATTTAGCATACAGTTTAGAGTAATAATTAAGAGCATGAGTTCTGAAATAGCTGGTTTCAAATACTGGCTACCGCTAGCTTTATGCTCCGAAAATTACTTAACCTCTTTGTGCCTCCATTTCTGTATTGGTAGAATAGGGGAAGTAACAGTGTGTACTGTACAGGGTTAGTGTCAAGTTTATGTGGCATAATACCAGGAAAGTACTTAGAAATTATTGTGCACACATAACACACTCTATCTATACTAAATACTATCTTATTTATGCAGCTCACCTGATGTGGGAAGGGACTTCTCAGACTCCAGATAATAATATCAACCAGAATCAGCAAATAAAGGCAGAAGTATAGTTTCCATTTAAGCTGGTACATTGCATTAGTGTCAGAGGTAATATCTAATATAGTAATAGGAATTGAGAAAAATAATAATATATAGGGTCACTGTGGATTATCTATCTAAGGGACAACACATTATTTGAAGTGTTATAAATTCATAGAGCATGTTGGATACACATACTCCAATATATATTCTTCCATGTGTTCTAGGTATCCTCTTCAGTTCTCAGAACAACGGTAAAGGGACTGACTTTAGGAAGGAGGTTAGAGAAATCTTGTTTATAGGAAGAGGCAGAGAGAAAGGATTTGTGTAGCTGTGACAGTAAGATAAAGGTTTATCTTGTGGTTCAGTTCAATGGTAAACTTCTCAAGAGTCAGGTGTTGGCTGTGTCTTCAATGTCATTCTCCTTTCCCAACAATTACAGTTATTTAACTCTGCACAAATAACCTGTTGTTTTCTGAAATTTTCATTACTTTGGGTCATAGAAGAAACCAATAACTATAAATTAATAAGACTATAGCTTATAAATGTCTTCCACTCTCTCTGATGGAGCTTCTGAAAAAGAACAGAATTTATTTCTTTAACTCATACACAGAAGCAGGCACTCAACTCAACTTGGGGAAGAAAGCAATACTACAAAGCTCACTTTTAGGTAGAAATCAGCAACAGATATTATTTTTAAACTACAAAGATCTATGTAGCAGCAAATCATAGATTAAAATAACATTTGAATGTTATTTGAATTCTATATCTATTCATTGGAATCAATTCTTGATTTTCACTATTCTTCTCTATTTTTAAGTACAGTGTTTTAAAATGTCCACATAATCTTTGAAATACTTCGTTTAGTTTGGGAAGGTACAAATGCTTTTAAAATAAAACACAAATAGCTTGGCAGATTTCACAAGAATATTTACTGCTAAAAGATCTATTTTCAGAAAGTATTAGCTTTGTAATTTCTTTCAGATTAAAATAAAGCATAATCATGTAAGGTAGAATTTTTCATACCTTAAAAATGTGTCTTTGTTTCTTATTAGACTCTCATTTTCTCTTCTATATTCTGTTTTTACTTCAATTTCATCCAGGAGCATTTCCATACTTTATTAAGCAATGATGACACATCATATAATCCTTCTACATAAGCCTGTTGTGCATACTGTCAATGCAAATTTGTGAGTACAAATAAGAAGTTAAAATTTTTAAGAAAGCAACACGACTCTACTCCCCATCAGCCTAACCAGCAGGAAGATGATGAAATAAGGCTGCTAACTCAGATAAAGGAAAGAGAAGTAAAAGTGAAGTCACTTGTATATTCCAAAGGTGGCCTTTTGTAAGGTTAAAGATAGGGGAAAGTTTTTATGCCATTTGGTGTTGTTCTTGTGAGAAAAGGATTTCAATGGTGCACAGAGTATAGGCCAAAGCACTACTGACAGACACAAAGTATGGCACTGCCAGCCCCAGGGACCTTGGAATGAATATTACTAGGGAACTCTGAGTCTCATGCTCACTGAGTCTAGGTTTGCTTATCTGTAAGTTGGAGATAATATCTACCTGTGGCTAATTACATTTTCCAAAAATGTCCACAACAATATTTCTGGTCCCACATGCTCTTCTAAAATCTTGCTTCCAATAAGGAGGTCATCTATCTACCCTCCTCTTGAATCTGGACAGGAGTTTCTGATTGGCTTTAAACTTGAATCTTGAGGGCAGGTCATAAAAGGTAATAAACCCTTCACCTAGCTCTCTCCTTTGGGGATGTGAATCTTTGACTTCCTGAGCCAAGGTATAACAAGTCTAGTTTCCCTGAATCTATAATGCAAGAGAAACCATGCGGAAAGACCACCTGAAACTACTTGGATCTTCCCAGACAAGGCCCCAGGGATGAAGATGAAGAGATAAACCTTCAGACCACCATCTTACTGCAACCTCATGAGAAACTCTAAGCCAGACCACCCAGCCAAGCAGATCTTGAATTTCTGATGCATCAAGACCATGAGAGATATCAAAGAATTATTATTGTGTTAAGATACTAAGTTGTGTGGTGATTTTTTATACAGCTATAGATAACTATAATAATATACTGCCATTTAGTTAATTTGGGAAGATTAGAAACTTGGTCAGAGTAGGTTCCCTGTAGCAGATGTTTTATTAACATAATTACATATGCTATCTTCATTTATAGTGTAGCCTTCTATTCTCTGTTTCCAATAATTTCTAACAATAATGACAATTTTTAAAAAGAGAAAAAATGTTTACCTTATGCAACAAATTTTTGAAATTCTCTTCCATGCATAATTTTTGTAAAGAATAAAAGATCTGGTGAGGAAAGCTACAGATCTTTTTCTGGTGCCCTTTCCTTTTAGTATACCTGGAAAACTGAACTGGGTGAAAAAAATAATACCTCCATGTCTATTTATTTTCTCTTTGATTATTCTTCATATTCTAAATCTACATAGCAAGTGTTTTGTTGTTATTGTTGGGACAAGGAATATTACAATTATTGCAACACAACTAACCACATTTAATTAGTGTATTCTCAATAATATAAAATTATACATCATAGCATTCTATAATTAAATCAGTAATCATTTTTTGGCATAAGGGACCATATATGGGATGCACAAAACTATAGGATTATATAGCCAGTATAATGAAATTACTTATGGTCAGAGAACCTTGAAAGAGTATGCTCACTTGTCCAAGAGCTTAGTCAGGTCTTTAGAGGAAATGCAAACCTTACTTAGTGGTCATGCCAGAGCTAAAGCCAGCTGAAACTTCCACATAAGAAAAGAATAGGAGCTTTTGCTTCTGAGATGAGGAAACCGAAACTTTGAGGAAGAAAGAGGGATCAACAAGCAACATGACAGAATGACCCAAGACATAAAAACAAAAATGCCAATGTCTAAACTTCAACATTACATTGTTTGCATATGTGCTACGCTATCTTCTTCTATCTCAAAAAACATCAGTAAAGTTTGTTGTATATTCCAAATGCTATCCAGGTGGTTTCTCAATTTCAGGCATTGAAACTGATGTGAACATGATGCCATCTCAGGAACAGAGATGGAAAGGGGAGAACATCCCCCTACCCCTTCAATGCTATTTAGTTGCTTAGCCCCTGTGGAATTTTTCCCTATCTACCCTTTGGGAACAATGAGTTGACAGTTGAGCAATGCTGAAAAATTTGGCATCCTGGATATTTTTATTAGCGATAATACTATCTTCTGGGCTGCTAACAATAGGGACAGCATAGTGATTAAGACTAAAATATTGCATACTTCACCTCAACTTAAAATCTCCTTCCAAATTAAGTTAGAATGATATTCTTCCCACAAACATGGCTATACTGATTCAAATTAAGAATTTGCAACCCCAAGATGAGTCAGTACATATACTCAACAATTACTGTAAAGTCAAATGATTTGAGTGGGAAAAGTAGCCGTATTGATTAAAATCTTCAGTAAAGTACAGTGTTGGGACTATAGTCTATCTCAAGGGCATGAACATCCATGTTTTACTTGTGTTATCACAGTTTAATACTGTTGGAAGGACTTTATAGCTTTAATTGTAACAGTTACTTGATGGTATACTTGGAACTACAATTTTAAACAGCATGCAGAGCTAAAGTTTTTGTTTTGAAATTAGATGCACATACAACCAGGTGCTAGCTCAGCAATTAACTAGTTAGGTGACTTTGATCAAGTTATTTAACCTCTCTGAGCCTTGCTTTTCTCCTCTGTCAAATGTGGATAATAATAGTACCTGTCCATGGAGTCATGGTGAGGGGTAAATGGTGTGATACATACTCATGATCCAAAGTAAGAACTCATTCCTTCTCCATTCTCACTGCTTCACTTGACCAACTTTAAAAAAAATAAATAAAACTGAAGAACTCAATAAACATACCCTCTTAATCCTATATGTGTTCTTTTCAGTTATTATATATGTCCATAGTTATATAATATCAGAGCATGGAGCCAATTTCTCCTAATGACTAATACAGACAATTGTAACTTGTTAGGGAAAGATAAGGGTGTGCAATCTATTTTGGTGTTGCCCCACCCTTAATCCTATGGCAAGCAACTGCTACACCTGGGGAAGTGGGGAATGCGTTATCAATCTGGGAATTCCCCAGCCCAGGCATGATAGGATTTAGAAAGTAATCTAGAGTAACCTAAGGGTAATTATTATGCCATTAGCTTGACTCCGCCTTGTGGTTCACCCCCCGCCAGGTGGGCTTTCTTAGAGGACATTTGTATATGCAGACAGAATTTTGAGGACACCTGTTGATCATTGGATAACAACCCACACCTCCCCCAAGCCTTCCTCCAGACTGGGCTAATTAAAGGAAACAATCCGCTAAGTCAGAGAGTGAGTGAGTCAGAGAGAGTGGATCAGTCAGTGAGTTGTTCTGTCTCTCTTCACTTGCCAAGAGCTGCTTGTGTGAAACTGCTTCCTGCCTGAGGTTACTCCATGGCATTGGCCCTGCTGGTGATTTTTCCAACCAAGGAGTCAGAGGACCAGGATAATAGTCTGGACTTGACACTTTGGTGTTTCTAGTCATTCTTCAGCCAAGAGCACACCAAGAACCGAGGGTAGGCCAGGCGTGGTGGCTCACGCCTGTAATCCTAGCACTCTGGGAATCCCAGGTGGGAGGATCACTTGAACTCAGGTGTTCAAGACCAGCCTGAGCAAGAGTGAGACCTCATCTCTCCTAAAAATAGAAAAATTAGCCAGGTATGGTGGCACATGCCTGTAGTCCCAGCTACTGGGGAGGCTGAGGCAGGAGGATTGCTGGGGCCCAGGAGTTTGAGGTTGCTGTGAGCTAGGCTGACCTCATGGCACTCTAGCCCAGGGAAAAAAGAGCAAAATTTTGTCTCAAAAAAAAAAAAAAAAAAGGACTGAGGGCAGATTGCAAGCTGACAAAGTGACTTTACCAAGATGACTCATACAGTTGGCAGTAAAATCAGAGCAGGAACCTATAGCCTGGGTTCAATTCCCTCATTACACCATGCTGCCACTATTACCATAGTGACTAATTTTAAAAGATTAAAATAAAAGAGTAATGTTGCTCAAATATTTCAGTTTAAAACACCACCCACTAATATGCAGTCATGACATCTTGATATTATTCCCAGGGATGCACCTGCATTACCTCACTTGCATTATCTTTTTCCTGCCCTTCTTTGTGATGGCTGTGCTTTTGTTCATGCATCTGTGGAACACTCGCTCACCTGTCATTCCTCCATGGCCCATGGCTCAGCCCATTGGAGTTCAGCTCACTGGAGTCCTACATACTAGCTTCAGGCAGAATGGCTACACTCCAACAATTTCCTGAAGGTGGTTGCACATCACCCTCTAAGATAAAGGAGAACACACAATGCACCAAAGAAGACTCCGATTCATAATTAAAATGCAGTGTTAAAGGTTATTCTGCATCACTGTCTTGTTCAGGTGCAGACACTGCACCTACTTTGTAGAACTTGCGCTAGCATGCTAGATTGAAATACTACAGGGTGTCCCAAAAGTTGCCTTACATAGGGAAAATGGGAAATTATAGCTAGCTACATGTACCTTTATTTACAAAATATTCCAATATTTTTCCTAAAGCAAAAATTTTGTAAAATTTTGTAATGAATATTTTTTAAATCAAGGTACATGTAGCTACAATTCCCCATTTTCCCTATGTAAGGCAACTTTTGGGACACCCTGCAGTTGAGCAATAGGTAGAGCAATAATTGAGGAAAATATTTGCAAATCTCATTGGGTTTAAAACACACACACACACACACACACACACAAAAAAAAAAAAAAAAAAACACCTTTTTTCTGATTAGAGCATAAGCTTACTTTTTTCAGCTATACATTTTGCTTTTCTTGAGCTTGCCTTATGGTGGGGTCAGTTCATTTGCTGACCTCTGTCTTCTTCACCCTGAATATTTTATCTTAAATGCTGGACTGATTTTCAGAAAGATCCAAAATATAGAGCAGAGTTTAAAAGGTAAAAAGCGAAGGGTCCTTGAGGAATTTTGAGTAGAACAGTCAAGTAACAAGGGCACTGGAAGCTACAATTAAATAGACTTGAGGAACTGCAGATAGTTGATGTGAGTAGTGGCCTCAGAGTGTTGTCAGTCTTAGAATTGTGGCTGCAAAGCACTGAAGATTTTTCCGCAGATGATTTTCTACCTCTCAGAGTTATGTGGTGCATGTGTCTTATGCCTTCTTATAATGTTCTTTCGTTATGATACTGTAATATCCTTGGTGCTTACTACATCTAACAGGACATAGGTGGTGCTTCTAAACCAAGAGGCGGGCTCCTATTATATAACCTAAGTGCTTAAAGTGACTAATTGCATATTATTTATCTCTAATTTATTCCCTGGTTTATTCATCAATTATTTACCATTTATGGAGCAAAGCAAAAAAAAAAAAAAAAAGAAATATCGTTATATTCTTATGGTACAGAGCTAGTGATATCATATGATTCATTACCAATATCATATCCATTCCAAGAACATCCCACACAAGGGTCTACATAAAGAGTGAAATCTGCTGCTGGCTACAGTGTCAAAATCCTCAAGAGAATGAACAGGGACAATGATGGTCATTGATAGCTTTTTATAATATGACTGTCTTGTTATATCAAAAAAGGATTTGGACATAATAGTCGTGGTCAAAGAATTTTAAATCTTAAAGAAGGCTTTCCCATTTTAACAAGTGGTGCCAAACTCCACCATGTTTCCATAGCCAAACAGTAAGAAGTCAATCTTGATTCCTGTCTCATATCACCCATCAAATTCTTAAAGTCTTTTCAGTTTAATTCCAAAACATATTCTGAATCAACCAGTCTCTCTCTCTCCCTTTGTCTCTCTCTCACACACACACACCATCTGCACTGCTGATGTGCATTAAAATCCATGCTTTTTATCATGGCTTTCTTGCTTTGGGGGATTTGGCCCCAGCCTGGCTCTCTGGCTCTATCTAGTACTTGCCCTGACCATACTGGGCTTTTTTATTTTCTTGGAAAACTTGACATCTTTCTTGCCTAGTAGTGCTCATCATTTCTATATCTCTGTACGGCTGGCTCCTCCACCCACATAGATCTCTTCTCAAAGGTATCTTCCTAAGATACCTACTCCGGCCTTCTTTTCTAAGACATGCATTGCTTAATGATGGGGATATGTTGTGAGAAGTGTGTTTGTTAGGTGATTTTGTCATTGTGTGAAAATAATACAGTGTACTCATACAAATCTAGATGGTGTTGCCTACCTACTACACAGCTAAGCTTTATGGTATAGCCTATCACTCCTAGGATACAAACCACATGCTACTGTATTGAATACTGTAAGAAACTCTAACACAATGATATTTGTGTATCTAAACATGGACAAGGTATTGTAAAAATACAGAATTATAATCTTATGGGACCACCATCATATATGTGGTCCCTCATTGACAGAACTGTTATGTGGTGCATGACTATAATTCATCCCAAGTCATTGCTTGTCACTGTTTTACTTTTGTCATTACACTCATCATCTGCCCTTATCTTACTTATTTTACTTGGTTATTATCTGCCCCTAACATGTAGAGTATAACCTTCCTGAGAGCAGGGAGTCTGTCTTGTTTGCTTGCTATGAGTAGGGCTTGGGACTGTCCATAGAATAAATATTTTTTGAATGAGTGAAAGGGACATATGAGATGAGATGTAATAAGAAAAGTAGGCATTACATGAAGAAATGTGAATAAAAATTCAGAAAAGTACAATGAAATGTTTATTAAGGAAATAAAATTTCATTGCAAGCATTAACAAAAGGCAGGGTTAGTTGAGCTTGGTTTCTTGATGAGACTTGTGAAATGCAAATATGTTTGAGAATACAAACACATTTTTAATAATTAATGATCATTAACATCCTCTAATCAAGGCAGAACTTGCTACTCAAACAAATAATTATCTTTCAGAATTGAAAGGTAAATAGGAAGATAATTCATATCTTTGTTTATTTTTCTCTCTATTGTGTTTTCAAACAGGAGTGAATGCTCCCTAAGTGAGTGACTATGCAAATAGATGCACCTATCTGCAAATAAACCAAAGGGACTTATAAAATGTCAAGTGACATTTGGAAGCATTCTACAACATGGGCACTGTTACCTCATATTTCAAAATAACCTACATTGTATATTTGTTTTCTCTGTTTTCCCTATTCGTGGCAGCCATCTCCTAACCTGAAATTCACAAGTACTGACTCAATGGAGAAAACCTCGCATTTGCCTCCCATCTTCATCATGTTGAATATCTTAGTTTCAAACAACCTCTAATATTAATACATGCTCTGTATTTGAGCAGAGTCATCAAGCCAAATGTTGGTAGATCTGGGAGGCAGCCCATTGCAGTAGAAGACTATACCTTACAGGGTCAAACAGACTTTGATTCCTAAGTCTGCCACTTAAGGCTGTGTGACTGGGCTATTTCACTTCTACAAGCCTTAGTTTCTCACTGATGAAATAGTAACAAATCTCACAAGATTTCTGTAAAAATTAAATTAGATGGTGGCTGTAGAGGTGCCTAATACCATGTCTAGCACACCATCCTTTCCATTCCTCTTTCAGGCTTGGTTCTAACACTAACAATGGGACCTCGCTAATTCATTCATCAAGGTTTTACTTTTCCACTTTCAAATGAGAGCATAATAACATTCATGTTCTTAAAAGAATTGCTTAGGTCAAAAAGTCTAAGATTCTTATATGTACAAGTGATCAGCCTGATCACTCATATGGGAATGATGTCTGCTTCAGCATCTTTGATAACCCCTTTTACATTAATTTCTCTATTTTCTTTTACTTCATCTCTACTTTCCTACATATGAGTGCTAAAATTAAATATGATTTTCTTGAGAAAGCCACCTCTTTCTTTCAGATGTGGCATGTGCTAGGTTTGTTTGGAGTTCAGCATCCACAGTGCGTTATATGTTGCGGGAAGCAATGGTGGTCATTTTGGTAATGTCCTTAAGGAGACATATAAATTAAATTTTCTAAATATCACATTTTATTTGCTTTGTAAAAGGCAATTTGGGAAACAGAGCACTTCCATAGCATAAAAACTCTGTTTTTCCTTACTGTTTCAGCCACTTACCTACTCCTAA
This sequence comes from Varecia variegata, assembly GCA_028533085.1. NCBI lineage: Eukaryota > Metazoa > Chordata > Mammalia > Primates > Lemuridae > Varecia > Varecia variegata. Next base: position 23,525,270 of record CM052445.1, on the reverse strand, counting down.
ATGAGGACTCAGGAACCAGATAGCAAACAATGTTCCCTCCTCATTTAAAAATCCACTCTTTTCAGTTTCACTTCTGCAATATACTAAAGCCCAACTTTACTTGTTTCTTTTCATATTTTGTCATGTAAGAATAAAACATAGATAAAGAAATACGCAGTTGAAAATGCATTTGTATTTTAATGGAGAACTGTGTGTTCAGGAATTATCGCTCATGCAAACAGAGATAGTCATCAATCATAAGTGCTTCTTTGTACCTGCAACAACTTATTACAGAGAAAAGAAGTATTTCTGGATTCTGAGAAATTTGCTGTCAGAAATACCACATGGAACTCCTTTCCTTTTTTAATTTCCTGCTAGCCTCTGAAAGGAGAAATCAAGTAGGAGGGATGTTTTTTTCCTTTGCTGTGACCTGAAAATAGACAGAAACAGATATTAATCTGTAACACTGCCATTTAAATCAATATTCTGGAAATATTAGTCATTATTCTTATTCTTCAGTATTAAAAATCACAATAACATGGGCATTATACTTTATGGTTTCCTAATGTATATATGTATATAAGTACAGATAGGCTTTTGTATATGTATAATTTTCTTTGTACAAAATCTCTATTGTATTTTAATTGTGACTCAGGGAGAGTAAGCCAGTTGGGACAGCAACCCAGGGCTTCTGTCTGTATATCCTACATCATTACCATAGTTTTAAATCTAATTTATGTTGAAAAAATCAGATTCAGTTGAAATAATAAGAATTTGAGAGATTTGAATAATACTTCTTTTTATGTATACATACATAGATACATATGTGTACACACACACATATATAGCACAAAAGAATTTTTTTCACATCTAGTAATCAAGATCTTGGCTTGCATTTTGCTATTTTTAAACAATGTTTTAGTATTCAACATAGACTTACTTTTAACTTCTACTTTCCATATTCAAATGGTCAACTTTGAGAAATGAGCAACAATTTAGACTCCCAATCAGCATAAACCAGACTAAGGCTCGCCTGCAAGTTGCTCTGTAAATGTTCTCAAATCTTTCCACATGCTTTCATTTTTTTTATTTCAAATAATACATAAACTTCCTCATGGTGGGAAACATATCCCCTTCTTTTAATCATTCCTCATAAATATTGAAAGAAAAAAACTACAATGAGATCTTAGTAAAACCTAGCTGTTTGAATCTCATTATGTAGGTTTTTAATCTCACAAACACATCAGTTAATTGCCTCTGAGATCTCTTCATACTTTAAACTACTAAGTCAAGAACTAAGCAAGAGAGCATTTCAGCAGTAGCCTGATCTTGAATAGGAGCAATGCCTACATCTACATCATCCAGAACATGCCTAGCCTCAACTGATGAGCACTGAGCAATTTTGCATCCTCCAGTATTTGCATGGAAGACATCATACAAATGCCAGGTCCTACAGTCTTGAAGACAGTGAATGCCTTCTAAGGGTTAAAAGTATAATATTTAGAGTTAGGGAAACCTAGATTCATATTCAAACCTCCCTCTGTGAACTTCAGCAATTTACTTCAACCATTTACTACTCAGTCTGTTCATCCATAGAATGGAAATAATAATATAATCTACCTCATTGAATATGTTTTAAGGATTATAAATTAATATATGCTGAACATTCTAATCATCAGGGAAATTAAAATTAAAACCACAATGAGATATCACCTCACATGTGCTAGCGTGGCAATTATCAAAAAGATAAAAGATAAGTGTGGAAAGGAGGTGTTGGTGGGAATGTAAATTAGTATATCCATTATGGAAAACATTATGGAGGTTCTTAAAAAATTAAAAATAGAGCTACCATATGATCCAGAAGGCCAGCTTCTGGGGGATATATACACAAAGGAAATGAAATCAGCATAGCATAAAGATATCTGTACTCCCATGTTTATGGCAGTATTATTCACAATAGCCAAGGTATGAAATCAACCTAAGTGTCTATGGACAGAAGAATGGATAAAGAAAATGTGATGTACATATATAATGGGAGACAATTTAGCCATAAAAAAAGAAGGAAATCCTGTCATTTGCAACATGGATGAACCTAGAAGACATTATAAGCCAAGCACAAAAAGACAAATACCCGCATGATCTCAGTTATACGTGAAATCCAAAAAGTTGAACTCACAGAAGCAGACAGAACAATGGTGATTGCCAGGGGTGGGAAATGGGCAGATTTTGGTCAAAGGGTACAATATTTTAGTTAGAGAGGATAAGTAATTTCTAGGGATCTATTGTACAGCATGGTGACTATATAGTTAATAATGTATTGCACACTTGAAAATTGTTGAGAATAAATCATAAATGTTTTCACCACAAAAAATAAATATTGAGGTGACAGATATGTTAATTAGCTTGATTTAATAATTTCACAATGTATGCACACATACATCAAAACATCACATTGTACATCATAAATATATACAATATTTTTATTTGTCATTATAACCTAGTAAAACTGGGGAAAATTAAAAACAAATATATTAATATATATACAACACTTTGACCAGTATCTTCACACAGTTACTCTTCATTTGATAGTATTATGCTTAGTAATCATAGCTTAATCATATTATTTATCCTTCCTTTGATACTGTTCACTTTTTGCCCACTGTTCATTCAACAAATATTTATTGGGTACCAACTGTGTAAGAAGCATTGTCCTAGGTGCACAAAAGCACACATCTCTATTCTCATCTGATTTTATAATTACTCTATTTGTGTGAATATATTACTCAACTTTTCGTTACATATTCTGTACTATATTTTCTATTGTATTATTGTATTGATACCAATAATAATAAAATCATTATTCAGATAATGTCACAAATAAATGTAAAATTTTTACTGAGAAATGATTCAAAGGAGAGTGGATTAATGCTATGAGGATCTCATTGTTTTTCCATATTGAAGAATAGACCTGATACACAGCTGTTATCCACAGACTCTCAAGGTTAGAAAGAATTGAAAGGATACCCAATTAAACACGTTTGTTGTTTGTATGTTATTCATTCTCTTTAATTATTCTTTTCAGTACATTTTCTATCATTTAGTCTAATCAAAACTCATTCTCTCAATTTGTCACATTCTCAACTTACTAGGATGTAAGATAAATAATTATGACCAAAAGTAAGGTTGGGATATAAATGAGAAAACAATATAGTAATTTTTTTTGTGTGTTTATCTAACGAGATTCATTCAAAATAACATTCAAATCGAATCAACAGCTATTCCCCAGTCAGATAGATATGGTTTTCTCATTAAAATTGTTCACTTAATACAAAGCATGCATTATGAATTATTTAAGGAAGAAATTAGGTCCCCAGAGTACCTTCCATTATTAAAGAGGTAGAATAATTCCAAGAGATGCCATGAAACAGCTGTATATCAGCTACAAGTGAAACTGTATCTGTGGACCACTGTGATTACTTGAGGCTGCAGTGTTTGGTATATAGATAATTATTCATTCACCTATTCTGTTTAAAAAAATATTAGGGACTATTTTTATAAGTTTACAACATTTTTTTATGGGAAAGACCCCCCTCCTTTTTATAGCATTCAGTGTCTGGTACAGAATTATTTAACTTTAATAATTAACAATAATAAGTTGAAGAACCTTTATCTCAACTATAACCTAATTTTTAATGAGAAACATTTTTATGATTGCTTTGATTTCTAAAAACTTAAAATTTTCCATTGCAATTGCTGTGTTTATATCACTCGAGAATAAAGATAAATTCACTGCTATGGAAAGGTTATAGGTGTATTTTCAGGAAAAAACTAGAAGATATAGGGTTGCATGTTTAAGAGACAAATTTCCTCTTCTTTGCTATCTTTGAAATGGAGCTACTGCAATCTGATGCTCAGAGGATATCTAATATTTGTTTCCAGACTTAATACAATTTTAATGTTTAAGAACCTGAGGATTATCAGATTAGAAGTGTTATGAAAGTACAAATTATTAGGATTGTTCAAAATGTTGTTAACTGTATCATCTCATTATAAAAGGAAATCTTGTTTTAGTCAGAATCCCTGGGGGTACAAACTGTATTTCTCTTTTACAACTATTAAACAAGCAAAGCCGACAGTACAGTAGGAGTGGTTTGAGCTATCAGGGCATGATTTTAGCATAAGATTCCCCCTCTGTTCTAGGATGTGTAACTGTTGAGAACAATTATTCCCTGCTGTGGCCCAAGTTGTGTCAATATGACAATTCATTTGGGAAATTTGTAAATCATTAGAAAAAGATTGCAGTATTTTATCCCCCTAAGGATAAAATATAATGTGCTATGACACCTTGGTGATTTATGACTCCTGAATTTTCTTGGGATAGATAAACCATGTGCAGTTTAACATCCTATACTCTTTAAATTAACCAGCATCACTATCTCTACATGATCCATTTGCAACACAGAGAGGGGTAGATTTGAGGGTTACATCATGAAAGCTTGCAAAAGCAGAATCTGTGTTTTATAGTAATAATTCATATAATGAAAAGTACAATTTTATGGAAAGCCAATTCATGAAAGAGGCATGATAGCATTAACTTTGTCATTATGATGTATTAAAACAGCTATACTTTCAAGAAATATTTTCGTTAACTCTTGCACACAATTTCCTAGATGCAACAGGAAACAAAGATATCTAAGATATGACCCCTATTTTAAAAAATATAGACTAAGAATCTTTTTGAATTTCTCTTTCTGTCTCATTTCTGCTCCATCAAACTAGAGTCAAAAACAAGCAAAACTAGCAAACATGGAAAAGCCTCTCTCTGACTTCTTCCCAGACTCTCTCTGTCTTAGAACAGAGCTAATGTTACTGACATAATAACCAGTAAACCTCATTTCATGCCAGACATCCAATTGCAATTCTCTGCTCTTTAAATATGTTTCAAAAGCCAAAAAAAAAAAAAAAAAAATTTGAAGAGTCAGCTAAAATGCCCCCAGGGAGAACCCTGGTGCTACTCACAGTGTTAATGTCTTTAAGAATATATCCCAGAACTGTTTTACTGTTTTTCTATTTTTTTGTGTGCCCAAAGAGGGGAGGCATTTCTCTCTTTCTTCTTTCTCTTTTGTAAAAACCCACAATATTGAAACTCTCCATCCTTGTGCCTACCAAACTCCAGCTTATCCTCCAAGGTTTACCTCTTTCTTAAATATGAACCAAAGTTAGTCCCACCCTTTTCCAGCACTTCCCACACAACTTAGCTGTGATTCCTGACAATCCCGCATCATGTGATATGGATACATCCCTATCTCCGGAGAGAGAATACACATTGCAGGAAGACTCATGCGTTTCTAGAGGTTAGGATAATCCTCCGTGTTCATGAGTTAAATGATGGGCCATGATACATGAGTGAGGTGATAAATGTCCTAATTACCAGATTTGATCATTACATGCTGCATGCTTGTATCAAAATATCACATATACCCCATAAATATGGACCACTATTATGTATCTATAAAAATCAAAATCAAAAAGCAATTTTTTAGGTTTTCCTTTGAGAAAAAACATGATGGGCCATGAATGTTCTTTTTAATTACAGTCGGCCCTCTGTATCTGTGGATTCCACAGCTGTGGATTCAACCAAGTGGAGATTAAAAATATTTGGAAAAAAAAATTTACACTAAGTTCCAAAAAGTAAAACTCAAATTTTTCCTGCCTTGAGTACTATGGTGAATCTATGGGTGTGAAGTGATGTGTAGGCATCGTATTAGGTGTTACAAGTAATCTAGAGATGATTTGAAGCATACAGGAGGATGCGAGTAGGTTTTATGCAAAAACTATGCCATTTTATATAAGGGAATTGAGTATCCATGGATTTTGGTATCCAGGGGGGTCCTGGAACCAATTCCTCACAGATACTGAGGGACAACTATATTTTAAATACTTTTACATAATGGCATGATAGACTTGCTTTACATGGTGCCAGAATCAAATCAAAGCACCATGGGTAGAGGCTCTTTGGAGGCTATGTTGGAATAAACATAAGAAACACTGTCAGTATTTAGAAACTACCAATAACTAGAAAGGAACCCATCACTGGATGTTTTTAAGCTGAAAATGAATGCCAATTTGGTAGGATGTTCTATAGGAAAATCCAGTCAGATGAGTTTGTACTAAAAAGCCTTTATTTTTTTCACCTTTTTTTCTATTTTCTACATATGTAGCAAGTATGAAATTATTACCTTTTTGTTCAATAAATGAACAATGAACTTGTTGTAAGTGTGACAGAGAAGGGCATAAGGAGAACATGCACTTTGGTAACATCAGTTTCCACTGCTGATTTTTTTCCTACTTCATACTTTCTTAGTCTCCATATCCAGATTCAAATAGACCACAGTGTGTAGTGTCCTTGGTTCATGTTCTTGTCTCCTCCTGATCTGAAACCTCAGCTTGGATCTAGCTATGCACGTTATTAGACTGAGTTTATGTGCCCTGGTTAGATTTCGAACTTCAGGGCTTCCTCTCCCATGTATATTCAGCATTTCCTTCCTTCCTCCTCACCACTTTTTCTGATTTGACAATACAACCACCTACTACTCTCCTTCCTCCCTATTCCCTCCACACACACCACTCCAATCCCCTGCCTCAAACCACTTCATACCTGCAGCCCAAGACCCAGCATGCTGGAGTCAAATGTTCCTGGCAGCCAACTCTGTGAATAAAGCTTCAGCTCAGTTCACCCAGATTGTAGAAGAACGAGAGACCGGGGTATCATAGGGAATTGGCTCCATTTTAGAAACTATGAAAGCAGCAGCAACACAGACAGATTTTCCACTACTTTCCGCCACCATAGTTATAATCATCATGTCTATTTTCCCAGTTTTTGGTCAAACAACCATGGCCGGGAGAAGCAAAGGAGTTTGCTTTGATTTTTTTTAATTGTAAAATAAATTCTTCAACTATACATGTTTGCATACACCTGTCAAAAGGTTTCACTCAGACACTAAAAGCTTTGCCATCTGAACTCAACGCAGAACAACCCATGTCGAGGACAGAAATCACTGTATGACAATCCCCTAGATTATGGGTCAGACAGGTGGGACTGTGAGATGATAGCAGTGTAAGTGGCCCCTCGTCACCCCATGTTTGCAGGGTTACACACAAATGTAATTAAGGGGCTGTGCTGGTGTGCCTCTGGTCTCAAGGTTAATTAACCACAGGAAAATGACACCTTCAGGTGTCCTGTATCATAACAGCACTCACAGGAAGAAGCATGACTTTAAACTGACAGCACTGACATTGCCAGACAGCGTCGTTGAAACCAGCAGAGGTGAAAACAAAGACTGACATAGGTTACCGCACTGCTGACAAGACAGAAAAAGGACACATCCTTCCTGCCTCCCGTAGAAATAACACTTAAACTGAGAAAAACTCCCCCATGAGCATCGCCCGTGATTAACTGCTCATGGGAAGTTTTGTCCTCTGTCCTGCCCCCTCCCGCACTCAATCCCACTGAGGGCCGGCATGAATGAGTCCTGCACCCTGACCCCAATGCACAGGCCGTAGTCCCAGAGTCCCCCATTTCCTCCCCACGGAGAGTCAGCATGCCAAAGCTAAAGCCCCTAATTCTCAGCAGGCCCCTACCATCTTGGATGTTTATTTTCTTCCCAGTTAAGGCCCATTTTTTAAAATTCTGCATTTTTTTTTACTTTACTCTAATTCCCAATCTATACCCAGATTGGTCTGCTCTGGAATCTCGCATATCCATATGACCTGGGAGAGAGAGATTTTGTGAGCAAGAAACATGTTTTCTGGCCCTCACCATTGAAGATCCTTTGGTTTCTTACCAGGTGCATCTGCCTGCCGGTGGAACTGGGCCTGTGCTACGTGGTAAGGTGTGTGTGTGTTGGCGGGGTACGAAGAGTATTTTTTTCTGGGGCAGCTGGCACCCAACCAGCCAGCACGGGACCCCACTCAGGTTTCCCTGAGCACTGAGTGCAGTGTGCTCAGCTCTCTCTCCAACCAAATCCCCTCTGCTATCAATTTGTAAACAACTCAGCTCTGCCTGCATAATGTGTGAGCAGGCGATGCCAGCGCCACACTGTGCCCTTCCCTGTTCCCAGCCAAGTGCACCTGCTGCCCAGGCCTCTGGCTGCTGCTGCTGCTACTGCAGTTATTATGCTCTGCTATCGCCTGCCCTGCTGCTCGCTGGGCTTGCGGCACATCTTCAGTGTGGGAAAGAATGTGTATTAGTTTTAATTGGTGGACACGGCTGGACAGTGACATTTGGGGAGTATTACGTGTCATTCATCCTGCACCGGCTGCGATGGAAGATGTAGGTGGATCAACTTAAAATACAACCTACAGATTATCGCCTTTCCAGAATAACGCAGCTGCTGTGCCTCTCCCCAACCTGTGGGAATACACACCCGTCCCTTTCTTTTTACACCTCGTGTGCTCTGGTGCTTTCCTAAGTGGTGAGGTCTTATTTGTTTTGGAATGTAATGGTCTGATTTAAAAAAAAAAAAAATACCCGTCCCCTCTCCAAAACCCACAAACATATGGTCCACAAATAGTCTACAAATGCAAATACCTTTCTGTTTGACCCAAGCATCTCTCTGACTTTACTGTTAATATTCCATATGTTTCAAGAACTCCTATTTCCTGGGTGATATCCTGGATGTCAACTTAGCAAATCTTTTTTATATCTAAATATGATGCTTTACTAACAGTTTCTACTCCTACTCAACTCTATAACTAACCTCTCACTGTTAAGAATCCTCAACACTGCATGCTTTTCAATCAACAGATTTCCGTGTTTAGCTACTCTTTGACTGTATGTTGCTCCATTGCTCCTCTTCCTACAGGTTCAGGCGATAGTACCCAGAGCAGAGTCAGGTGGAGGCGCCAGCAGTCCTTCCAAACAGCAATGGATTTGTCAGTTGCCAATTGTCTTCCTTTGATTCACTAGTCCTGGACAATGATCCAGAATCACACAGACAAAGCCAAGTATCAGGAAATAGTCACTGTTTTTTCAGGATTCCTTCCTCTACTTCGGCCCATCAGCAAAGTATTGGCTTCCCCAGACCATCGGGAGCCAAGAACTTGGCTTGAAGTTGTCGCTTTATGCTTTAATGATGGTGGTGTGTCTCACATATAGCTTCTGCTTGTTTATACTTTTATATCAGGCTCAGCTGCTGGGGAAATGAGCTGAGAGATTACTTAGTAGCTTCGAAAGCGCAGCACCAGAAACTGTAAAACTCTTCTGCCACCTAATGGTGAAGCAAAAGCTGCAATCATTGGTAAATGTATGAATAAATACGTGGATAGGGCCTGGGATATCAACTTGTTAAACTTTGGCTTCAGATTAAAAGGAGACAATTAAAACGTATACCCCATGTCCTCAAGTGTAGTAATTAAAAGTGACCTAAACGTAATGTTTTAATAATGCCAGACCTTTAAACAGTAAAGGACTAAACACAATGCCCTATGCCGATAACTAATTATAGTGCTCTGAATTGTTGATTTATAAAACAAAATGACCCAAGAAAATAAAATCATTATATTGAATTTCCTCTCCAGATTCTCAGAAGTGTTTTTTTCTAACCATCTGTTGTTTAGCTATCTACACTGTTCCAAAGTGGACGGGCAGCTTTGGAGTGTGGTTAGTAGTGGAAAGACTATTAACTTTGAAAAACATATAGCTCATGTCATAGCGTAGAGCATGCACAGCCGCAGAAGGTGGCACTTGTCCTGAAACATTAGGGAAGAGGCAAAATTCAGGATCTCTGTAACTTACACATTCTAACACTATAATTATTGAATCCTGTCTTCACAAGTTTTAAATGATGACACATAATAAATACTGCAAAATAAAGCAATAAATTATTAAAACATTTCCAAATCACTGCTGAACGAGTCTCTGCCACTGTTTTGACACAAGTAAATGTGAGGTCTAATGGATTCACCCTCTCCATGATGGGAATTTGATGCCTCTTCAAAAGACAACAGGGTCTGAGGAAGAATGAGTACTCTGAAGGATTTTAGGAGAATACTCTAGCAGATGGCATGGCTCCTTGTGGCTGCTCAGCATTCAACAGTGGGAGAGATTTCGATAATGCTAAAGGTGTAGAAATTGCAGAATCAAGTATCTTTCTCCCCTCTAAAAATGTAAAATAAGAAAACAAAACCTATGCATAATTGATAGATGCCCCAGGACAGTCGTAAATTATGCAATTCACATACCCATGAAAAGTTGCTTAATGTATTCCTTAGTTACTTCATGACACTGATTACCCCCCTTCCCAACACACACGTAATACTTCATTTCTGCGACAAGTTAGAGAAGCATGTCTGTATCTACCATGTGTGCGACATTCATTTCTAAAGCAAATATACCAATGAGCAGGGAAGCACAAAGGGCATTTGCTAACTAAATGCTTCTTTTATCAACTCAGTGGTCTTCCCTGCTCAGAAAGCATCTCAAACGTGCATAATGGGATTAAAAGCACTTTCAATAAAGTTCATTACCTTAGTGGTCCTTCCTATCTTCATGTGAAATTAACTGTATCTCCTATATGTACATCTACTTAAAGTAGTAATTGAATGGCAATAACATCTATATCTAAGAGGGTTATATTTCCCTTGGACCTGCTTCGCACATAGAAATCTCTTTATGCTGTTTGGAATAAAAAACTGAAACACTAGTTTCCTTCTGTTTTAGGCAAATAATAAAGGAGGTGACAAAAGAAGAAAATCAAAGAATTTTAAAAGTCATAATCCTAGAAAATAGTAATGCCATAAATAAATACATTAAAACGAGTGTTCAGTGGGAGGAAGAAGATAAATTAATTACAGGTATACTTGATTCTCATTAAATAATCTCTAAATTCTTTAATTTTTCATCTTATACTCTCTTTTTTATCTCCTCTTTTTCCCCCATACACACACAGATACACAAACACACACACACACACACACACACACACACACAGAATCTTGTCCCATCTCTTTATTTTGGCAAATCATGTTCTCTTCCATATTTTCATACACTTTCAAGGTAGGTATTCTTATCCCAGGTTAGAGAGGGGCTGTGTCATAAGCATAAATGTCCCCTCCTTTAAGGGACACGGCCTTGATTTTCTTTTCTTTTTTCACCCTTGAATCAGGAGAGACTGGCCCTCTGTTCAGCCTCAGCACTAAATTTCAATTTGCCTAATCATATCATATCATTAATTAATCGAGGGTGGGCATGTGACCCGGGGCATCCCAGTGTAACAGGAGGTATGCAGAGGAGGGTAGAGGGAGCAGCAAGGACTCTGCACTCTTAAGACCACAACGCCTAAGACCAGGAGGAGAGAAACTTTTTAATTATATCTCTTAAAATTGTCCCAGCCATTTTATATTTCTGAAAGAAAGCATCCTTTTTGTTAATTGTAGAAGATGCATGGAATCTGGGTCTGTGATGGTGTTCGATCCTTGGGGATAAACTATCCCAGAGCCCCTGACCTTAAAATAAAACCAAGTCAGGATGACTTTGGCCAAACGCATCCTAACCTATTCCTCTGCCCAATGACATATAGCCGAAGAGACGAAAGATGGCTCCAGAATCCATTCTCTTACAATACTGGCTGATTCTAAAACTTTTACTTTTCTACCACACTACTAAAAAAAAATGCTAATTGTATTCTGTTCTTTCCTTGTTCACGTGCAGCCATTTGGAGAATCCTACAGCTTTTACTTTCTAAATATCTTTTGAATTGACCTTTTCTAATCTATTCTGTACTCACTCTTTTAGTTCAGGCTCTTATAATTTTTCTTTTGAACTGTTGTCACAGCCTCGTAATTCCCTTATTTCAAATAAATTCTTTACTCTTCCTTATAAATTTCATGTACAATAGGTCCTGTCCATGCTTAAATGGACCTTGTAGAATGTTATAGTTTGATGCATTTAATCAATTCTGCAAATACATCCTGGAATGCTGTGCCTTTTGAGTCTATCCAGTAAACAGCAGTATGAATACAATGATTCTATAGGGAAAACAGTCATAATAATTGAAATGAAATGCAATCTGATTTTTCTTTCAATCCTGAATATTTTAAGAATGATCCTCTCAAAATGTCTTCTGTGTTCACGTTCAAAGCAAAACTATTTTGTGAGGTAAACGAGCATTTTGTGCTTGAAAAACTAGCTGCTTTTCTCACCCTTCGCATCTTTATCTTCTATCTTTCAGACATACTGAAATAGTTATACAACTAAAATTCTGTTTCTTGCCTCTGGGCCTTTGCATTTTGGTTGCCTCTGCCTATAATGTCTTCCTGCATCAATCAACCCCAAACCTACTTGATTTCAGCTGAGTACTTTGTAATCAAGTATCCAAGAAGCCCTCTCTCCCATCCTAATTTCAGTTTTGGTTGTGTATCCCTCTTCCTCCTTCCCTATCATGCTGTACTTACTTCTTACATAGTGCTAAGCACAATGCCTTGTCATTATTTTCTTTATTTGTGATTTTTTTTTCCCCACTAGTACATAAGGTGTTTTAGAGTATGGAACATAACTTTACCAATATCTCATACCATGCCTGGTATAGAAAATGTTCTCATTAAATGCTTTTTGATAAATGGCCTTTCAACTTTAAAAATAATAATTCTAACAGTCACAGAGCTAGTTAGTGGTGCAAATGCAAGGAACTGAGATCGCTTGATTCCCAGTCCTGTTATCTTTCTATTACAAATACACTCTATACTCTTTTAGACTTAGTTTACTCTGGACCCTAGTGGCTAAAACTCAGAACTGTCATTTAAGACAAATAGCTTCTTCTAAGGGTTTTACCACAGACTTATAGTTAGAATTGCTCACGGCAAATCTTTTAACCTTCCTATCATCCTCTTTCTTATTTACAAAATAGGTGCAATAGTATTGCTCATCTCTTTTTGCTAAGAAATGATTAATGTAAGGGCCAGGGAGAACTATATCCATTGAAATGATTAAAGTCAAGGCCAGGACTCAAAAACAGTATTCTCAAGCTATTTTATTTTATTTTATTTTTGGTTTGTTAATATCCTTCTGTGTATCTATTGAACACAAGAAATTCAACTACAATACAACTGGGAATATGTTTCCCCATCTTCAGTATCTGAGAATAATACAAAATTAACAAAAGAACCACAAAGCATCATCTATACATACCTTTCTGTGCAGCAAAGTGGAATTCAACATATTTATATTTTAATATGTTTTTATGTATCAGGCAATAAGCCCTTGACCTTGTAGAATGTTGTATTTTGATGCATTTAATCAATTCTATAAATGTATCCTGAAATGCTGTGCCTTTTGATTCTACCCGGTATACAGCAGTATAAATACAATGATTCTACAGGGAAAACAGTCATAATAATTGAAATGAAATGCAATCTGATTTTTCTTTCAATCCTGAGTATTTTAAGAATGATCAGAGTTATTTTACTATATCCATAAAATGAGTATTCTCCACACCAAATTATTTCTCATCTTGCTCAGTTCTCTCCCCAGATGTTACCTTATGAGGGAGGCCTTTTCCCACTATCGTTCTAAAACATTAGTTCTACCCCAAGCCCCAACACACACGTCCCCCACCCTATCTTACTTCCCGGTTTTAGCACCTTCCTTGCTGCCTTATTCTTGTATCTCAACAGTAGATGACACCCCATTTATTGTATTTGTTTATTGAGGAAATGTCTCTCTTTCTACCAGAACGTAAATCTCATGAGGGCAGAGGCTTTTGTCAGTTTTTCTTCATGCTGCCTTACCGTAGGCAAGTGGGAGTGCTCATTAAATACGTGCTCAAATAATGAGTATCTGACACGCAGTGGAGATCATTTAAATCTGGAGATTTTCTCCAAAAAAGGACCTGTGTTTCCTGTGACCTCTGACCTACTTTGTTAAGTTGACACTGTTGATTATTTTTTAAACATACCACGGCTGAAATATGTCTAGTGCTTTCAACAGTCATTCTCTGAATGGTTTTAGCATCTTCAGTCATTTTCATTAAATGTTGCCACAGATCTACTAGTGGTAAGGATTTCAATCATGATGTCCTAATATCACTGAATTATTCAGACGTCTTCTCAAGTGTGTCCTTTAGAGCCCGCAGTCACTGATGCTTCATCTCATGCATGGGAATACGTGGTTGATAAAAAGGCCAAAAGAAAATTAATGGTTCTGTATTTTATCTCACTGCTTTTTAAAAAAAAAAATTGTATTTACCCTGTGAGATACAAAACATGATGATATAAATTAAAAGAATAGAATAGTCTCATAGCTTACAAAGTGCTTTTCCCATCCTGTGCTAATGCTGTACGTTACTGGCAGCCTGTATCTACACGAAGATAGCAGAGAAAAGTCTGTTTCTAAGACAACAGCTTTTTCTTTCATGTCTTATGCTGTAATAATACTTCCTATTTCTTTGAAGATCACCTAGAATTTTTCAAGGAATAAAACATTATGAATTAAACAATTAGGTGTCCCTTCAAAGGACTAAAATAAACAAATAGAAATAATTTTATTTTCTTGATTAAAAGTGTTGGCAAAAATTTTATAGCAGTTTATATTGAACTACCATGACAAAGGGGAAAACTTCAAATACTGTAGAATAAACTACGTTTTAGTTAAAGAAGTGGTCATTGATGAAAACACCTACTAATTTTGAAAGACTGCTTTTCCTAATAATATCAGAAAATAATGGATTGTGTATGAATTTCAAACATTATTTTACCATCCATCTTAATACTTTATGAGCTTACTCATCCTGACCATGCCCCAGTTTTCTTTATAAAATGGGGAGAAGAATAATACTGATACTTTTGAATGAAATACAAGAATCCATAGATTTAAAAGAACTATAAATCTTCTATGTAAAAATTATTACAGGAAAACATCCAACAAATTAACATCATGAGTAATTCACCACTCTTTCAAAAGAAAAATACTCCATGCAGACTTTAGTACTAGTACTCTTATTCTATATAAAGGCTAAAATCTTCATTCTACTAATTATATTTTAATCTTATGAATGATGCTGAAAATTATTTTAAGATTTTTTTACCAGAACATGTAACATGTGTTGTTAAAAATTGTTTCAAGAATTTTTTTCTGATATAATATAAAAAAAGGAGAGAATACATATTTAGGTTGAAGGATTTTTTTAATAAAAGAATTACCTTTGCATAGTTTAAAATTAAGTTTTTTACAGCATGTTTGCAATAAATCAACATGCTCTATAAAACATTTTGCACTTAAAAAACATACTAAAGAGTATAAGATAATTTAGTAGTTTTTTGTTTCATTTTTGAAGATACTTGTAAGTTCAAGTCAAGAAAATCCACAAGTAGGAATAGAATGTAGTTATGATAAATGTAAGGAATAATTAATGAGTACCTCCCATAAATAAAGGGGAAAAAAGAGATAAGACAATGATAATAAAAGCCAGATTATAAATGCCAAAAGGGAGTTGTAAACAATGTTCTAAAGAGCTTGGAAATGGGAATGAAAGATCACTTTATGTCAACCCCTCTCCCCAGTGTGAATTATAATACAAGCAAAGGGCTATTATGAATGTTAGGAAAAAAGATAGAAATTATCAGGTAAGAGTACCGTACTATTTTCAATTTATTCTATTAAGACCAGGAATATACTAATGAACCAAACATTCATTTACTCTTGGAAGATTTTCCAAAACGTGTTCCTCCATTCCTTTCTGTTTCCTTCCAGGGCCTAACAGTGAACCTGCTGAACCCATAGTCCCCGTGAACCCCCTTGACCTTTCACACCACCCTTCATTCCTGCTCCTTCAGCCAGTTTTCAGCACATGTGATTGCTCTCATAGCCAAATCAATTTAAATTATTTTGGGAATAAGATTTCATTAAACACTACATCATATGCCTCGCTAAAATCAATACATATTACATCCACTATGTGGCCTTTATTCACTAATGCTGTAGTTCTGTCAAGGAATGGAGACAAATAGGTGCTCTATGATTTATATAGGATATCTATTACTCATGTTTGGCTGTCTTTTGAGAGTTTACAGCTATGTTTTTCTTAAAATTTGTTATTTTATTTTACTAAGGAGAGGATTAGACAGATTTGAGTAAAATATTCAAATGGAATCCGCTTGCCTATTATTTTCAAAATAGAATGACACATTTTGTCTATAACATTTTATATTTTTCAGGTTCTGTGACTTCTGAAAAGTCAATCATTCTTTATTTGATAATGTGTTCAATCCCTTAAACAATTTCTATCCATTATGTTGTCAGTTTTTCGTGATTAAAATACATTCTATAATTAAATTACTTTGGTTTAAGTTAATAAGCTCTGTATACCCAATTATCTAGTTATTGGAAAATTTTTCTATAGCTGAATGTTAACTGTTCTGGCTAAATTCAAACATCTGCCTGCAAAAGACACAAATAAATGTTACTTTTGATATTCTGAATAATTTATAATGATGGCATCAGTGAACTTACATAACATTAAATATTAAGGCTGGCTCACTAAACTGATAATCCTAAAACCAGAAACTGGTGTTGGGCCATTGACAACATGAAAGCATGGGGTACATGGGGATACTGGGCACTCTGGCTGTGCCTACTCTGAACCACCCACTGAGAAGAAGAAAAGAGAAGATAGTTCAATGCTATCTACTAAAGTAATTAACCATAAATTGTAGCTTGATTATTTTCTGGTCTAAAATTGTTAGATAATTTCTACATATCTTTAATTTTCTTGGAAAAGCACAAACTTGAGATGATCAGATCTGCTTATCACATCTCCACGTCAAAATGTCACTAAGATGAACTTAAGGAAAGGCAAATGACTCATACATCCATAAATGCTTAGACTTTTAGAATGTTCGAGCAGAGAGAATACCTACAGAACGTTCGCTTTAATTTCCTTATTTTGTAGGTGGGAAGAAGGGTTCTAATGACGTTAGATGATTTTCTCAGAGTAATGCAACCATTTAGAAGCAGGTCTAGAGCACAAGTCTACAGATCTCCAGTCTGAGACTGGGGTTACAATACCATGATATTTCCTCATTCTTCAATAAAAGGAAGATAACGTTGTTGTGGAATTTATAGGACTTGAAATCCCTATGAAAAATTGTTATAATATCTACAGTCCTTTACAGAAATTTTAGAATTCACGGGGGTATTAAGGTATGTAGAGATAAACTATATAACTTCTTCAAAATGTATTACTATATATATTTAAAATAAGTATTTAGCTCATTATGTGCAATTTTCTAAAGCAAAAGACCTGGAGTAAATCAGCAGAGGCAATTCTCCATCCTTCCATAATCTCATCCTATCACACATTTTTTCTTCCCATCTGCATGGTGATTATTACAAACTCTGTATTTCCAGCTCTAATCTCCCTTCTGCACTCCAAAGCTTACTATTTAATGGTTGACAGTAGCTTAATCACCATGAGCAACTCACACTCAAAATGGCCAAAGTGAAAGTCATCATGTTTCTCCCATACCTACCTACTCCCCCTACACACACAGACACACACACATACACATGCACACACAATGGAATCATGCCAGGCTTCTCCTCCTTACTCCCTATTATCAGAGCATAGAACCGACATCTATCCCATGAAGCAACCCTAAGCCTATTCTGTAACTCTTCCATCCATTCATTTCTCACATGAAATTAATCATCAAATCTTGCCTGTTTACCTCCTAAATGCCTCTCACTCCTTAAATATCTCTATCTCAACTCCCACCCTTTCCCCACCCTCCTACCCCAAGATCAGTCTTTTCTTAGGCCCTCACATTGTTCTCCTGGATTAATAGAACAGCAGTTACATTTTGTTATCTTTCTAAAACACAAACTTAAAACCTGCAACTTCTTCTCTTAGTCCACATTCTTTGCTATAGCCTACCCAGAAAGTCACAATCTGACTGTGGGTTACCTTCAACCTCATCTTTTCTACTCATTCTCCACAACTAAATCTTCACCTGGATTTAACTCCTTGATGTTCTCACAAAGTTATGTATTCTCTTTCATGTTCGGACCTTTATGTATTTAATCCCTCTGTGTAGAAGAACTTCCCTTTCTTTAGGACTCACCAGCTGACCACACCTCTTTTAACTGAGCAAAGATACTCTGGCAAAGCCAGTTAAGGAATATCTTTCAAAACTTCCTGTTCTTCTAGGAAGATTTCCTCACTACCAAGGATATATGTGATACTGCTCATAACTGTTACTATACAAAATTACATACACCTCAATCAGTAATTAGCACACAGCATGGTGATTTTCTATTTTGAAGTTGATTTTTCCATTTCTTTTAAATTTTCTGAGGCCCTACAGTTTTCAATTCATCAAAACAACAGGATTGGATTAAATTACCTTTAACATACATTCTAAATGTAAATATTTGATATTTCTTATAGTTCTGATTTTAAGAAAGAAGAGGATTTCTTAAGTACTTTTATGTGCCTATTATTTAGCATTCAGTATCTGATTTAATTTGGTATTAGTGGGAGTACTTTATGTTACAGTAACAGAAACTTAATTTAAACCAGCTAAAACAAAAAATGATTTTATTACCTCACAAAACAAAATAAATAAATAAATCCAGAAACAAGATTTAACTCCAGGTACAATTGGATCTAGGACTCAAAGAATGTCTTCAGCACTTAATTCTATTTTTCATTTTCGTCTCTGTTTTCCTTAGAGTTAGTCTGTTACTCAAACAGGTCCTCTTAGAAACAGGGGCCCTGAACAGCTAAGCTTTTCATTATCATTCAGGTGTTAGTTCCAGGAGAAATGAAGTTTTCCTCTCCCAACAATTTTAGCAAAAATCCCAGGATTAGATTTTACTGGAATAACTTGGACCAGGGACCCATCTCTGAATAAAAACCTGTGACTAAGGAGATTCAAAGGCAGGATTAACCAGGTTTATGGCACTCAGCCCTAAACTAAAGGTGGTGGAATCCACTCATAACTCAACCTGAGATCAGGTAGGGTTTTTTGCCAAAAGAAAATTTTTTATTGGAAGAAAAGAGATTCATGCTGGCCAGGGAAAATTAGCATATAGTCCACAAGAAATCCCAGCAATGTTTGAGGTTGGTGTCATTATCTACATTTATGTTCCACGAGACTAGGGTTCAGTAAATACTACATGGTTTGTTAGCCATATACTGTCTCTGTTGCATATTTTACTTTTTTTTTTCTTTTTCACAACCCCTTGAAAATGTGAAAAACCTTTTTAGCGTGAGAGCTGTACAAAAATATGATGTGAGCGGGATTTTACTCATGGATCTCAGTTTGCTGACTTCTGCACTAGACAGGGGAAGCAAGGTAAGGGCAGAAATCACGGGTTCTTGGTGTTCACATTCCTAGAGGTAGCACATAGTGGGTGCTCAGCTAATGCAGACTTGGATCATTTTAAATGGAGAATTGAAATGACAAAATGAATTTCAGACTCATTTCATATATTGCATTAGGATAACCAGAAGTGGATGCTCTTTCTCAGAAACTTGTTACAGTTCATCTGACCTCAGCCTCTTCAAGAAAAAAAGAGTTGAGGGAGAAGGAGAGGAGACAGGAGGGAGGGAAAGAAAAGTTGTAATGTTAAAGAGTAATTATTCATGAAGTTCATAAAGATCACATAGAGACTGCAGTGGAGTTTTCTGTCAGGGCTGTAGAAAGGACTAAAACCAAAGGACCTGGAAAAACGATCTCCTGAGCCATCACCCAAATGAGACAGTGATGATCAGCAGCTTATAGGACAAAGCCAGTGAGATCAACCATGAAGAGGCAGGTGGGAATGCCTGCAATTGTATTTTAAGGCACAGACTCAATCTAACCTATAATTCCAAGTTTCTAAAGGCTGAAACAATCTGTTTGCTGTGGGAAAATTTGCTAAGGCTTATAGCTGTGGGAACAATTAAGGAAAATGGAGCTTTCACGATGGCTGGAATGAAGGTATACAGGCAAAGTAATTACTATTTTGTATCGGGGAATTTTCTTTTATTCACTCTATAGTATTTTTTTACTTAACTTAAACATATTTCTCAATTTCATATACAGGCATACCTTGTTTTATTGTGCTTCAGATATTGCATTTTTTTTGTTTAACAAATTGAAGGTCTATGGTAACCCTGCATTGAGCATCAGTGACATTTTTTCCTAACAGCACATTCTCACTTTGTGTGTCTATGTCACATTTTGGTAATTCTTAGAATATTTCAAATTTTTTCATTGTTATTCTATTCATCATGTTGATCTGTGATCAGTGATCTTTGATGTCACTATTGCAATTGTTTTGGGGCACCACAAACTGCACCTATATAAAATGGTGAACTTAACTCAAAAATGTTGTCTGTGTTCTGCCTGTTCCACAGACTGGCTATTCCCCCATCTCTCACCCTCTGCTCTGGCCTCCTTATTCCCTGGTACACAACAATATTGAAATTAGACCATTTAATAACCTCACAATGGCCACTAGGTGTTCAAATGAAAAGAAGAGTCATAGGTCTCTCACTTTAAATCAGAAGCTAGACATGATTAAGCTTAATGAGGAAGGCATGTCAAAAGCCAAGACAGGCTGAAAGCTAAGCTTTATGTACCAAACAGTTAGCCAAGTTATGAATGTGAAGGAAAAGTAATTGAAGGAAATGCTACTCCAGTGAACACACGAATAATAAGAAAGCAAAACAGCCTTATTGCTGATATGGAGAAAGTTTGATTGTTCTGGGTACAAGATCAAATCAGTCAAAACATTCCCTTAAGCTAAAGCCTGATTCAGAGCAAGGCTCTAACTCTGTTCAATTCTGCAAAGGCTGAGTAAAGTGAGGAAGCTGCAGAAGAGAAGTTGGGGGCGAGCAGAGGTTGGCTCATGAAATTTAAGGAAATAAGCCACCTTCAGAACATAAAAGTAAAAGGTGAAGCAGCAAGTGCTGATGTAGAAGTTGCAGTACGTTATCCAGAAGATCTAGCTAAAATAATTGATGAAGGTGGCTACATTAAACAACAGATTTTAGATGTGCACAAAACAACCTTCTATTACAAAAAGATGCCATCTAGGACTTTCATAGCTATAGAGGAGAAGTCAATTACTGACTTCAAGGCTTCTGAAGACAGGCTGAATCTCTTGTTAGGGGATATTGTAACTGGTGACTCTAAATTAAAAGCAACATTCATTTACCATTGTGAAAGTCCTAGGGTCCTTAAAAATTATGTTAATCTACTCTGCTATGCTCTATAAATGGGACAACAAATCCTGGATGAAATTATGTCTGTTTATAACATAGTTTACTCAATATTTTAAGCCCACTGTTGAGACATACTGCTAAGAAAAAAAGATTACTTTCAAAATATTACATTGGCAATGCACCTAGCCACCCAAGAGCTCTAATGGAAATGTACAAGATTAGTGCTGTTTTCATACCTGCTAATGCAACATGCATTCTGCAGCCCATGGATCAAGAGGTAATTTTGAATTTCAAGTCTCATTGTTTAAGAAATATATTTCATAAGGCTGCTATTGATAGTGATTCCTCTGATTGATCTGAGCAAAGTTGAATGCCTCTGGAAAAGTTTACCATTCCAGATTAACAACATTCCTTGTTCATAGGAAGAGGTCAAAATATCAATACTAACAGGCATTTAGAAGAAGCTAGTTCCAACCTTCATGGATAACTTTGAGGGTTTCAACCCTGCAGTGGAATAAGTAACTGCAGATGTGGTAAAAATAGCAAAAGAACTAGAATTAGAAGTGGAGCCTGAAAATGTGACTGATTTGCTGCAATCTCATGATAAAATTTGAGCAGATGAAGAGTTGCTTCCTATAGATGAGCAAAGAAAGTGGTTTCCTAAGATACAATCTACTCCTGGTGAAGATGCTGTGAACATTGTTGAAATAACAACAAAGGATTTAGAACGTTACACTTACTTAGTTGATAAAGCAGTGGCAAAGTTTGAGAATGTTAACACTCCAATTTTGAAGGAAGTTCACCGTGGGTAAAATGCTATCAAACAGCATTGCCTGCTACAGAGAAAGCTTTTGTGAAAGGAAGAGTCAATTGATGCAGCAAACTTCATTGTTATCTCGTTTGTTTAAATTTGCCATAGCCACTCAACCTTTAACAACCACCACCCTGATCAGTCAGCAGCCATCAACATCAAGGCAAGACTCTCCACCAGAAACAGGATTATGACTTGCTGAAGGCTCAGATGATCATTAGCATTTTAGCAGTATTTTTTAGTTAAGGTATGTATTTTTTTTTAGACATAATGCTATTGCACTTAATAGACTACCATATAGTGTAAACATAACTTTTATATGCACTGTGAAGCTACTTCACTCTCTGTTTCCCTCCCCTATGACTTATATTTTCCATATCCCTTATCATTTTCTGCCATACTATATGATTTACTTAATTCTTTGGTTCATTGTTTAATCTTTGTCTACTCACTCTAGAATGTGATCTCCACAGGGTGGAAATTTTTGTCTATATATTTTTCCCCTGACAGGTAATACATTCTTAGGACAGTGCCTGACACATAGTAGGCACTTATTAAAATTTAGGTATATAAATAATATTCTAGTGGACTGAAAGTAAGCTTGAGTTCAATCCCCTCTTTGTCATAAACATGCCATAGATCTTTAAGAAATCTTATTTAATTCCAATATCTCTCTTTCAAAATGATTTGAATGTCAGTAAATTGAACAGTTAGGAACAAGCTCACTTGCAGATGCCGACAGTTCGTAATTTCAAAGTCTTATAAGTTACTAATTTATGATAGCAAAAGAGAAAAAGGAACTGACATTTATTGGGCACTAATATTCTGCTAGATGTTTTAAATCTGTCATTTCACTTTCTGACAATGCCATGAAGTAAGTTATTCTCTTCTCCATTTTACAAGTGAAGGACCTGTGGAGAGCTTAAGCCATCCTGTAAACAAGATGAACTGAGATTCTAATATACATCTCTTCATCTGCAAAAGTATACAGTGGTCATTCACTGGCCCATTTAGTTAGAAGCATGTACTACTTTGGTCACTGTTATGGACCTATATTTCCTGATTAGCATTCTTCCCTTCTCTTGGTAACTTGCAGCTCCCCATCTTCCACATAGCACTAGAAGGAATTGGTATATTTACACAAGACCCCTCCACTATCTGGCAACAATAAGTTTTAGAAGTGCACAGTTTACCTAGACTCAGCCAATCACTTCCCTTTGTTTGAAATCACATGTAGTAGTAGTGTGATGGAACTCTTTGCAGATGGATTTTCAGCCATATATAAGGAATCTTCTGTATAGGATGCAAAGAAGAGTGAGGGAAAAAGGGAGGGAGGGACAGACTTAGAGAATTGGTGATTCTACTTTCAGGTGTTCCCCAAATAGGACTGCAAACCTGTCCCTCTGACATTTACATTTGACTTTTCCCTAGAGTCATAAAACAATAAATTCTCCTTTTTATCAGTTATATTGTTTTTCTTATTTTCAAAAACTATGTATTTTTTAATTTGTGCATTCTGTATTTGTTGAGTATAGAATTACAGCCTAACAAGACACCAATACTGCCTAAGATACTCTGAATTTCAGACCCAATCAATGCCTACAAGGTATAATAAAGTACAAGTGGGCATGTCTAGTAAAGCTGAATTAATTAGAAACACCTATGAGCAAATAAGTGGAGTAAAATGTTCTGTCCTTAGGAAATATTTTTAAGAAATAGGAATGGAAATCTAAAATAAATATCAGTGGTACAGTGGGTCCATGAACCTGTTTTCTACACCTGCTCCAAGCCAAGGTTTCAATTTCAAGAGACTATAAGAGGAGTTAGGCAAGTAATAAAAATGCATTATCTGCGATGGATGTTAAATTATATACATAAAGAGTTCTTGTGACTGAAGATAATACAGGAATTGTTCCTTGCTTCCAAAGGACAGGTCCTATTCAGCTCCAGCTATTTCTTACCATCTCTGTACACTTGCTGAAGAAATTAAGAAATTTGAGTTCTTATGTGAAACCTCTGTATTTATAAATGTTGGTTCCAGGTTTTAACACCATGAGACCAAACAGAACATACGTGCAGATGAAATTCAGCCCTGGAGCTCCATTTTATAACTTAAGCTTTAAACCCTCATCAGTTTTCTGGGACCAGTAATGACTAAGCAGAGTAAACATACACACAGCAAAAAAGACACTTTGTGGTGACTTCCCACAAAAGCCCTAGAATGTCTTATTTTATTTTTGATGTGACTGACTTCTTAAATTTCACATAGACTAAATTGGATATTTTTACAGTGTCGGGTCAGGTAATTACTCCCACGTAATGAGTGTGTAAAAAAAATGTAGTGTTTCTTTAAAATTTTAGTACATAACTGATTTGAACTTCTCTCACAGAAGCAAATTCTATGAGTTCACAGAAGCAACCACATGTATCAATAAAAAATTAAAATATTCCAGTCTACTAATGAACACTCTCTAAGTAATTCACATTTGTGCTTTTCTGTTTAATTAATGCTGTCTTATAGAGTTCCTTTTCTTCCCCAACTCTTTGTTAAGACAGAATGTGACAAATATATTGGAGAAGGGAGTTTGGATACGGAGCTCTTGACTTTTAACTGATATTCTTCACTAGCCTCTGGTCATCAACAGTGATGCCATTTGCCAGTGGGGTTACTGGTACCCTGGGGATATTCAATTCTGCAGTTTGTGGCTGGCGAAACAGCAGTGAGTTCGTTTGGGTTAAATAGTAATCTAAGGGAAGTCATCATCTCTTTGCTGCTGAGGTCCACCTTGGCTCCTTCTGGCTCCATGGACCTCTGAAGTCCAGCAACAACCCCATGTGGTCCCTGGCCCAGGTGGGCAGCAAGCCAGCTCTTGCCTTCAGGGTCTTTGCATCCAGCTACAGAGACCTCTCACCCCCCTGGTATACTTACCAGTCAGAACCCTTGGCTGCCTTCCATAACTTCCATGTGGGTGTCTTTATGAACCTGAAGGCTGAGGTGGACGTTTTGGTGCAAAGCTTCACCTCCTGCTCCTGCTCTCCTTTCTCAGAATGAACTGCCTCTTCTGCCCTGTGAAACCACCCCCCCTGGCTGTGCAGGGGCATCTCCTCCCAGTGTCCCAAAAGAAAATGAGATCAAACCCCCTCTCTGTCCTGCATATTCTCCTCAACCTCAGCAGATGTCATAAAAACCCCTCAATTCCATCAAGGCTGACACCGTGAGAAAGGAGTTTAAAAGCCCCCTTCCTCACTTCACCTCATTCTTGCTCCTCGCCAAAATGAACTGGGATAGGCAGATTTGGGCTGTTTCTATAATAGTTTCTTCTCTCTGAAAAGTCTATGATTAAAATATCCAGACGTTTGACAATGTGGTAGGAGTAGATGAAGAAATTTAGAAAATACCTTCTTTTCTGGGTAAAACCAGTTCCCAAGATTATTGCCTTACTGAGAACCTGAAAATCATATTTTAGCTGAATATTGGTGCTTTCCTTTTTCTCTTTGCATTCCACACCATAACATTCCTAACACTCTTGGAAGCAGATGGATACACCAGGCTGAACATAGAGGTCATGTAGAAGAAAATAAGAAAAAAGTCCTGGAAGAAATGACTCATTACACTTAGATGAATAGTAACCTAGAGCAGGAATCAAGTATATTTAGTTTGGAAGCTCTACTAAACAAAACTGAGAGGTTGGCACAGATCCTTGTTTGTTTGTGCATTCTAGTCCTGAGCTTTAAACTTGACCAATATTCGAAGACTTATGAGAGCTAGAGAAAAGAATTCCTTTCACTGTGTTCGGTTTGAGGATAGGTCTCTTGCTTTACTTTTCAATATTGCAACCTCTGATTTTTAGTGAGTAGTAACTAGTATATTGCCATTGTTATATGTTGTTTTCTTCCCATATTTTTTTTCCTCAAAACGGAATCATTTTCTTCCTGCCCTGGACAAATTTCTTTTAATCTAAAAGAAATCTTTTAATCTATTATTCTAATATCAAAGGTCCCCCCGCAGCAATGTAGTGTTATTCTCTCATTCATTAAATCATTTAAATACATTAAATCATTAAATCCATTTATTAAAAAGTTAAAGTAAAATTACTAATAAAAGCCATTTTTAATTTTGAAATATGGAAGGATTTCTTTTTTGAACTTTGAAAGTTTAGTTTTGATTGATTTTTAATGACAAAGTCATCTTTTTTCTATGTTAAATTGATTCTTAAATATTCTATTTTTCCTCTTAGGTGACTTTCCAGAATTAACCTGAACATTTCTTTGATATCTTAATGTAAGTATTATTTCTTAAAATATATTGCAAATTATGCTGTTTGTTCCATAGCAAACATAGTACATTTATGGACATGTATAGTTTAAAACAAATAGTCCTTTCTAAAACTTCTCTTTGAAAGGTAATTAATCTTATTCAATTAAGAATAAGCATCAATCCAGAAATCAAACTTTAAATTTAATTACGAGTTTCACGAAGTCTGAGTGACCTTGGAGAATACTTTGGGCCATATTTTTTAAATTGACAAAAAATAGAGACATTCTCACCCACTGAATTATATTTTAGGGTGTATAAAAGGAATAAGAAGACTTATTCTTTTATATTGTTTTGAATATATATTTGTACAAATTCTCAGAAGGAAAAAACTGATGTTGATTTTCAAATGTCATTGCTTT
The DNA here is from genome assembly GCA_028533085.1 of Varecia variegata. Classification (NCBI taxonomy): domain Eukaryota; kingdom Metazoa; phylum Chordata; class Mammalia; order Primates; family Lemuridae; genus Varecia; species Varecia variegata. The sequence goes on along the minus strand of CM052445.1, from coordinate 23,498,597 downwards.
TTTAAACATAAATGTTTATAAATCCATGGAAACATTGACTCCTATGTGTTACATAGATCTGAACATACACATAGTAGCTTCTTTTAGAGGGGTATATTAGAATTCAGCAATATCACTTTCCCTTACCACCTGCCCTGGGAAGATTATGAATCCCCATCCTATTGATGTTAGCTTTGGTCAATGGCATAAGGATGAAATGGAGAGAGCACCAATTTTGAGTCTTTAATGGTCATTGCAAGTTTCTGCTAGGCCCCCTGCCCTCCTCCCTCCTGCAATGATAGCAGCATTCCCGGATTACAGCTGCCCCTTCGTTCTAGGTTCAGGAATGAGTCGTCTTATGGCACAAACCAGAATCTGACCCACAGGCTAAAGTAGACCTACTGCAGCCAATCCACAATAAATAGGAAATCAACATATATCATTGTAAACCACTGAGATTTAGGGAATATTGGGTTCAGGTCATCACTGAAGCAATAGTTTATAAAGATAGAAATTGATACTTAGAAGATGTGTGCTAGCAAAGCAAAAATCTAAATTTTGTGTCATGTGGCCTTGGATACAAAGGGCAGGCAACATAGAAACTAAATTCAGGATAGAAAAATAGTGTAAAATAATGTGTGGCAAAATATTTGGCAAAACTGTCCCCTGAAGTACTAAGAAGGCAGAAAATATATCTAATGACTCTGTAGCTTTAGGCAAGGAAATTTTGAGATTTAATATTATGAGAATGAGTTGTTTGTTATTAGCCATAGTTGATAAAAACCATGAAAAAAAGGTAAGGAAAGAATTGCCCTATTTACAGGAGAGGATAAAAGAGGGAGAAAATGGCTCCTATGTGGTAATAATACACTGTAATACTGTAATAATAATACCCCTGTATTATAATAATAAGCTACAGAAACTATTGTGATATTTCTTTTAATTCAAACAAACAGAACATAAAAAAAATTTATACCAAATGTTTAGTTAGATAGGAGATAGAAGAAATTTCAAAAAAGAATATTAAAAGTTAACACTCACCTAATGTTGCATCGGTGCTAGACTAATAGGAATGTTATGCTTATTTTGATCTTCCAACCAAATCAATACCTTTCCATTTATATAATTAATCCACTACACTTCTTAGTAATAATCGATGCTTTCAGTGGAGCACTGCCTTTCACATGTTCCATTTTTCTCACTTTATCCTTTATAATTGTTCTGATAGTTGAGTGACTGAATCCTAATTCTTTCCTAATGAATGATTGCATCTGGCTTTTCTCTGAATGCATAATTATTTCTACTTTGATTTTCATCATAATCACCTTTCTCTTTGCAGGCTCACCTGAACTTTCTGTAGACTTTCACTTTGAAGGCATGGTCATAAGGGTAAACACAGACTCACAAAATATAATATAAAAGTTAAGATGAAAATGATGCTGTGCATGACTGTATAAACGATGAGACTAGCCACTAGTGTAAACATGCTGAGCTAACAAACCACCTAAATCATGTGGGTTTGTTTACGTGTGTGGAGGGAACTAGTTCCCAAATTATTAATTTCATTATTTGATTATAAATTATCCTTACGGAGAGCCTTAGGAGCCCATTCCTAAGTATGGAACACTGTAAGTCAGGTCATCCATAAACCAAGGACTGCCTGTATTAAATTGGAATGTAAATGAATTAAATGCCCTACAAAAAAAGGTATAGTTTGGCAGCATCCAAATATATGCTGCTTACAAGTATAAAATGGCAAAGGGATCAATTTAACATGAAAATATAACAATCATAAATACATATGCACTCAACAATGGAGCACCCAGATTCATAAAAGAAATACTACTACCTAAGAAAAGAGATAGACAATACAATAATTGTGAGGATTTCAACATCCCACTTACAGCACTTGACAAATGATCAAAATATAAAATCAACAAAGAAACACTGGACTTAAACAGGACTTTAGACCAAATGGACCTAACAGACATTTACAAAACATTCTAACCAACAACTGGACAGTATACATCCTCCTCAGCAGCACAAGGAGCATTTTCCAAGATAGACTCTACAACAGGCCACAAACAAGTCTCAATAAATTATAAAAAAATAAAATCATATCAGGTATCTTCTTGGACTTGGAATAAAGTAGAATAAAACTAGAAATCACTTCTAAGAAAAACTCTCAAAACTATACAAATACATGGAAATTAAGTAACCTGTTCATGAATAGGTTCTACTTACCTGAAAGTAGAGCTGACTCCATTCGACACACTTCTGATCAAATCCAAGTAGTGTCTTCTATCACCTAGTGGGTAAAGTTCATATTCATTTATGTGTTATACAGAATTCTTCATGAAATGATTCTTGCCTGGATTTTTAGTCTCATGTTTTCCTTTCATCCTCAAAATGTACACTTATCAATATCAAATTAATGAGAACCAATATCAATTGTGTCATGATTCTCAAATTAACAGATGTTGCTAGACATATTTATGCAGTGAAGCCTAAGTGACCTGACAAAACCAACCTTGCTTCTGGGATATTTTAACAAGAAATACAAACAAGAAGTGAGGAAGTGAAAAAGACATTTCTGTGTTATATTTATTTCTTATTTCATGAATTCTCTGACTCACCCTTCCTTGACCAGGAATCATTTTTACTGAATTTACTCTTTTAAACTAAACAAAGGTGAATTACACACTAAAGCTTAGAAACTATAACCTGCAACATCATTTGTTATTTAATAATAATAATGGTAATGTGAGGGGAGGAATCACATTAGGGAATGATATTCTTTCATTTATTTATTTTTTTATTTTATTTGTTTTGAGACAGAGTCTCATTGTGTTGCCTGGGCTAGAGTGCCGTGGCATCAGCCTAGCTCACGGCAACCTCAAACTCCTGGGCTCAAGCAATCCTCCTGCCTCAGCCTCCCGAGTAGCTGGGACTACAGGCATGTGCCACCATGCCCAGCTATTTTTTTCCTATATATTTTTAGTTTTCCCAGCTAATTTCTTTCTATTTCCAGCTATTTTCTTTCTATTTCTTTCTATTTTTAGATGGGGTCTCGCTCTTGCTCAGGCTGGTCTCGAACTCCTGAGCTCAAACGATCCGCTTGCCTCGGCCTCCCAGAGTGCTAGGATTACACATGTGAGCCACCGCGCCCGGCCCTTTCATTTATTTCTCAAAGTGTCAAGATATAAAAGAAAATATTTATGAAGAGAAGTAGATTTGGCAACTTTCAAATCTCCAAGTCTCAAATAAATTAAGGCTCAGAGAGGGGCAGTTCTGTAGATTATGTAACCATCAGAAGCGCATCAAAACTTTTGATTTTATCAAACATCAACTTATTTTACCTGAATTACCTTGAGTGCCTACACCAGGGTATTTTCAACCTCAGGCTACTGAGATTTTGAGCCAGATACTCCTCTGTTGTGTGTTTGTGTCTGTGTATGGGAGGGGACCCTCCTGTACACTGTGGCATGTTGAGCAGTTTCCCTAGACTTTACCCACTAGATGCCACTGGCACCTACCACTCTAGTTGTGACAACCAAACATGTCTGCAGACATTGCCAATCACTCCCTAGAGGAGGGGGCAAAATCTAATCAAATTTTTTGGGAAATTTTATATAATTTCTCCTTCATTTTACTCACCTAGACATATCTCTGTGTAATGAGACACATGACACTTGCTGAAACATTCAGATGACCCTTTCAATAAGATTTTCTTACATACGACCCCTCAGCCTGTTTAGAAACAGCGTAAAAGCTTCTGTGAACTAATTTCTCCACTGGATGACACAACATGACCACTTCTGTTGTAGTATGGTACAGTTGAAAGCATATTTGATTTTTCTTCTAAGGATCTTGTGTTCAAGGTATAGCTTCCAGTCAACTAGAAGAAAGCTCTTAGAAAATCATTTAACTTTCTCAGCCTCACTTTCCTGATATGCAAAATAAAATTATACCTGCCTAGTCAAATTGAATGAGTGGCCCTGAGAATTAATTAAGTTAATAGATGTGAAAGTATAGTGAAAAATGGTAAAGCATGCTTAAAAGTAAAGCTGTTTTGAAAAATAATGATGTTTCTCTAAACCCAGCTTGAATATGAAGACTCAGATAGCCAGGTTTGGTGTCATCATCTCCACTCTAATCTAAAACCTCTAAATTAAGGCACTTCTGTAAGATGATCAAGAAGAGATAACGTTAACAGTTAACTCTTTTTTAAAATCAAATGATGTAGCAAATATTCTCTGAACCAGTTAAATTTTAATTGCTTGTACATGGATGATTCTATAGTGCTTTGCTCAGATAAGTACTTAATAAATACTTGTGGAATTGAATTAACTGAACCAAGAGACATACTTTCTTCTAATAGATCTAGCAGTGTGGCAGTTACTAGTTCTATCATGCAGATATAAATTAGGATGTCATTAAATAGCAGCTTCATATGGGATTGACAAAATAAGGTCAGAATAAAGTATTCTATATTGATTTATTAGTTTCTTTATTTCCTTTGTATTCAGTTTGATACCATGAATATTAACAATTTTTGTAATTTACCTTGAAGCTGATCATATTAAAATAGCCTTTTACTTACTTTACTGTGCTTTGTCACTCCATATTTCTAAAATTTCTCCATTCTTCAAAGCCCAAATCAATGTCTATCTTCCCCACAAAGTTTTCTATACAAACTCAGAATCATGTTGGTCTTCCTTTTGAATTCTATTTGACTATTGAGTCTACAAAATCATAAAATGTACTACTTTATTATGTTACTCTTATCTAAACCTTCCTGTACTTTGCATTGTATAAATGTTGTTTGGTTAATTGATGTTTGTTAGTTTTGTCTGTCCCTGGAAAGTATGAGTTCCACAAATGCCTTCCACCTACTTTGCATTCCATGAAGAATTCTGCTTTCAACAAATATTTGCTGAATATCTGCAATATGCAAGTCACTATGCTCAGCGCTTTGGGGGATACAAAGCTGTGTCAGCTGTAATCCCTGTCCTCCAGTAGTTTAAATGTGTAATTGATGAGTGGCCTGAAGCCTGTCTTATAATTACATGAGTTCACTCAATTTAGGATATTTTAATATTTTTCATTTAATTTCCACCTCCACCTGTTTGTTGTTTTGCTGTTGATTTTTTAAACTGAGTATCTAAATGGAAATTTAAATGAATCCCTTGAATATCAGAAAGTCTTTGATGTGTGATGACATTCTTGCTTTTATGTTTTCATTATATGTCTCTTCTATAAAAAAATGCCAGGTGGGAGAAGGGAGGAAGGGATGGGTAAATTCACAGCTAACGGGTACAATACACACTAACTGGGAGAAAGGCACACTTATAACTTTGACTCTAAATAGTACAAAAGCAACTTATGTAATGAAAATGTTTGTACCCCTGTAATATTCTAAAATAAAAAAAATGCCAGCGTACATATTTTAATCAAAACATCTGATCTCATATAGAAGGGTTTTTTTCCCCCTCAAGTTGGTCCATTAGAAAGTTCTTTATTCAACCTTTAGTCCTCCTTACCTATTATCTTTACATTCACAACCTTACCATTCTGCTTCAGATTTTCCTCTTCCCATTCCAAGACAAATTGCTTGACTACTATTCGTTCCTGTGAGGTAATTATAGAAAACAAAGTGGACAACTGCCTCTAAAAAACTACATCCTGAATAAATACATTTTTACCTTTTCAAAAGCTTGTTCTTAGGACTCTATAATTGTCATTACAAATGCTACTCATGCTGGAAACTGATAGCTTCAAAGGCCAAAAGTGCATTTGGATAATATGGTCTATAATTAAGTCTACATAAATTTTTTAATCATTCACAATCCCAACTCACACTTCTAAAAAATCAGTGTTATGTTTGCATTATTGGGGTTCAATAGTCTAACCTTCTGTAGATCATGATTGAAGTTCAAGTTTTCTGAACTACCACATTAATCCAGCTATTTAAACTATGAGTTTATCATAGCTTAACCTAGGGATATAAATACATAGGCTATGTCCTCTCTACTTATCATCTGTGTGTATCAGTATTCCTACCCAAACACTTCATTGATATTTCAAGCTGTCTATACTTGACACGATTAAACTCATATTTGAAAATAACACAAATTTTGACTTATTCATGGTTTCACAAAAATTGCCCTAAAATTTTTTTTGAAAGATAATCACAAGCCAAAATGTGTGTTTGCAAGACTTAGGATGGACCTTCACAACATATAAAGCAATAAGTGTCAAAGTAAAATGTCAGAGATACCAATTGTTAAACTTAGTACTTAAGGAAATCAGACATTTCGTACTTATAACCTAAAATATTATCAGTGGCAGTACTGATGCTTATTCTTATTAGATTTCTCCCCTTTCCCTATCTCTGTTTTAGTTTGCATTAACATGACATGTGAGTCAGCTCAGTTCTCTAAAAGTACACATCATCCCACATGACAAGGCTTTTGGGCAGAGTCCTGCACAATTATCTGGAAGCAGTTTTCCAGGGATCTTATTAAGCACCAGGCCATACCTGAGCAGAATGACATTGACATTATTCTAGAGAAAGGGGATTCCAAGAGCTGTCCTGATTCTTCTCATTGCCAAGACTCCTGCTGATCAGGTCCGCAGAGCTTTCTGGATTCTTGCAATTACCAAGGCCTAGCTAATCAGTGCAATTTTAGATTCTATGAGATACCATAATTCTCTTCCAACAATGCTTTCTTTTGCTTAAGCCTACCAGAGTTTGTTTCTTTCACTGTTAGCAACAACAAAAATAACTGCGATAAAATCTTTACCATCAAAACTGCCATTAAAAAAGACATACTCAGTACTTAAAATCCATCCAGAAAACCTCTCGCCATCTGTCAAGGGAGTTACCCTTTCACTGTACTCTCCTAAATACTTAGCATAATGATTTTTAATATCATTGACAATTTAGTAGGTAAAAATGGCATCTCATTGTGATTTTCATTTTATTTCTTTGAATGTATTTCACATATTCTTTGGCCATTTACATTTCTTCTTTTGTAAAATGTCAGTTAAAGTTCTTTGCTCATATTTCTTGTGGTATTCACCTTTTTCATATTGATTTGTAGAGGCTATTAGAAATATTAACTCTTTGTTTACCAAGTATAACTTGAATTTTTCAATTTTATAATATGCTTTCTAATGATTCTGGCACTTTTCTGAAAAATAGAATCTTCATTTATGAAACAATAAAATCTGTCAATTTTGTTTCTATTTGACTTTTTCTTTGATTTTACCTTTGTATTGAATGCCTTTCCTCACCCTGATTTTTTTTAATTCTTATACTTAATTCTTTATTTCTTCTGTAATTCATATTGGTATGAGGTTGAACTGTAATTCATCTGATCTACTAGATGGCTTTCTTTCTTCAAAAAGTCCTCAGTATCTTTACTAATCATTCTTTCCTTCTCTGATTTGAAGTATCCCTTATAGTAGATACTTTTGATATTGGCTTTTCAGCCTTTATTCCTTTTCTGATAACATCATTACCTTAAGTACATCTGGGTAGGCAAATGTCAGTCATGTGTCCAATGGATGGGCACAGCACTGACCCATCCAAGTGATCTGATTAATTGTGATTATTTGGGTGCTCTTTTTCTGAGATTTGGACTCTGGAGGAGACAGACAACAAACTAAAAACAATAGGAGCCCATTTATCCTAGCTGTCACCCCATGAGAGGCCGTACTTCATGCCACTGCCTGCACCACTGGAGCCACCAGATTCCTTTCCCTCCTGAACTTGCTCTTTAGCATTCAGTTTCTTGTTAATCTTCTGGGATACCCATAGGCAGTACTTAAAATAAACTTCTACTTTCCTGCATTTACCCAGAGCCAATTTATATGTGTGAAGCCCAAACTCCTAAAGATTAACATTTGCATATTAATAGAAAAAGACCTAAAGGAGATATGAAATATGTTCTCATGAAAACATAAAATATTGACATATGGAGTTTTGTTTCTGTCTCAATGCAAGAATGCCACCTGATATATTAGCATACTGATATGGTTATGAACTAAGGCTAATGGCAGCCAACGCAGCCTTGAGGATGCTGGTTGTGTGGTAGGTATCAGTAACAGAAGTTTCATGAGAAATTCTTAAGTGGTGTAAGACTCTGTAGCAATGGAGCTGATGCTTTTTCCAAGCCGAGCAGAGCACAGGACCACGGAAGCCAGCACAAGGCCTCCCTAAGGAGGGCAGCTCAGTACCATTCACAAAAGGGTCTTGGGGTATATTAAAGATGTGCTTAGGCTCACCCTCCTGGGCAGCTATGGCACGACTCTGAAGGAAAGGCTTCTCACATCAGGGCAGTTGGAGGTAAATGGATATGAAAAGAGGTTCCCCAAAATATCTCCAGGTCATATTCAAAAATGCTAGAAACTGATTTACTATCCTAAATAGTGAGCTTGTGTTTCACCTTCTGATGACTCTGTTTAGACCTATATTCTACCAGTAACTACATTCCAAGATGCATCTGTAGAATAGTATCTTATTCTCAATTTAAAACTACCCATTAAATTATATTAATAGTTATGTTATGATTTGAACACGGTAACTCTTGAAATTTCCCTCCACACCAGTAGATTCTGCAGTCTGCCCCATCTGGCCAAAAGGCACGATCATTTCTTTGAAACCTCTCTCTGTTTCATTCAAAGAGTCCACTTAGTTCTACTTTCAAACTATATCCAGATTCTAGCCATTTCTCACTGCGCTACTGCCACTCCCTTGCTCAAGCCATCATCATGTGGATTAAAGAAAGACGGGACATTGCTCTTCCTGCTACTCTCCTTGCCTCCCTGAAGTCTTGTCTGAATGTGACTGCTACGCTAATGCCATTCAAAATAGGTCACACCCTGTTTTGCTGAAAATCCCCCAATGATCTCCCTTCTCACTCAGAATGAAAGAGAAATTTTTCATATTACCCAGAAGGTTCCATACGATCTGACTCCCCTTGACCTCTCTGACCTCACCTACCTTGCATTCCCCCATCCTTCTCTCCGTGCAGACCCTACTACCCCTTACTGGTGTTCAAACAAACCCAGCATGCTCCCACGCCAGGGTTTTTGCACATGTTCTTCCCTCTGCCTGGAATGGTCTTTTCTCAGGTAGGTATCTTGTCCATTCCCTCACTTCTTTCAGGCCTTTACTCAAAATTTATATTGTTTCTGAAGATTTCCCTGGCACCTACTTAACCTCTCTTCAACATTTTACATCCCCTTATCTACTTTATTTTTTCTCCTTAGCGAATATAATTGCCTCTCACACAATATATAATACTTGTCGATCTAGTTTATTTTGTATCTCTTACACACACATTATGTAAGCTCAATAAGGACAGAATTTTTTCCTCACCATTATATTCCTAGCACCTAGAACAGTGTCTGACACATTTTAGACACTTAAAAGACATGTGTTGAATGACAAATGAGTGACTTAGTGGTTATTCTCCTAGTCAAGAAAGAACTTTTTAGATTCTCTACCACAGTCTTCTACTGAAAGCTTCTAGAGGGCAAAAATCATAGGCAGTAGTTTCCTGGTTAAATAGATTGAAAATATAGAATGCTCATAAATGTATTAATAATGTACATCATGAGCTGTATAGAAAATGAAACTGCAAGTATAAACCTTATACAAAAGACACAGTTCATCTACTACTTGAGTGTAATAAGGGGGAAGTGCATGATTTAAAAAGATCCACAGAAAAGAAAATTAAAATAGCCAAAGAGATGCAGTACCTTTCATCACTAAAAATTTTCCTTCTATCCAGACAATGCTGAAAAGGTTATATCTTTGTTTATATGATCATTACTGAGTGACTAAAGTGAGCACAAAATTGTCCAATTATCCAGGATGTTTACATGAGGGAACAATCCTTGAAGCTATAGAAAACAAATTAGGGTAAAAATCAAGCCTTATTATTGTACAAAGTAATAAAAATACCGAATTCATTAAGGATACAGAGCAGAAGAGTTAGGAAATAGAAACAAGTTAAGAGGAATTCAGAAAATATATGGGTAAAATTAGTTCATAACTAGTATTTAAGAAAGAAGAGTGTTCAGGATGCATCCTATAAGTTTAGAGGTTCATGTCATGAAGAACAACTACCAAGTAATCCCACTAAATCTTCTCAATGCCCCCATCAAGATAGAAAATATCTGCACCTTTGGTCTGACTAACTGTAATATTTTTTTATGGTCTTAAGTCTAAATATCTCAGCTCCATCTGGTTCAGCTGCACTTATATAGACCCTGTTTCAGTTTCTTAAATAATAAAAGTATTTTACTAGGGAAATAAAAATAGCAAATGCTGATCACTGGTTATGTGTTGTGAAAGAACACATTGCTTGCAACTATAGATATATATTGAGTCCTGATGAGTTGGAGTTTATGATTGCTCACAAAACTAATCTTCTCCTCGTACGGCACGGTAGAGCAAATCAATGTAAGGAATGATACACCTTGTAATCAAGCAATGCAAATAAATAAGATAATCAACATAAAATCAATGTGCAAGTAAAAATGAAATATAAAGCAATAATCAGAAGTCTAAATATGACTGGTGACACAATTCACTTAACTCTTTTTTCCTCAAATATGGCATATGATTAGAATTATCAGGGAGATTTTTTTAAAGTACAAATTTCTAGGCTCTACCCCCAGAGATTCTAATTCAGATATTGTAGGTAGGATCTTAAAACATCAATAAACCATTCATATAAACATTTGGAAAATTAGTACTTATGATACAGTGCTGTGTTAATGCTTCTCTTAGTCAAAGTCACCACTCATCACTTAAAACAAAATAAACAATATAAAAAGAATCATGTTTAATCTCGAATGCTTGTCAAATACTTTTCAAAAATCATAATAATGATTTTTCTTACCCAACATAGTGATCTAAGTTTGAAGAAGCTAGCAATATCTGAGATGTATACCTTTGGGGCATAATGTATAACGTAGTTGGGAGGAATCTTTCAGACTCTCATAAGTCATTGGACTGCAAGTGTCAACGCTTCCTTTTAGGCAGCCATTCGTGGTGGTTAAAGAAAACACAATACAAGCAAGTGTCAAATTTAAAACACACACAAAGAAAAGAGGTTAGTGTATAAGTTTCCACATTGCTTGTCTGTTGGATGAGACTTTAACAAGTTTTCTTAGAATTGCAAAACTTTGCTTGTTCCTCAGTGTCTGTCGGAGGAAACTTTAGATATCTCCATTTGGTACCCATCCTCACAGAAGCTGCTCGGCCTGACACTGAGTGCCTGCAAAATCTCAATATCCAGTCTCCTACATCTGCATTTCCTAATTTCAAACTTAAATCTCTAATGTTCAACAGGGATGTGACAATAATAGCAGTACCTGCCTGTATAAGTTGGCACTTTCTCTGTTACAACTGACAATGCAAAAATGCACTGTCTGCACATGGAGGTAGACATGGAGTGCAAAAATGAGCACTATCTGCTCATTTGGATACAGAAGCTCAAATGATGTCAATCAGACTCTCTCTTTTTTATTTACCTCATCAACAGACATTTAGATATGTAAATAAACATCTCGTTTAAGAAACAAAACATGACAAATATAATTGATGATATGTATACATCCTTGATCCTACCTCCTTTCCTGCTCTTTTTGACCTTCCAAATACTAATCACTAACTTGTTTGGTATTCATACTTTTATTATGTGTGTATTTAATTCATACACAAATAAACATACAGTGATTTTGCATGGCTCTAATACTTTATAAGGTTCTTGGAATATATATACGCTTCTGCAAATATTTTTCTTACTCAACATATTTGTGAGAGTTATATAAGTATGGTTTGCGATTTTGGATTACATTTTAAAATTTCTTTTCTAGCCAAAGATTATAAAGTGATTTTCTTTTTCATAAATAGGATTTAGATTTGGTCTTTTCATATTGGTTTCATTATTTTACAAAGTAATAAAAATACCGAATTCATTAAGAATACAGAGCAGAAGAGCCAGGAAATAGAAACAAGTTAAGAGGAATTTAGAAAATATATGCGTAAAATTAGTTCATAACTAGTATTTAAAGTTGATTTAAAATTTTATTTTTGTATTTATAGTTGATTTAAAAAATTTTTTCATATGGATAAAATTTGCTTACCCTGGAAAGAATCATATGGTCAGGGAAATGGGATGAACTAAGTGAGTCTGCTTTGAGTCACATGATCTACTTCTAGAATTAAAAATAAATTTCCACGCAGAACGCGTGAACTGAGAATGGAGAAAATTTGGATTTTACATCTCCACTTTGAAAGTAAGTTGATTAAATTACTAAAAGAGAGTGGCAAGAATTTTTTTGGGGGGGGCTTTTTCTTCTACATTACTCAAACCAACTCAGTTTATGCAAACAAGAATTTTTAAATATAGAAATTTTCCTCAGGAATAAAAAATACAGATTGCCAGAAGTTCCCTCACGTACTTTATTACAAGTCTAATTTTTTACAAGTACAACTTGTACTTTATTACAAGTTTAGAATAACCAAATGGGTAGCAAACAGGAGATAATCCCTATTATGAAATTTCATTTAGAAAAGAACACCACATTTCCAAGAAGTTAGCTATCTACTCCCCACTTATCCCCAAGTTAAACCTTAAAATTGACAGCCTCATTCCCTCACAGAGCTCCAGTCAGCTTCTTTGTAAGGAGCTAGGGCTATTCTGTTAGCAAACTCACATACACAGCAGAAGAGAAAACCCAACCCAGCTGCCCAGAATCATTAATCCAATTCTATCATTATAAGCTTTCTTATTATATCAATATTATATCTATTATATCTATTATATATTGTATCTATTATATATAGATATATATAGATATATATATTATATCTATATCTATATATATCTATATCTATATAGATATATATAGATATATATATTATATCTATTATATCAATAGAAAGCTTCTGGTCACCAGACATATGAAAGATAAAAATAGCAACAGGAAAGTAATGATCAAGACTAACCAATGAAACAATAACAACAGGAACAAACCAAACAACAAACCTGAACTGTGAAAAGGAAAAAACAACTCATGGAATACAATGGAAAACACACACACACACACACACACACACAACAGGCTGAGCCATGATGGCTCATGCTTGTAATCCTAGCACTTTGGGAGGCCGAGGCCTGAGGATCACTTGAGGTCAGGAATTTGAGAACAGCCTGGGCAATGTAGCAAGACCCTAGTTGCTACGAAAAAAAAAAAAAAAAAGTTAGCCAGACATGGTGGTGCATGCCTATAGTCCCAGCTACTCAGGAAGCTGAGGCAGGAGGAGCCCTTGAGCCTAGGAGTTCAACCCTGCAGTGAGTTATGATTGCGACAGAGTGAGACATTCATCTCTTAAAAAATAAGCAAACAAACAAAAATACTCATTGGTAGCTTGGTAGCCACAGACCCATAGATAAAGTTCTGACCAAAAAATGAAATGATTGGAAAATAAGGAAAAGCTGGTGTAAATTAAAAGAAAGAACAGCAGAAGAAAGAGACAGAGAATTAACCACCAATGAGGCCCAACATCCAATTAATAGATGTTCCAGAGAGAGAATAGAGAAAATAGAAAGATAAAAAATTATACAATAAAAAAGTAGAAAAATATTTCCCAGCACTAAAGATATATCTTCAAATTGAAAGGGGCCAAAGAATGTAAAAAGAGCCAGTTCTACACTCAATATTTTACAGTTTCATAAAACAGAGAACAAATGATTTAAACACTTCTATTGTGATAAATATAATGCATTTATTAAGCAAATTTGAATTATAATGGCATCAAACTTGAAATCAGCAACACTGAATGCTGTCGTGAACATAAAAGTTCTGAAGATTAATTTTTAAACTATAATTCTATTATCGATACAAACTATTGATCAAATGTAATTTTAATATATAAAAATAAATAGTTTACTCCTCATATCTTTTTTTCTTTTTTTTCTTTGAGGAAGGAGAAAGCCATGGGTATAAGAAACTGTGCAATAAAAAAGAATTTCCAAAAGATGCCTACACAGCTGGCCTGGAAAGACGTCGTTCCAATTTAGAACAGGAAGTCAGTGAGTTATGAGCAAAAATATCTCCAAGAGAAGGTACAATGCATTCCACTCAACAGACAGCCATCGCAGAAATCTGTAATTTCTTAAAGAAAACAAAAAAATGAAATGAGAAATTAATTTTACTCCATATAAGTCAAACTAAAAATTAAGGCATAATTTTGATCAATTGATGTAATATGAGGAAAGAGAATCCATGTGAACTTGATGTTGGAAACAGTCTCCTTGGACTTCACAAGGGTTATGATACTAGATAAGCAAAAGAAGAAATCAAATCTTGGCGTAACAGTTAGCTTTGTAGGGAGCTACATAATGATAAGGCAAATAATAAATAATGATTTTAAACTTTGAGAATCAATTTATACACAAAAGGAAAACAGAAAATAATCTAAAAATGTTCATTTGACAATGTAAAGTTATCTCTGATAGCTATGATTATTGATGAAAAGTTATAGAAACCATAAGGGTACTAATATCCTTATCTACACAATAGGAAGATAAGAGAAATAGCCTAGACTTGCTGGGACAAGAAATAAAAGTTTATGCATATAACTTTAATAATTAGTTATATGCATAACTAACCAGTGGAAAATCAATGAAGACATAAAAATTTGTATTTGGAAAGGAGATAGAGAGATGGGTAGGGGTTAGTATTGAAAAACTAAATCTTCATCTTTCTTAAAAGAGAATAGATCATCAAATACTGATTATTCCTAACTATGGAAGCAATCACCAGAAGAACTGAAACATTAAAATAATTACTGTTTCAGCATGGAAGGTAGTTTAATGTACTGTTGCTTTGTCTCATTTTTTTAATGATTTATATTTTTATAATGTGATTGGACTCATTCTTACTTTTTAAATTTGATTTAAAATTTAAAAAATATAGAAACCATAATACAAGATAGTTGGAGAACATAGATAAATAAGTTACTTAGCCTAAGTCCACACATAACTACTAATATATGTCATGGGACTCTGCCTCATTGATTCAAAAGAGACTAAAGTTGTTGAGGCTGTGAAGTGGATTAACGGGCTATCCTTGGTTGACAGAGGGTTTCAGAGAGAAAAGTAAATACCTCTGAAGTGGGTAATGAGAGGACTTTATTATTTAAAAGAAACCCTGACAGTTATCTCATTATTTTTGTAACTTACCAAATAGTGGTTTTAATGAAATATTAACAAAATATTTTGGCCCCTAACAGCATAAATATAAAAGCAATGTAATATTTAAAAGAACATTTTTTTCCTTAAGAGTGTAGTGTCTTTAAAAAATCCAAAATAATGTTATTAAAATAACCAAGTCCAATAATCCATTTTATTCTCATAGCAAATACTTTTCTGTATTATCAAATTATATTTTGGGGTATTTTGTAAGTATCATTTTCATTTCTTTTTAAAATTTTAAAAGTATTTTAGCATTGCTTTCATAAAAGATAAATACAGATGTCCTATTTTCTAATTTTCTTTGATATTCTAAAAACAATTGTAACAACATTGGGTTTTAATAAAAAAATCACTCTTACAGGACCACTAATAAAACTACTTACTTAGTACTTTTTATGTAACTGTAGGTATCTTTATTTATAATGATATCTCTATAATATCCCCTGTATTTTCATATACCTTAAATAATGTATTGTCCTTTTAATAAGCTCCAAATGATTCCATATTCTTCTTCCAAAGCCACTGGTGTCAGTTTTAAATCAATATTGATTTTCTAGAAAGCAACATTTATGATTTCCTGAGTTATTCATCAAATTTTTAAAATCTTTATTTTATGAAGGGTAAGGTAAGTATTGAGAGTCTCTGGCCTACATATTCAATGATACTTTTTGTTTATTAGAATAAATCTAAAAATAAGAGAAACACTTTGAATTTCTTTTTAGATGTGGGTTATATATGGACTTTTTTAAAACAGTGGTCTGATATTCCTGTGATGCTTTGAATATTTACTTAAAATTTCTGTATTTGCTACTGTATTTTTAAGTTATATAAAACATTTATGTTGATCTAATAGGCATATTGGTTTCAAGAGTCAGCCTAATTGTTCAAGATATTTTAAGGAATGCAAATTTATTATTTTTTTACTGTTTAGAATTATAATTTTTAAATTAATAAATGAATCTAATTTGATTAGAACTAAAACTATTTGATACAATGGAAAATGGGCAAAGATACACATTTTAAATTTAGTTCCATATTTGCATTAAAGCAAAAATAAGTGTTGTACATAATAGTGGAATCACTATTCTACTAAGAGAAAACCATGAAAGCTATGCAGTATTCATGATTAAAAATTGAAAAATAGGAAGGGGGCTAAGTTGGCAGACTAGCAGCAGGCTGCACAACATCACGTAAACTTGTACAACTGCTATGGAAAGCAGTATGGAAATTCCTCAAAGAACTAAAAGTAGACCTACCATTTGATCCAACAATCCCACTACTGGGTATCTACCCAAAGGAAAAGAAGTAATTCTATAAAAATAGACACCTGCACCAAAATGTTTATGGCAGCACAATTCACAATTGCAATGATATGGAATCAACCTAAGTGCCCATCAATGGATAAGTAAATTTAAAAACACGTGGTATATGTAATATATACCATGGAGTACTACTCAGCTATGAAAAGGAATGAAATAATGTCTTTTGCAGCAACTTAGATGGAACTGAAAACCATTATTCTAAGCGAAGTATCTCAGGAATGGAAAAACAGATACCACATGTTCTTACTTAT
>CM052445.1:23456965-23481261 GCA_028533085.1 Varecia variegata | reverse complement strand
GGGAGGGGCATGGGCAATATATTTAACCAGAACTGTTGTACCCCCATAATAAGCTATAATAAATAAAATAAAATAAAATAAAAACCCTTGTCCAGGATCTTCTCCCAGGCTACCTCCCAGAAAGGGCTATTGCTTGGATACCATTACCAATGCAGAACTATTAGTTTTATGTTTAGCAGATCCGTTGTAGTGACTACAATCCAAGTTAGGCAGAGGGAAACACAAACCGATTCTACAAACTGGGCACCATGAACATGAATCTTTGGTACAACTGTTTTCAGACTATCATTGAAAAGCTGAAATAAAATAAGTGCTTCCAGATCAGAGAGACAGGAATGGCCTCCCTCTTTATGTGAGACAGATAACTCGTTGCAATACAGAGAAGGGAAGACAATTTTGTTAGCCTTTAAATTGGGTTTGTATTGTCCAGGCCTCTCGGGTTAGAAATGATTGAGAACAAATATTGGGCAGGAGTTAGTGACAAATGCAGTTGATGCCTTTAGGTTTATAAGACACCAGTACGTGAACATACGCTCTGTTTGTAAGACAAATGATTAGGCTGCCTCTCACAGCTTTCTGTTTCTAAAAGTTTAGAAAGTGTCACCATTTTTCTTCTGTAATGGCCTCAGGTATCCTCTCTTTTATCAAACAAGCTTTCAGGTTAATGTACAAATACCCAGGCATTGATGGCATTTCTAAAACACTCAAGAGCAAATTAAGTTACTTATATTTACAAATAAGTATTTTCACATTTTCACAATATGCTTGTTAATAAAGAATTTAAATGATCTTTTCAGATGACAGAAATAAGACCTTTACCAGTTAGAGGGAAATTGCAAAGCTCTGTGTCTCTAGATAAATCAGTATCTTTTAACCTTTTAATAAAGTAATAATTGCTTTATTACTGACTTTATAATGTACCTTTTATTAGTGTATACAATTTAATTTTTTTACCTCTGAAGATTATTTTTAATATTTTAACTTCTACTAGTGTAATATAAGTTTTCAACTACATATGGATATTTCTACTCTACTGGTGCCAAGTGCTACCTTTAGCACCAAACTGGTCCACCTGTGTTTTTCTTTTGTTTGATTATTTTACATGAAACTAAAGTGTTTACATTCAAATTTAAAGTCAAACAGTATTCTTAGTTGATGACAAATGTGAAAACTGAAACTTTACTTAGCCGTTCCACATAAATGGACAATATGATAGTATTAATAACTCTGGGTGTCTAGATTAACTAAATACTTTTCATTTTGAATTTTGTTATCATATAGAAAAGACAAGCCAAGGTCCACTGTGCACAAGGTATTTTAGTGGAGCAGGTTCAAATGTTCTGTTAGATATGCAACCTCTGGCAAGTTCCTTAATATCTCTGAGTCCTCCTATTTTTCATTAAGAATGGGATTAGTAACGCCTACTGACAAAAATTGTGTGAAGATGAGAAAACCAACTCTCTAGATCTTGTTCATAAGACATGTCCTCAAGCATTTCCATCATTCCTGAAAAAAGAGGTTGAACTTCACTACTAGTCAAGGAGAAAATGTCCCCTGTGATGAATGAGCAAAGCAACACTAAACCTAAATCAATGACTTGAATTTTGGTTTTAAGGATGACTTTAAATGTGTAGTATACAAAAGATACAATAGAAAAAAATCCCAAGGAATATCCACAATATAAATAATAGTAGCCTTGAGACCCAGGTTATATAAACTTTCATTTTCTGTTACATATTTTTGGAATGTTTGAAGTTATTTATGATAAGCTTTTGTTACATTCATGATCAGAAATTGTAGCAAATATTTTTAAAGTAAAAAATGCCTAAAACATGGTGAGTATTCAATTAATATTAGTTTCTGTTTTTGTCTTCCAGATTCACCGGCTATAAAAACAAAAGCGTTCTTTTGTTCATTCACACGGATATTTATTGACTACCTACTACTACTGAGTTCTTCTCAGGGCTGAAGATTCAAAGTGAAAGAAAATAGACAGATATCCATCTTCTCTCTTTGTCAAAACATAGGGACAAGTAATAAAACTTTCAAAATTACTTGTAAAGAAACGTTTAAAAAGCTTTCTCTCATTTTGATTCTCTCTCAGTTGAATTCATAGCACAGAGAGCAGCAACACATGTAAGCCAAATTGACTGCAAGTCCAAAAATTATTCACATATGGTTTTCAAATATTCACCAGAAAGTACAAGTATATATGCCTTAGTGAATGATATCAACAAAAGGCTTGACCACCTGTTCTGTTGAACTGTATCAATAACTCAAAAGCCAGATGTACAGAATGGAGAATCCTCAACTTCTCCAATGAATACTTTTATGATTTTGTTGTGTAAATGATTTAGGCAGAGCAAATGTTAGCAGAGAAAGCCACATTCTAAGAACAAAGAAGACCTATCTTGTCCTATACAGATCATTGCCTCCTCATCATCAACATCTCAATTGACAAAAGTTATGAGAGGTAACCACAGCAAAGAAAACTACAAAGTAAAATACCTTGAAAATGCAGCTGCTTAGTTGGTCAAATTTGTGTACGTCCAATGTCTTTCCTGGCCCTCTTAGAAGAACTTGAAGACAATGCCAATACTCAAGTGAAAAACTGCAGAGAACACAAAGGGATTTCTAGGGCCAGCCACGTAAGGTGAGGTGGTATTCATAACTATTCTGTTTCTGACACACCACTCTGAGCAAGAGAATGGGGACTCTGGGGCTTGGCACTGACTCAAGTTCTGGGAGCTGGAAATGGGTGCACTGAGCTGGGATGTCCCATGGTAAGCAGGGGAGGACAACCTAGAAAGCAAAATGACTTTCACTAGAGCAGAGAGCACAATGGGATTCTGAAGGTAGGGCAGGAAAGATGCAGAGGTGCAGTGGGGTGGAGCCTAACTGGACCTGAGGACCAATTTAATTCTCATAACTTCCTTCTGCCCTGTGTTGTTATTACTCTGTATTTCAGTTCTGCCTTCTCTCTACACTCCAAAATGTGAACATAAGTGACCAATGTTTGTGTAGATTTATCCGATATGTTAAAAATGGCCCCCCATTGTGTCTTGCATCTTAACCCTTCGTTCTAAGTTCAATTTTCTTCTTACCGATACATATTTTAGTACTTTTTTCAGCTAAAGTCTGTAGGTCATATACTTTGCTTTGTCCGAAAATATATTTATTTTATTCTTTTTAAACAGATATATGTATTATATATAAAATAGACATAATATTTTGTCGAGTACAACAATTTATACACCAGCAGTATAGGTGATTTAAAGATAATTTTCAAAAACAGGTGAAATGCACATATATAGAGCTTGACAAATTTTTGTTTGGTGAACCCACCCAGAATAAACCAAACCAGGGCAAACCAAGGCAAGAAATAGAACATTGCTATCACCCTAGAATCTTTTCTCATACCCCATTCCACTTATTACTCCACTTGCCCAAAATGATAACCGTAAACCACAATGGCTGTTTCTAACACCATAGATTAGTTCTACCTATTTTTGAACTGTAAATAATTGGAATAATGTATGTAGTCCTTTTTTTTAGGCTTCTTTCAGTAACCACTACAGTTGTCACATCAATTCATATTGTACAGAGGATTTATTTTGTTTGTTTTATTGTTTCTTTTAATTATCATTTTAATTATCATTATCTCTCTATATATATTTATATATATACACATATATCTCACTTTTATATTATAACACAATTTATTTCTCCATTATACTGCACGTATGGGTTGTTTCTGGTCATGACCTACTACAAACAATGCTTTTATGAACAAACATTCTTGCACATGTCTTTGGTGCACATATGTACATTTTTGTGGAGGTAAACATGTAGGATACTAATAGATTCAGCTTAAGTATAATAAATACT
Organism: Varecia variegata; assembly: GCA_028533085.1. Classification (NCBI taxonomy): domain Eukaryota; kingdom Metazoa; phylum Chordata; class Mammalia; order Primates; family Lemuridae; genus Varecia; species Varecia variegata. Next base: position 23,477,373 of record CM052445.1, on the reverse strand, counting down.
GCCAGTTTTCCAAAGCGGTAGTATCAGTTTATATACTAGCAGTATATGTGATTAAAAGATAATTTTCAAAAATGGGTAAAATTATGACTCCCATACAAGTACAAAAACGAACATATGTTAAAGACTTTATTTAACACATTAAATGAGAGAAACAGGCAGATGTTATAGTCCATTTGAAAGATAATCCAAAGGAAAAAAAAACATAGTTATGAGGAGTGGAAAATAGCTCACAGATAATAAACAGGTGTAGAATCAGATAACTGAAAAGAATGTGCTGTATGTAGATAACTCATTTTTGTAAAATTATTCAAAGACAGGCTAGAATCAAACAACTCGTAGGAGGATACTTTACATAATGTGTAGTTTTTCATTGAAATACATTATTTTTTTACAGAGAATTCCAGTTGATCTCAAAACTCTCCAACGTTTGTGAATCTTTTAAATTTTAACTATTTTTATGGGTGTGCATTGTGGTTTTAATTTGGATTATAGTGATGATTTATGACTGTATACATTTCTATTTGATATTAATAACTGGCCACTTGGCCTTTCTTTTTGGTTAGTCTATTGAAGAAATTTGTACTTCTATTCAAGTGCACTGATTATTTTTTACTTGTGCATTTATAGGACTTCTTTACATATGTTGGATATAGGTACTTTGCCAGTATATGTATGTGTGTATATGTATATCAGTCTATGATTTGCCTTTTCACTTGCTTAATGGTGACTTTCAATGAAGAGAGGACTTACATGAAATCCTCCTTGTTCAATTCTATTCTTGAAATATATAGCTTATATAGTCCTTTTATTAAAAAAAGAATTCAGCCCTTTGAAGATGTCATTCTATTTCTTATGGTTTCTAATTTTACTTTGGGGATATCTCCTGAAAGTGTGTTTGTTATTTCTTTTCAGATCTTTTGTTTTGCTTTTAAGATTTATTGTTTTCTATTCTCAGAAGACTTCTAGTTTGACTCTAGAGTTCTACAGTTTCAATAACTTGTGTCAGTGTGAATTTGCTTGTATTTAATCTACTTGGAATTCTTTGTATTCCTTGAATCTGAGTAATGAGGACTTTGAGCAAAGTTCTTTCAGCAATGCTCTTCCAATTTTTGTCTTAAAAACTTGCATCTCTCATTCCCTCTATTGCCTCATCAAAAACTCATATTAGATGTTTCTTGGACATTTCATTCTCTTCTCAATGTGCCTGATCTGTTCTTATTTTCTATCTCTGCATCTCATCCTGCTATATTCTGTGTAATTTCTACAATCTGTTTTCCAGTTCACTAATTCACTCTCCAGTGGAGTATAATCATATACGTAACCTATCTTTTGTATTTTAAATTCCAATGATAAAATATTTTAGCTGTAAAAGTTTTTTATGGCCCTTTTACTTATCATCCTACATGGTATTTTTTTTAATTATAATTTATTTCTTTTTTACTACTTCAGTTATATCTTTAGCCTTTTTCCCTCTTTTTTATTTTGGTAAAAAACATATGACATAAAATTTACCATCTTAATCATTTTTATGTGTAGTGTTGTGCAAGACATCTCTAGAACTTTTTTATCTTGGAAAATTGAAATGCAATATCTATTGAAAAACTCCTTATTTCCTTCCCCCAGCTTCTGGCAACCACCATTCTACTGTTTTTAAGCATTTGACTACTTTAGAGGTCGTTCATAAAAGGAATCACACAGGATTTTCTTTTATAACTGGCTTATTTCACTTAGCATAATTTACTCAAGATTCATCCATGTTTTAGCACATGACAGAATTTCCTTTTTTCATAAGGCTGAATAATATACCATTGTATGTATATACTACATTTTCTTTATCCGTTTATCTGTTGATAGGCATTTAGATTGCTTCTACCTCTTGACTACTGTGAATAATGCTGCTATTAGCATGGGTGTGAAAATATCTCTTTGAGATCCTATTTTTAATCCTTTTGGATTTATACACAGAAGTGAGATTGCTGGCTCATATAATAATTATGTTTTTGATTTTTTGAGGGAATTTCATACTGTTTTCTATAGCAGCTGCACCATTTTATGAATAAATACCACACTGCCAAAAATGACCCAGGGATCCCAGTTCTCTACATCCTTGCCAATACTAAAAATTGTTTGTTTTTTTAATTTAAATATTGACCATTCTAATAATGAGTTTCACCTTATATCCCAACAAGTGTAAAGTGATATCTCATTGTGATTTTAATTTCCATTTCCCTGATGACTAGTGATGTTGAGCATCTTTTTATATGATTGTTAGCTTTTAGCATACCCTCTTTGGAAAAATGTCTATTCAAGTCCTAAATGTAAGACCTGAAACTATAAAATTCCTAGAAGAAAACTTAGGGAAAAGGTTCATGGCATCGTATTTGCCAACAATTTGGGATATGACACCAAAAGCACAGGCAACAAAAGTAAAATATAGATAAGTGAGATAACATCAAATTTAAAAACTTCTCTGCAGCAATGTAAATAATCAAGGCAGTGAAAAGGCAACCTACGTAATGAAAGAAAATATCTGCAAACCATCTATCCGATAGGGAGTTAATATCCAGAATACAGCGTGTTTTATAAAACAGATATTTTCTGTTATTACGTACGTTGCCTTTTCACTGCCTTGATTATTTACATTGCTGCAGAGAAGTTTTAAATTTAATGTTATCTCACTTATCTATATTTTACTTTTGTTGCCTGTGCTTTTGGTGTCATATCCCAAATTGTTGGCAAATACGATGCCATGAACCTTTTCCCTTAAGTTTTCTTCTAGGAATTTTATAGTTTCAGGTCTTACACTTAGGACTTTTATCTATTTTGAGTTAATTTTTATATATGATGTGAGATAAGGGTCCAACTTCATTCTTTTGCATGTGAATACCCAGTTTTCCCAACACCATTTATTGAACAAACTGTGCTTTCTCCATTGTGTAGTCTTGACACTCTTGTTGAAGATCATTTGACCATATAATTTGGGTTTTAATTCTGGGCTTTCTATTCGGCTCTATTGGTCTACATATCTGCCCTTATGCCAGTAATATATTTTGAAACCAGACCATGTGGGGTTTCTAGCTTTGTTTTCTTTCTCAAGACCATTTTGGCTATTTGGGGCTTGGGAGATTCCTTATAAATTTTAGGACTCTTTTTCCTTATTCTGCAAAAAACGCCATTGGGATTTTGATAGGGATTGCACTGAATTTGTATTAAATATGTTGCTTTGGATAGTACTGACATTTTAACAATATTAAGTCTTCCAATACATAAACACAAAATAGCTTTCCTATTTGTGTTTTCTTTGATTTCTTCTGCTATGTTTTACAGTTTTTAGTGTACAAGTCTTTCACCTTCTTGGTTAAAGCATCCCTGTGTATTTTTTCACTTTTTGATGCTTCTATAAATGGGAATATTTTTCTAAATTCTTTTTAATATTATTTATTTTAATGTGCAGTCACATCTCAGAGGTTTGGCTCCAGACCATTGCAATAAACTTAATATCACAATAAAGAAAATCATACAAATTTTTTGGTTTCCCAGTGCATATAAAAGTTATCTTTACACTATACTGTATTCTATTAAGTGTGTAATAGCATTATGTCTAAAAATGTATAAAACATAATTAAAAATTATTTATTGCTAAAAAATGCTAATAATCATCTGAGCCTTCAGCAACTCATAATCTTTTTGCTGGTGGAGGGTTTTTCTTCAATGTTGTAGGGTGCTGGCTGATCAGGGTGGTGGTGGCTGAAAGTGGATGGCTGAAGGTATGGCCATTTCTTAAATAAGACAAATAAAATTTTGCCACATCAATTGATTTTTCCTTTCGCAAAAGATTTCTCTATACCACATGATGCTGTTGGACAGCATTTTAGCTACAGTAGAACTTCTTTCGAAATTGGAATCAATCCTTTAAAATCCTGCTGCTGCTGTTTTATCAACTAAGCTTATGTAATATTCTAAATCCTTTGTTGTCATTTCAGCAATGTTCATAGTATCTTCACCAGGAGTAGATTCTATCTCAAGAAACCACTTTCTTTGCTCATTCATAAAAAGCAACTCCTCCACCATTCAAGTTTTGTCATGAGATTGCAGCAGTTCATTCACATCTTCAGGCCCCATGTCTATTAATAATTTTAGTTCTTTTGCTATTTCTATCACATCTGCAGTTACATCCTCCACTGAAGTTTTGAACTTCTCAAAATCATCCATGAAGTTTGGAAACAACTTTTTTCAAACTCCTGTTAATGTTGATAGTTTGACCTCTTTCCATGAATCACAAACATTCTTAATGGGATCTGGAATGATACAAACTTTCCAGAGTTTTTCAATTTATTTGATTAAGATCCATCGGTGGCATCACTATAATATCTATGGTGGCTCTATACTGATGAAATGTATTTCTTAAATAATAAGATTTGAAAATTGAAATTACTTCTTGATCTATGGGCTGCAGAATGCACGTTGTGTAAGCAAACATGAAAACAACACTTATCTCTTTGTACATATCCATTAGAGCTCTTGAGTGACTAGGTACAATATCAATCAGCAATGATATTTTGAAAGGGATCTTTTTTCAGAGTGGTAAGTCTCAAAGGTGGGCTTAAAATATTCAGTAAACCATGCTGTAAATAGACGTGCTGATATCTAGGCTTTGTTGCTACATTTATAGAATACATGCAGAGTAGATTTAGCATAATTCTTAAGGGCCGTAGGATTTTCAGAATGGTAAATGAGCATTGCTTTTAACTTAAAGTCATCAGATGCCGTAGCCCCTAATGAAAGAGTCAGTCTGTACTTTGAAGCTTTGAAGCCAGGTATTGACTTTTCTTCTACAGCAATGAGAATCCTAGATCACATCTTCCAGTATAAGACATTTTCATCTACAGTAAAAAGCCACCTTCATCAGTTATCTTAACTAGATCTTCTGGGTAACTTGCTGCAACTTCTACACCAACACATGTGGCATCACATTACACTTTATATTCTGGAGATCTGTTCTTTTTTTAAACCTCATGAGCCAACTTCTGTTAGCTTCAAACTTTTATTCTGCAGCTTGGTCACCTCACTCAGCTTTCGTGGTACTGAATAGAGTAAGGGCTTTGCTCTGAATTAAGATTTGGTTTAAGGGAAAGTTGTGATTTGATCTTCTGTCCAGACCGCTAAAACTTTCTCCATATCAGCAATAAGAATGTTTTGCTTTCTTATCATGCATGTGTTCACCAGTGTAGCACTTTTAATTTCCTTCAAGAATGTTTCTTTTGCATTCAGAACTTTTCCAGTTATTTTGTACAAGAGACCTAGCTTTCAGCCCATCTTGGCTTTTGACACGCCTTCCTCACCAAACTTAATCATTTCTAGCTTCTTATTTAAAATGAGAGACTTAAAATTCTTCCTTTCATTTCATTCGACCACTTAGAGGCCATTGTAGGGTGATTAATTTCAATATTGTTGTGTCTCGGAGAATAGGGAGGACAGGGGGAGGGAGCAAGATAAGGGATCACCTGGTCAGTGAAGCAGAACACACACATTTATCAATTAAGTTTGCTATCTTATGTGAGTACTGTTCATGGTGCCCCCAAACAATTTACAATTGTAACATCAAAAATCGCTGATCACAGATCACTATAACAGACATAATAATAATGAAAAAGTTTGAAATATTGTGCAAATCACCAAAATCTGACAGACAGACATGAAGTAAGCACATGCTGTTGGAAAAATGATGCTGAAAGACTTGCTTGATGCAGAGTTGCCAGAACCCTTCAACTTGTAAAAACACAGTATCTATGAAAAGCAATAGAGTGAAGTACATGAAACGAAGTAAACCTACATAGAAACGCAACTGATTTTTGCACATTGATTTTCTACTTTGCATCTTTGCTAGATTTTTTGTTAGTTATAATAGGTTTTATGTGGAATGTTTAAGATTTTCTACATATAAGATTGTGTCATCTGCAAATTTTACTTCTTCCTTTCCATTTTGGATGCCTTTTATTTATGTTTTATTTAATTTTTTGTCTTATTCTTCTAAATAGGACTTCCAACAATACATTGAATAAATGTGGTGAGAGCGGTGTTGTGGTTTTTACTGTTATGGTTTGTTTCTAATTTGGTGTTGAGGTCTCTTTTTTAAGAGTGATGGGTCATATTTCCTTATTTCTTTGTGTGTCTTATTATTTTTGTTGTGGTCTACCCATTTGAAAAACAGCTACCCCTTCCAGTCTTTATAAGGTATTTTCTTACAGTGGAAGACTTTCCTCAATCAGCCTGGCTAGACATTCTGTCGTCCCCTCAAATTTTTAAGAGGGGTGCTTCTTTTCTGGGTCTGTAAATGTAATGTACTAATTTGAGATGTTTGCTGGTTTCTTTTTCAGAAGTTTGTAATCTCTTCCTTCCTCTAGTGTCTGCCTGTGGTACTGCAGTCTTTCCAGAGCTGCCACAAAGCACCAAGTTCTATTTTGTTCTCTGCAGACCCCATGCATACAAAAGATGCTGGTTCAATCAGAACTCCGAACCCAGTGAGGAAGACTCAGGAAGCCCTCCAAAAAAGCCAGAAAACTGGATGCATATTCCAATCCTCTCTTTTCCTCCCAATTAATAAGCCACAAGTTGGGCACTTATTCCCAGCCATGCTGAGCATCCACAGCTTTGGTCTCCTCTGTGGTACTACACATTCTCTGGCACTGTAATTAACCACTGAGATTTCTTTTGTCCTTAGCAGTCTCCAAGCATCCAAAGTATGCCAGTTCCAAGACAGGCCAGACAGAAAGCAATCCTTAGGCAGCCCACAGGGATTGAGCAGCTGAACACTGAGCATATATTTCATTCTTCTCTTTTCCTCCCAAGGGAGAAGATATGAGTTGGGCTTTTCTTCCCAATTGCAGCAAACTGTGCCAGTTTGGGGAGGGGGCTGATGTGATTGAAATACAACAGCTTTTCTTACCTTCAAAGTGGCTGTTCTTGGCTTTGAGTTTGCATGAGGTACGGTGACTACCTACCTGGTTTCTAGAGTACTCTTGAAGGCTTTTTGGACAGTATTTTGTTGTTAATTTGGTGTCTATGTAAGTGTAAGGCTGGTGGCGGGCACCCCTCCCTTCCCTAATGAAAAAGAAGCCCCTCCTATTCCTCAATACCCACCCTAAAGCTGAAACAAAGAAATTCCTCACTCTTCCTGCAGAAACCTTCCCTCCGGAGAAACTCCCATCCCCCAGCCCTAAAAAACTATATAAACCCCACTCAGACTTCTGGGCCGCACGACTTCTTGGGTCTCTGGCCCCCCCACCCTTCTCTTGGGACCTGTTACCCTCACCCAGGAGCACCCCAATAAAGCCTCTTTACTTATCCCTTTCAACTCTGCTCGTCTTTCTTTCTCTGGCGCCGGCCACTCCAAAAAACATTACATTTGGTGCCGAAACCCCGGGTGGGAGGCGGGGGGGGGTGGGACTTTGACTTCCAGCTGTGCCGCTGCTCCCGTGGACTCCGGTCTTAAAACCTTACAATAAGGAAACAAGGCCTAGAGCTTCCTATTCTGCCATCTTGCTGGCATCACTTCCCTGTCTCCATCATTTTTAGCATATTGTTTTAAATGTCTCAAATTACCGATCGTATGAAGTTTTTGGTGGTCTATTACTGCTGTTTGTTGTTTCCGCTCTAACTCTTATTTGGAGTAGATTTCTTTCTTGTGTACTTTTAGTTTGGGATTGTGAGCTTACTATCTCTATATGAGAATACCGTGCAGCCTGACTTGAGGTCTTGTGCATACAAGGCAGTTGTGCATTGCCTTCAACTAGTCCCCACAGGGACACAACTTGCTGAACGTCAATCTTATGATAATTCCCACATATGAGATTCCTGGATCATGCAAGTAGTGAAAATGTAAACCCCCATATGATGTGAAAGACATTTCCATGGTTACTAATTCTGGGGGAAATTTTCTATATTTTATTTACTCAGGCATAAGACAGAGCTGACAAATCTGACAAGTCAGATTTTCTTTTCTTTTTGGAGAATTTTATTTTTACATTCTAATTTTATAAGGAAAATATTATTCATCTATATTGATTTGTTCACCTGTATGTTTTGAAATTTTTCACTCTAACATCACATATTTCTTAAAATTTTACATGTGAAAATTATCTGAAAGTTACTATGAAAAGTGGTTTTACCAGAGACATTTTTTTTAATCTGCCACTATATCAGACCTGCCACATAGTGTGAATTGAAGTTGTAAACCCACCTGAGGTCCAGTTTTTAGACCTGAATTTTCAGGGGAGATTTCTCTCGTCTATACTCAGCATCAAAGTTCAAGACAGGCACCTTTTCTGCAGTGGTGTCCCATAGGGAAGAGATTTGTTGGTAATCACCTGTATCTGTACACTGGTAGAATAATCTCATAGGATATTCTATGCCAATTTCTGCCATGCGAGGCAAATATTTACAAGGCTAAAGCCAACTCCACTGCTCCATTTACTCTGGGAGATCTGACTTTACTTAGTTTTTGACCTCTGAGTATAGTTTATATTTTTGCAAGCCCATTAATACATTTTTAATATATCTAATGAGAGGAATGATTAGACTACAAAAATCTATCAGGCTACCAGAAAAAGAAGACAGGTGTTTTTTTTTTTTTTTTTTTTTCTTTCTAGTACAGATTTTAATTGAGCACGAAGCCCCTCAAAAGATCCAGTTTTAAGCAGGGTGGTCTCATTTCCAACTCTTAATTATGTGGGCTTCATGCATTTTCCCATGGCTCTCTGTGAGCATTAACACTCCAGCACATGTATTGCCTAAACCAACACCCTACCACATGCTCTAATAGGGCATCTACAGGGTTTTAGTTTCCTCTTTGTTTTTGTTCCTTGGAATTTTTTATTACCTTCTTTAAATTTTAGTCTGCATTTAAAAGACTGTGGTATTTTATTCTTATTTTTATAACATCCCTAAATTTTTATGTATTACACCACATTGTCCCTTAAAATTTTGGCACACCTATTTACTGAAAGTCAATGAATTTAAAAATATAATCATATTTGCAAATTTAAATATAATCAATTATCTGGCTTAACTAAACTGGTTTATTATAAATACAGGTTAAACTATGTAGAGTTTATATTTACTCAAATATTGAATACTTAATATAGTATCTTGGACAGTTTTTATAGTAATTCTTATGGTATTTATGTATTTATTTTTGTTTGCAATCATATTGTCATGTTTGGGGAAAATGTGCTGTTTATTTTCAATATCATAAATGTTCCATTTCCACCCTAAGCAGGTGTGTTGCAACACAATCCTGGCACTAACTACCTGGTCTCAGTGTCAGAATCCACAGGTTTAAGGCCTCCATCTTCCACAAGACTGTCCTCCCCTTACATGCCAGCTACAAGACTCAGGGGCCACCCACACTGTAGCCTGACCAGATATGAATTCAGGACTTCCTTCTTAGTGTGATAATTCACTAGAATGCTTTAAGGACCTCAAGAAAGCATTATAGTTATGATTATAGTTTTATTGTAAAGGACACAACTCAGGAATAACAAAATGAAGAAGAGACACACAGAGTGAAGACTGAGAATCCCGAACACAGAACTTTCATATACCCTCTGAAGCTGGTTTACCAACAAGTATACTTTACTGAGAATCTATGTCCAGAGTTTTTACTGAGATTTCACTGGGCAAGCATAATTGATTAAATCTCTGGGCACATTATTGAATCCAATCTCCAGAACACCTCTCAACCCAGGAAGTTTGGGCAGGCCCAAATTTCCAGTCATCTAATTATATGGTTGGTGTCTTTGGTGGTCAGTCTCTATCTTGAAGTTATCTAGGGGCCAACCCAGTGTGACTTCATTAGCATAAAAAAGATACTCCTATCACTAAGGAAATTCTGAGGGTTTTGAAACTGTTTTAGGAATGGGCAAGAAAGACCAATATATTCTTTATTATCCACAATCACATATACCAAAAATATAATAAAATATACTAATCTAGGAAATAGCTCAAAAAATCAATACATAATAGAACTAAGAAATAGATAATTTCATTGCAAATAAATATTAACACTGGTATGTAATTCTAAATGGTATAGGTGCAAATTTATAATCTTATCATCCTTTACATGTGTACAGTGCTTAAAATTTTTAAACAAAGATATTCTCATATATCACTTTATTTCATTTTTATGTCCAATCTGCAAAATAAGGATGCCATTTTTATAGATAAGTTAATATTTAGTGGCTTGACTAAATTCATAGCAGTAATATAAAGCAAATCCATAGTCCAACTCACCCCAAATTAAGTGATCTCCAGCGAAACTCATAGTTTTCCACGTTCCAAATCACAGGTGATTTGTAGCATATGAAATAGAATAAATATTTTATTTATTTGTTTGTTTCAACACTTCTCCACCACTATCAATAGGAATGAATTCCTCTCCACCTTTAAATTCCTTCAGGGTCTTTTGACTACAGCCAATTAATACTGTAGTTCCTTTGACCTCAGAGAGGAGTCTTAATTTGGTTAACAAGCACATGGTCATTTTCTTATTGTAAGTTAGAGGCCAGCTAAAGAAGCTAACTGTAAAGCAGTGATTATATTCCCCTCTCTTATGGAAGGCTTCTGCTGAATTTGATTTAATGCAATTGCAATGCTGCATAATGAATATTGCATTTTCCATTCCCATAGTGAACTAAAATAACCTATTGTGAGTGTTAGAATGCAATAATCCATACATTATATGTTTTATTGATAGGGTTTTACATTCTGGAATCCATTCAGGCATATCCAACCACAAATACCTTTAACCAAATTTAATTCTGTGCATGAAAGTTATTATATACATCATCACAACTTTTTACCTAACTGCACAACATTTAATTTCATGACTGTAATGGAACTGTAGACATTAGCTCTATTTCCATACATTGGATTAGGAAAAATGAAATTCTTTTTATAATATGATCTAGGGTGAACTTTTATACTATGGCACTTAATTGAAACTAGTATTCAGTTAAGATGATTCTTTCAGATTCTTTCAAAGAGTAGAAGTGATGGATCAATTAAAATTAGGTGGTTGTGATTCATCTACCTGCATGTAGGCCAGCAGATATTCTATATAGGACAAACAAATAATGTCTTTCTTTTATATTTTTAGTTAGTAATCAATTTTATGTCTAGAATTAAAATAAGCATCTGATTTTTCCTCCAACATAGGCAAAGGATATTTTGACATAGAGAAGCATAGCAAAGTAAGACGTATTGTAATAATTAACTGAATTATTTCTGGCATGCCGTGAACAATTACAGGATTAACAACCACCTGACCAAACGGTGTTATGTTGGAATAAATTGACCGACAAGGTTTCTCAGCTAGGAAATGAAGCTCAGATAGATCATCAATAAAAATGACTGTGATGAGCATACTTGTGAGAACTCCAGTGTTTTACATTTACAAAATATAGCTGTGGTAACTGTGTTTAATGATTAGAAGAAGGTATTTAAAAATTCATTTAGAATATTTTGCCCTTTTTAATTATTGCCTACTGAAAGACATACTGTTTGATGGTCACCAATGTACCATACAATCTACATTTAATTAAATACCTGTGAGTTACAAAAGCCACTGAAAATAGTCTTTCCTAAATAAAGAAAAAAGTAAAAGAAAAGAATTCAAGAATTGCAGCTTTTTTGGAATATGAAGTGTGCCATTTGCAACCATATTAAGAATGGTATTAGATATAAAATGAAAATAATGTTGAGAATGAATGATGTCATGTGCCATAAATGAGGTAATATGTAATCGCATGTGAGATTATATAACCTGCCTTATGAATACATTTATTAAAATGTTTTACTTAAATAACTAAAAAGTCATGTATAGTACTAATATTTACATTTTCATGGCATCCAGTTTTTGTAGATAGTTTTTAACTTTAGATCAGAAGAAAAGGGAAAAAAATGATAGGGAAGAAACAAAAGTAAAGAAAGGAAAGTTTGAGATGTTTAAAACATTATGCATGGGAAAATTTTAGACTATTTTCAAACTGAGTTTATGAGATTATGATGGCTAAAATCATATTCTACTGCAAACCGGTATAAGTAATTTGTAAACTAATTTGAACTCTCTCTAAATCTTTACTTTCTCATCATCTTTCAAATACGTGGCCTGACCTAACCATTGGTTTACTATATGGTAAAAACAATATAACCTACCTTTAAGTTAGTTTCCCCATTTATAACATAAATGTAATTGTTTGAAGAAAAACTATTGTGAAAAATAATTAAGTGGACAAAAATATATAACACTTCAAAACTTAAAAATAAATGCACCTTTTAATGAAGTAGATAGTAACCATAACAGTACCAATTACAGAAATTGCTCTGTGGCTTCTTCCCTTCAGTCTACATTTAAAAACAGATTTCCACAAAGTTCCAGTTTCTCCTTTCATTTCTCCTTACTCTGTCCATTTTTCCCAGGGCCCAAGCCATATTTTCAATTACAACCTAAATACTCCTCTCTCTCCATTCTTTTCCCTTTTTCTCTTGAACATATCCTCTTGTATGTCCTGTACATACTTCCAACACAATACATTCAAAACCAACATTAGCACATTTCTCTCTCAGATTCTTCCTTTGGGGTTCCTTTCCAGCTCACACTAGAATAATATGTCTCCTCATTCTTATCCCTTAAATCTAATTAGCACCCAAATCCTCTCATTGCAACTATCTTATGCCTTGATATTATCTACCTTTCTCTACTTTGGGCCCACATCTTCTTCCTTAAGGGGACTTCATTTCTCTACCCTCATCTTAACCAACCCATGCCCATATTGCTGTCAACATAACCTTTCTATCTCTTTTACCAAAAATCTCAATAGTTCAATTGTTCTCAATGTAAAATGCAAGTTCCTCAACGTAAGATACAAGGCCCTCATGAGTTGGGTCTTGTGGATCACTTTGTCATCAGGTCTCCCCACTTTCACTCTTGTCCACGGATTGAAGTCACGCTGACTTAGAAGTTTCCCAAATGTGCCAAGCCCGCTCATAGGTCTTTTCCTTTGTTCGTACTCTTTTCTCTGTCCAGAAGTCCCTTTTCTTTCCTCTTTCCTGCCTACAGCTCTAAGTCCTACTGATATTAAAATCTAAGTTCAGAAGTCGGTTTTGGTAATTTCACTTCTACCTTAGTCTAGTCTAAGTGCCTCTCTTCTACTGACATGGGCTTACCTCTACGAAAGTAATTTTCAGAACAGTACTGCAATTACTACTACTACTAGTGCTTCTTCCAAACAGACTGTGAATTCTCATTACAGGCATGTTTCCCCCAGATAAGATTCTGAGACAGTGATGCGCATATAGGGAGATTACTGGAGAGTATTTTTGTATTCTTAGGCTCAATAAATATGGAAGAGTGAAGGAAGCAGAAATAAACAGAGAGAGGAGTTGAACAGAGAGAGGAGTTAATTGTTGATGCAATTAAAGCCTCAACAAATCTTATGGAGACCTGTGGAGTTGCAACGGCCTTTCAGAGTTGTCCCCAGCTGGAACAAGAGAAATAAATCCTACATTAACCAGTTACCAGATGCATGCTCCCTCTGGGAAGTGGGCATGATATTGGGTAGGTGGCTTTCTTCAGCTACGAACAAGTCCCAGAGAGAGACTCAGCTAAGAGCTGTCTCTCTGAGCAATTGTAGAAATAAGTGTTTCAGTTTTGGAAGCTAGTATATGGAGCAGAGCACCATGGAATCCACTACCACTCCTTAAAAACGAAAACTTTTTCTCATTCACTTTTAAATGCCTTGGGCTAGTAGAGCCCCTGAATCATAGGAGGCATTTAAAAATAAATGTTTATTGAATGAATGCATAGTATGATTTTTAGTCAAATTCATCTTTCTGAAAGCAATCTGTGCTGCAGATAACTTATATTCAATCTGAAAATAAGGACCAAAGAAAATACAAAGTGCAGAATAAATAGCTTTTAATCTGACTTCAGTCCCTTGGCTTCTTAGAAGACCCATAATGATCCTCTGTCTTTAATCTCCCCAACAGAATGAAAAGTTAAAAAAACAGCAGACAGGGCTGAAATACAGAAGAAAAGTCTTTGTATTAAAAGTACATTCATATAGTTTTTGTTTGAAGAAAATTTAAAAGGCTGCAGCATTTCTAGTATGTGCTGAATCCCAGCATTCTGTTCTTATTTACCTTTGGTGAAGAAAGGCAATAAGACGGCCAAGCGTAGGCTCAGATGGTCACATTACAAGCTTGTACACAGCCGAATGAGATGGACCAAATATGAAATGCCATTGTTAAACACTATAGGGTATGTTTTCATGCTTAAATTTCACCTGAGAAATATATAAAAACAGGACAAATGACACAGACCATGTTTAAGCTAACTAATATGATGCAGAGATATATGATGAAAAGACATGGAGTGATGAGGCTGGGAGTGGCTGCCGTGTCACATAGATGAAGATCAGTAGCTTGTAAGGAAGTTAGGGTCTAAGGGATTAAAGGGTCAATTGAGACACCACCAAAGAAGTCAAAAATCACTGAAGATGTTACCAGGTGATGGAGTAAGAGAGAAAATAAACAAGTCAGGTATTGAAGTCATTGAAGGTGGAGAATTGGGTCCTTTTGGATGGGAGCAAATAAGAGATGTTAGCTGCAGTGATTCAAAAGCCTACAGGGAAGACTTATAAGTCAATTCTTGAGAAGCAAGCGGTTACGAGGAAAGAAAAGGGGAAAATATTCCTCCTCCCATACATACACTCACCAAATGAGAGACAAAGTGAAACTGTGAGACCTTTAACTTAGAGGAAGACAGAAAGGCACTTGGAATAATCAGGGAAGGTTCAAGATCCTAAAGGTCTTAACACTTTGATCTAGGTAAGACTCATATAGCAGTACACTTTTTCTATAGCAATTGTTTTGAAGTGTGAATTTATTCCAATGGCATTGGGGTATAGGTAGCCATTTGAGCATAATGCAAATTTTGCTTTTGCTTACATCCTATTTAATCTGGGGAAACACAGGTGAATTCAGAAAACTGTACTCAGCTGAACTGAGCCACATAGGAATGCATAAAATGCACACAAATACACACTTGAAACTTATACTAGTTACCTCAACTCACCACATGTGTTAATGAGCCAAACCCATGCATATCTGGTATTATAACTTTTCATTCAATTTCAGATAACCCTCCTTGTAATACTTACCAATAACACAAGCTGCAGCCCTCCTGATGCTCACTTCCACAACCAAACTCCAGGACTTTTTCATACTAAAAGGCCATTTCTGTTGTAGTAGTTATGTATTTCTTAGCCATTTGCCATATGTCAAATTGTATTACCGTGTTCATTAGCTTCCTATGTTTTTCTAAATGCAAAACTAATGAAGTTTTTATTTGCTGTGTTCCTAACCCCTCTTTTATCATTAGCCCTGTGACTTTCATCGTGTGATTTGTGTAGAGTGCAGTGATCTAAAGGAGCACATATGTCACATTACAGCAGAATGAACTGTATTTGTTTAAAAATACAGATTCTCATCATTTCTTCCAAGATTTGGATTCCATAGATTTGGGATGGGAACAGTGTGATGGGGAGCTTTTGTTGGTTTGTTTTTACTTTTTTCCTACCAGTTTCCAACTATTTTTCCCATTTTGGATGAGTACTTCATTATTCAAACTTAGGGGAAATTGAGACACAGATGCTTAGCCAGTGGGCACAGGTACCTAGCCAATGTTCCTACTTGAGACGGGAATTTGGAATGACTCAAGAATGAATCTAGAAAAACACAAGTTATGACTAAAAAGTTATTCCCAGAGACAGCAGAAGCAATGGCATCAAGAGGTTAGTGGTGGCAATGACAGAAGTTTAGTAACCAGGATGTCAAAGGTGGAACCCAACCATAGTCATGGCAACAGGCATGACTCAGATGCTCAGGTTTCCTCAGTTCCCATCCATTCTTAAATTTTGCTTTCTGGCCTCTAGGCAAATTTTGAGAGCTCCCAATAGCTGGCCAGAGAGTTATTTTCTAGTTAGGAAAGCTATGCCTCCAAAAATGAACCCTAATGCTAATTTATCCTCAGATCTGCTTTATAACAAACACTGTGATGATTACAACAAAGCTAATCTATGGAACTCAGTTCGAAAAATATTGGTCTCAAGTGGATCACAGAGCCAGTATTTTGAAACAGTTCAACATTATACTGTTTAAACTGACCAGCCATTTAAAAATGGTTTTCCTTTATCTGAGATCTGCATTGCCAATCATTAGAGCTCTAAAACAATGTTAACTTTGCCACATGAATCCAGGCAAAGGGAATTTTTCATGAGTTATTCTTACATTTTGGAGGTGGGAGGGTAGAAAGTAAACACTACTTTCTTCCCCACTTTCCTTATCTCTGGTCACTTTCTCTAGACCAGACTACTGATCTAGTTACCAGTTTCCTAAACCATCACAATGTATACTAACAGAAAAGGGTCCCGGTAACCACGAAAAACTACAGAGAAAAATATCTTCCAGTAAACTTTTTTTCCACAAGAATAAAAAAGATAGAGTCATCATAATTAGACATTTCCCTTGGAAAACATAAGTTTTGGTAGCAATAAAATTTTATTTTAGAGTGAATCACAAAGTTTTATATACTTTACTCAGTAACCCATTTCTACTCCCTCAAAATATTTCCATTTTTTAAAAAATCCAGCTGCTTTGGTAGGTGGAAAACTATGTACAGTGAAGCTGGTTATGTTTTATGAGTCATTTCAGTTCAGGAAAGTGGTTTCATTGCCTGTAAAAAAATACATAGTGCTTATTTTGTGTATCCCTAACGATTCAGCAGGTTGCATAGTTAACTCCTAGACAACCCTTTTACTTCATATATATAGGTGGTATGTTCTTGTTAGGTAGATAGGATCTCTGGCTCTTCTCAGGACAAGGGTGCCCTGCTTTGGTGCTGTTTCAAGCAATTGTTCCACCTAGGAAGAAGGATAAGGCCAGGCACTCCATTTTTGAGTTGCCCCACCCTTAATCCTATCCTTAGCAACTGCTGCACCTGGGGAAGGAGGGAATGCTTTATCAATCTGGGAATTCCCCAGCCCAGGCATGATAGGATTTAGAACGTGACCTAGAGTAACCTAAGGGTAATTATTATGCCATTAGCTTGAATATGCATTGTGGTTTACCTGCCTCCCAGGTGGGTTTTCTTAGAGGGAGCTCATATGTGCAGATGGAATTTTGAGGACACCTGTTGATCATTTGATAACATCCCCACCTCCCCAGAGTCCTCCTCCAGACTGGGCTAATAAAAGGAAACAATCTGAGAAGTTAGAGAGAGAGAGAGAGAGAGAGAGAGGGTGAGCCAGTGAGCCAGAGAGCCAGTGGGTCAGTGGGCCAGTGGGTCAGTGGGTCAGTGAGCCAATGAGTCAGTCTGTCTGTCTCCATTCGTGGACACAGACCTGTTTTGTTCTACAGTAAGGAGCTGCTCCTGTGAAACTGTTTCTGGCCTGACGTTACTCTGTTGCATTGACCCTGCTGGTGACTTTTCCAACAAAGGCGCCAGAGGACCAGGATAATAGTCTGGACTTGACACTTTGGTGTGTCTGGTCATTCTTCAGCCAAGAGCACACAAAAACTGAGGACAGACTGCCACCCTGACATTCTCATAGAACTGTATATTACTTCATTATTCATATAGTGATTTATAATTACTAAAAGCTGTGTGACCGGGTTTCAGTTTCCTCACCTATAAAATGAAGGGGGTTGCAATGGATAACTTCCCTGGCCTATTCCTAGCCTAACAGTCTATTGCTTACACAAACACTGAAAGCAGTTTACTGCATATAATCTACTTTATTCAAAATTATTAAGAATTGTTAAAAATTGTTCGTTGGAGTAAAGCATCATCTTCTAATTATTTTTTAAAATATAAATCCCTAGTTTCCATTTCAAAGTTGATTTAAATTGGAGTTCGAAGTTTTTATTGTACATCCCATGCATTGCAATCATTAATTTTATTTCCATTAAGTATTCAAAGATAATCCTTTCTCAAAGATCAAGTTACATAGCATATTTAAAGCAGTGGTGAGAAATCAAATCACGAAAACATTACAATGAAACTTCACTTATCTGGCAATGGCACTAAACTGGTTATTTTGTATAACTGAATTTTCGAGTTAAATGAGGATCAGTACCTATGTAGAACATCCCTTAGCAGAAATGTCCCTACATTGAAGTAATACATTTAGAAAGCACATACTAATTTACTCCTTTGTGAAAAATTAGCCAAAACTTGGAAATGAAGTAACAAAATGTGGGAAGCATATCTTTTTAATAACATTCTGGAGTGAAGGGGCCACTTAAATATTATCTGGGGAAATATACTGAGACTGAATAACTATTTAATGTTGATTAAAGGCCTCAGACTAAGTGCAGTTACACTTTTGCCCAGAAGAGAAGAAAATATTTTCTGCACCATGGAAGAGATAACTCCAAAAGTTATGGTTTATTACACTATAAGACAGTAACCTGTTTTGAATCTAAGTCAGAAATATTCATAACTTCACTTATTAAATTACACACATACCCTTGACTTCTCAAATGCTCTTTGAACTTTTTAAAATATCTTACTGATTCTCTCATTAATTAACAAGTTGAATAAAATTCTGACACATTTATTTTATTTTATTTTTGTTTTTGTTTTTATTTCAGGATATTAAGGAGGTACAAATGTTTTGGTAACATGAACTACTTTTGTACAGTCTGAGTCAGTTATAAGTGTGTCTATCACCCAGATAGTGTGCATTGACCCATTAGGTGTGAATTTACCCATTGCCTCTTCCCCCTCCCACCTGCTTGATTTCCGCTGAATTTTACTACCATAAGTACACATGAATATTGATCATTTAGTTTCAATTTTATAGTGTGGACATGTGGTGTTTGTTTTTCCATTCTTGTGATACTTCACTGAAAAGGATGGTCTCCGGTTCCATCCAGGTTGTTACAAAAGGTTCACCATTTTTTTTATGGTTGAGTAAATGCTCCATGGTATACAAGGTTGAAGGCTCAAGAGCCTATGGAGCTGAAGTGAGAGTCCAAAGGCTGGAGACTCTGGAGTTCTAATGTCCCAGGGCAAGAGAAGAAGGACGCCTGGCTCTAGAAGAGAGAGGATGAGAATTTGCCCTTCCTCTGTCTTTTTGTTCCATTGGGGGCCCCCAGGTGATTGGATGGTACCTTCCCACATTGAGGGCAGAGTTTTCCCCCACTCCATGCACTGACTTACACAGCAATCTCCTCTGGAAACACCCTCATAAACACACGTGGGGCAGCCCAAATATTCTTATCAAAAGAAAATCACATGAGTTTCTCTGTTAATAGAAAAGAGACAGAGGAGACTCAGTATCTACTGAAGCAATGAGAATAAATAGTGTTTTACCAGATGAGTATCCCTTAATCCAGTCAAGTAACAACCAAAATCAACCATTACAGACACTCACCAGATATATAATTTGAAATTAATTGCTCAAAAATAGAAATTTTCACATCAAGATAGCTCTAAAATTTAAGAAAAGTTATTAAAGGGTATTAGTAAATTGACAAATACCTATAATTTGGATATTAATTAGTGAATATAAAACCTATCCAAACCCAATATATTATGTGCCAAATAGTTCCAATAGCTTAAAATCATTTTATGTGGTAATTTAGAAACAAACAGAAAAAAAAAGAATTGTAACAATAAGACAGATATAAATTGTAAGAATTAAAACTATAAACATTCTAAAAGAACAAAAAAAAAAAGGGAAGAAAGAAAAATATCTGACCATGAGTTAGAGTGAGATTTCTTAGAGATGGCTCCAAAAGTACAATCCATGAAAAAAAAATCATATTTGAACATCATCAAAATTAAAATCTTTTGTATTTTGAAAGACACCCTTAAGAAAATGAAAGTCAAAACACAGATTAAAATATTTCCAGAACATATATGTAATAAAGGAGTTGTATCTGGAATATATAAAAAATTCTTATAGTTTATTAATAAGACTAACAATTTTTTTTTTTTTTTACAATTCTATGAAGTGCTTTATTATTCCCATTTTCCAGGTGAGAAGATGTTAAGCACAGGAAGGCTAAATGACATTTTTCAAGTCGACTCCTGTTAAAAGACAGTGTTAGAAGTTGACTATACAAGTAACAACTATGCTGTCTGAAATCTGACATATTTATATTTTAAACGATCCATATATTTTCTTAATATTCTTGCTTATCTTGTTAGTTTTTTTTTATTTATTATAGCTTATTATGGGGGTACAACCGTTCTGGTTAAGTATATTGCCCATGCCCCTCCCAACCCCCCGAGACTGAGCCTCAAGGGTGTCCATTCCCCCAACAGTGCACATCGCACTCAC
>CM052445.1:23445800-23456865 GCA_028533085.1 Varecia variegata | reverse complement strand
CCCAATTGGTATCATTCCCAAATGTGCACCCAGGTGTTGATCAGGGAAACCAATTTTCTGGTGAGTACATGTGGTGCTTATTTTTCCATTCTTGGGATACTTCACTTAATAGAATGGGTTCCAACTCTCCCCAGGAGACTAACAATTAATAAAAGAGAAGGCAAAAGATTTGAATAACATTTCACCGAAGTAACAATGAACACATGAAATAATGCTTAAAATCATTAGTCTTCACAATAAATACACTCTATGTTTAAAATGGGAAACTTTAATGATATACAAATTATACTTCAATAAAACTATGTAAAAATAAAGCAGCTTATTTTTTTTTCAAGCACTGTTTTTCTATTGGGATATTCTTTTAGACTGGCCTTTTTTTTTATTTCACCAATCTTCTCTTCTGCTGTGACCAATCCATTTCTTAATCTGTCTACTGATTTCTTAATTTCGGTAATTGTGTTTTTCAGGTCTAGAATTTCCATTTGATTTGTTTTCACAAATACCAGTTCTCTATTGAAACTCACCATCTTGTCATAAATTTTTGGAAAAATACTAATCACAGTTATTTTAATGCCCTTTTATGATAACTCCAACGAATTGATTATTGGTGGGTCTGTTTCTCACGTCTGATTTTTTTTTTTTTTACGTCTGATTTTTTTTCTTGATTTGGAACTGTCTTTTGGCATATCTGCTAATTTGTATGAACCATTGTCAATGCTCAGTGTGATCTCATCTTCTTGCAGAGGAAATTTACTTTTACGAAATGATTGGAGAGGAGAAATAACACCTTGATCCAATCATGGATTAGACTAATTTGAAGCTGATTTTCAGTTGTATAGGTTTAGTCTACTTTCGGTTTGGTTATATTTGTAGGAAGTAGCACTTCAGGGATTTCATTAAATGTCTGGGATATTTATCACGGTTCCTCTTCATGGGTGGACTCTGAATGACATTTTTTGTTTTTGTCTCTCCAGCACTGTGAGACTACCAAAAGCCAATGGTTTCTTGTTCTTACTTCCTAGAATCCAGTGCAATTTATGAAACTGTAAATTTTTTGAGGAGAGATGCCAGAATCTAACTTCTCTTTAGCTTTCTTTTTTCTAGTATGTTAGTCCCTCCAATCCCAGTCTTAGTCTTAGTCATCCTATTTGGTACTCTAATTTTATCTCTGTGCCTCCAGGAGATTGTGAAAAGCTCTAAGCCATGACATTCTGCCTGGCATTTCAGACTGTGCTGCTTATGAATAGGTTAAGTGACAGAGAGTGCCCAGCTCCTCTCAAGATTTTTCTACTTATCCCTATAACTTGGCCTCCTTGAAGTCCTGGCTGCCAGAGGTATTCTCTGCCTGCTCTTAGAGCTGATTTTTTAAAAAATTTTATCCAAGTTTCAAAGTTCTTAGCTGGACAGTTGGTCTGATGCAAGCAATTCTTTCATAACCAGAAACAAAAATGAGAATATCACCTAATGTATTGGTGACTACAGCGAGTTGCACAGTAGCCCTCATAAAGATATGTCTTCCCAGAACCTCAAAATGTGGCCTTTTGTGGAATAAGCTCATCCTTTCTGCCTCCTCTAGTTTGTATGTAATTCATCATCAAGATGCCTAAAGAATTTTTTGTAGCAGCATCTTCTATTGAGAAACAATATGGTACTAAGCCCTTTACACATGTATTTTCTCATTTAACCTTTAGTATAATCTAATTACTCATCCTACAAATAAGGAAACTGAATTTGGGAATAAGTAAACATATCTGGGATTTACATCTATGAATTCCTATATAAAACCCATATAACTTCTGCTACATTGTACCATGCTTGCCCGTCATCTTCATGACTTGTTTTGTTTTTCTGAAGTTAAATGTTCTAGCTTATATACTGTCTTATAAAAATCTGATAAGGAATTATCCAGAAATTCAGACTTTCAGTATTATCCCTTAGGTCAAAGGTAAATATTATGCACAGTGCAATTGGTATGGGTAACAACTGTTCTTGTTAGTGGGCAATGTAGTACATCTAAATGTAATGGAAAGATAAACATATTGTCTTCATTTTTTCAAGTTCTTCCTAAAATATACCCAAAGCCAAATTTGGGGTACAATTATTTTTCTTTTGCTTTTCTCTAGAATACATTTAAATCCAGTAAAAAAAAAAAAAAAAAAAAAAAAAAAGATTACTTCTTCTTTGTCTTTTACCTTCTCTTGTACTACACAAATCTCATTTAGAATGCATTTTCATCTTCTGTCCTGCCAGTATTTTTACTTTTGAAGCTGTATTTTTATTTTTATTTTGCCTCTAGCCCCTGCAACATGATTTCTAGTTTTCTTCTCTGTTGTTGATTATTTTCCAATACACTGATCAGCTGTTAAGTATTTGATCCCTGACTTCTATTTGGTTTGTAGATAAGGGAGATGTGTGTTGGCAACACTTTGGAATATCCTTGGGCTTCTGTTGCAAAGCAAATTTGTAGTACTTGAATATTTCTTTACAGTTAGTGAAGTATAACGTTCTCACTTGAGGGGAAAAGGCTTAAGAAGGCTTATCCAAAAGACACACAAGATTTCTCAAACATCAAAGAACTCTTAAAAAGCAATGTGTTGTTGATGAATCAAATACAATGAATCATAAAGTTTGCTTGAGTCTTATCTAAAATGCATGTATATTTAGATAGAGCACAAGTGACTAAAAGGATGTATTTTTGATAGCTTCATATGAAAGTACATTACATATATCTACCACATTTAAATCATTTGCATTCTCAGATAAATTCTTATTGTCCATATTACCCACATTCATTTGTTGTTTCAGATAGTTGCAACTACTTGTGAGGTAGAAAATAACAGCTATTAAATTAAAAAGCACAACCTTTGAACTCATGGGTATTTCCAAGAATTTTGCAAAAATTATTAAAGATATTGATTTGGAGAAATCACATCAGTCATTTAACATCACCACTCTATAAATCCTAAAGAACTGCACAATCTTCCTTTGCACAGCATCTTCTCTAGATGATTTTGCTTTTAGGAACACTTTCTGCAGTAATTGAATTATTTGTTCATTTGGACCAGATTTTCTCTACTGCATTGCATTTATAGAGATACTTCTTTGCAAATCCTTGCCTGGAATAGCCAAGTCCAGTTTCCAGCTCTGCTGTCCACATCCATGTATTTTCATACTAATAACAAAAGCTTCAGCTTTTTAATGAAGTGGAAATTGTCCATTTTCTCAGCTCTTCTTCCCAAGCAAAATAGAGGGCACAATTGAAAGCTCTTTGGCAAGGCAGAAGAGTAGAGTTGCTTGAACTTACCTTTTTAGTGTTCCATGATATTATTCTTATTACAAAAGGAGTCGATAAATTCTCCTGTATAGACTTGCCATGTAATGATCTTCCCCACTCTAAAAAAAATTATTTTTCCTGATGTCAGACATTTACATTTTTATTTGGCTTAACAATTTCTCATAATCTTAAAGAGATTCATGTATGGTACTTATATAGATTTTCTATTGGAATAGTGTTCTTTTATTTATTTTGTTAAATTTGGAAATGAATCTAAGTCATTTCTCTTTCTTGTGTGTTCTAACGCTTCGATTCCATTTGGTTATCTACAAATGAAAGACTTTCTGGTAGTTTCTTCACTTATTAGCTGAATTCTTCAAAAACCAAAGACATTCAAAAGGTATAAATTGTTCCATTTCTACTTTTTTATTGCTCACATTTTTCTATTGTTTACCTTACATTGTATGCTTATTTTCTAAAATTATCTAACAAAGCTATTTCATTAAGTCAGATTTATGCACCTGAAACAAAGAAAAATAAGTATACTAACAATACTAAGAATACTTACTAGCAATTGTGTAATGTTCTTAGCAAAACTTCAAATGTTCTGAGCAAAATTTCTACAGAGTTGATGTAAGGAAAAACCAATTTAGAGAATCGAACATAAATGTTAGGCACATATAATTTTAAAGTAGAGTATGTATGATAAATTCTTGATGAACTGACTGTTACTACTATTCAAGCTCTGGTGTATGTCAAGATAATTCACTCATTCTTGACATTAGCCAGAGCTTGAATTGACATTTGTATAAATATGCTTACTGTGGTAATTTTGATATTATCTATAAATGTCTACTTGGTATTCAGTTTTGTAAAGTACAAGCAAAGAGTCTGTTAATTAACCAGACTTATAAAGTATTACTCACACCCTTTTATTTCTGATAATTGCTGATCATTAGAGGTGCTCAAATTAGTTGCAAAATTAGTAATTTTCTATTTATATGTCCCATATTTAACATTAAGTGAGTAAGCTTGAATTTAGCTGAATTTCAGGTTTCAGCAAAGATAATTTTTTGGTTCAGATAAAGTAAAAGAAATGATAATGGAAAAAAGATATAGATTTTTAGAAAAGCAAGCATGAAATACACTTAAGTTATGTAAAAGCTAGTGTTATGATGAAAACTATTAATATATAAACTTGAAGTTGGAAGGGAAATTAACGATCAGCAAATTCAATCTCTTCATTTAACCAGTGAGGAAAATTATGCCCTGAGAAGTTTTAATGACTGCTTGTGATCACACCCTAGCTAGTGGTTAAACTAGACTAAAACTCACATCTCTAGCTCCTGGCTGCTATTGATGTGGTTTTGTTATTTCCATGAGGGGTTCTAGCCATTAAAGAGAGATGACAAGAAATTTAACTGAAGAGAGAATATATGCCTCTACTTATTCTTACATTATGATTTCTTTTATTAATGACCTTCAGCTAAGTTTCAGAATACCAGTGCTTGGAAAGCTCCTCGAGAATAAAGACCCTTCAGAGCTTATCATACTATATTGACATGATGATTTTATGTGTCAATGTTGTCTTCTCATCAGTACATCATAAATCCTTGGAGACCCCTCCAGTATATTCAGAGAGTAAGGACTCAGTGTCACTGAACTATGTCGAGACTAGATTCTGTCTGAGTCAGTTTCCACACTGACTCAGACAGAATTAGCCAATTCCAGTATCCCTATGTGAAGTAGGACTCCTAGAGGTTGACATATTACCCCACCATCTATGTAAGCTGTTGACACCTCTGAGTTCTAACTGCCTGCTGAATAGATATTAACAACAGCAATAACTAGTTGCCTCAAAGCCGTAAATCTGAAATAGAGGATTTCACAGTGTCTTTCAGCTCTGAGATTCTCTGATAATCTCCCACATAGTAGTACCATACTAGCTACCAAAGGCAATGGTATATATCACAGAGTATAATAAATTCATCAGGTACACTTCAAATAATTTTGTATTATTTGCTTTCCTGTGAAAAATCAAAGCTTTACCTTCCAGTCGAGTTTCTGATTGATGGTTGAGTTTTAGAGGTTTTTATTGATGTGTAGTACAGATATACAAAAGTTAACATCAATGTACTCTTCAGTGGATTATCCCAAACTGTGCCAAACTGTGTAACTAGTGCCCAGATCAAGAACCACTGTCCAGAAATTCATCTTCAACGCATTCCAGTCACTAACATCTCTACCCCCAAATCAGAACTACTTTCCTACATTCTAACACCATAGAGTAGCTTTGATTTTTTTGTGTGTGCTTTATATAAATGGATTCCTATATTTCAGGGTTCTTTTATTTGACATTATATTTGTGAGATACATCCACATTGTTGCATACAGATATACCCATTCATTCCCATTTCTCTATAGTATTCCACTGTGCAAAAATATGTAAAACTTATTCATCCTTGCTACTGCTAGTGGATTTTTGGTAATTTCCAGTTTTAGGCTACTATTCATAGTACTATTGTGTTCATTTTAATATATATCTTTTGGTGAGCATATGTATGCATTTCAATAGGATACATATTTAGGAGTTAGAATGTTGGGCCAGGAAATGTTCAAGTCCAACTTTAGTACATACTGCAAAACAATATTACAAAGGGGTTTTACCTATTTACACTTCCTCATTCTGGCCAATACTGGTACTTTTTTGACCTTTTCATTTTTGCTATTGTATAATAATAAGGATGTAATTTTGCATCATATTGTGAATTTAAACTTTTGTTTCCTTGACTGATGAAGACTTACTTGATGATCTTCTTTAATAGAAAGTATTTTCAATTGTTCTGCCAAATTCTGTACTCATCTGTATTTCTCTTATTATTAATAATTTGTAGAACCCCTTTATATGTTCTAGATAGGAGTCCTTTGTCAGGTGGATGCATCACAGATATCTTTTTCATCTCATGCATTGTCTTCCCTCTCTATTGATAGTGTCATCTGATGAATAGAAAGTTCTGATTTTTAATATTCTAGTTTATTAATTTATTTTGTGGTTACTTTATTCTTATTTAAGAAATCATTATTATCACAAATTTAGTAAGTTTTTTTCAAATTCAGTAAATTTTTTACTAAAATATTTATTGTTTTACCTTTTATATTTAGATCTTCAGTCCATTTAAAATTTTGTGTGTGTGTGTGTGTGTGTGTGTGTGTGTGTATGAGTGATGTGAGGTAGAGGGCAAGATACATTTTTTCCTACATGGATATTCAGTTAACTCAGTACTTTTTGTAGAAAAGACCATCCATTTGGCTTGCATTTCCATGACTCATTTTAAGTACACTCATTTTAGGTTTGAACAGTCCAAAGCAGATTTTTACTAAACAGTATTCTAGGAAGAGGATTCATGAATTGATTAAACTTTATAGTGATAGTTTCCTTAGAAAAAAGTATTTGAAATAATTGAGAGAATCTGGATGTCTAGAAATAATTATAAATTTTTGATGTACATTTAATTTGCATACAACAACATAAGGTAGTTTATAATATTTCTAGTGTCCAGGCATTTTGATTTCTTTAAGAAAGTTCAATGTATTAAATAAGTACCAATATCTTCAGATCATTACTTCTTTCAAAGTAAGTGTACTGCAGAGAATAGGTATAACTAATTTGCTCAATATTATCTCCTTTGATAATGATTTCACAACATTTTTCACCTCTGTGCACTATGAAAAATTATATTACACCAAAGAAAATGTTCTTCTTTTTGGAAAACAACAAAGGAAGTAGTGTGGGCCTTAGATTTAGACAAGATCGGGCACATTCAGGGTGGGATCGCTGTAGACTGGGCCTTAGATTTAGACAGATCCATTTCCACTGTAAATTTAGGGAGGAAAAAACACACACACTTTCTGAGACCCGGTTTTCCACTCTGAAAAAATAAAAACATTTTTAAAAAATGAAAACAACAATAATGCCTATCCTACAACATTATTATGATAATAAAAGATGTTTATAAAACATCTTCCCAAATAAGAGGTTCTGAGGAAATAATCTTTTTGAAAGACAGAGAATGTGGTGAAATGCAAATTGCTTGAGTTTGATAGTCAAATTGACTGAATTCAAATGTCAGCTCTGAATTTTCAGTTTAAAATATCTTTGGCTCTTAGCTCATAATTCATATCACTCCTCTTCTAGAATATCTATAAAAATGGAGAAAATGAAACAACTTCAAATTCTGAAAAAAACTAAAATGGTCAATTTACCAGAATCATTGGAATTTGCTCAAGAAAAGCAATAAGAATTTTACTCATGTTTACCTCATGAAAGAAAGTTAGAAAAATACTTCATCTTCTCATACTGCCTTTCTGCAGTATGAAACTCAGAGCTCAAGAGTGGGTACTACTCAGAAAACTACCCGTCTGTTTTTCAACTTCTTGGGTATCGTATTATTTCCTGTTGTGTCCCTTCACATAGCATCCTATCCTGTATTGTATATCAAATTATATTGCAGTGTATGAAGTGGCCAGAATAATAATTTGGCTCCATACATCTTTATATATCTTTAAAAAAAATTGACTCAGAACTCAACAGAGCAGAAAGTGGGAAGACCAAGTAGAGACAGATAAGATGGTTTGTGCACACTGAATTCTGGGAGGTATAGTATTCTTAAGCAAAATTCTGGAGGAAGACCCTTGCCAGCAGTATTTGGGAATTTTAGTTTTTCATAAATTATACCAATTCTCGGTGCCAGAAAACTAGGTAATTCATTACTTATTTGCCAAGTCAGTCTAGCAAAACACACTATAAAAATCACTTCTCAATTCCAAAAATTGGAAAAAGAGTTATGAATTCCAGTCTGTCTTCCAGATGGAGATCAGAAAAGTCATCTATTAGGCAAGTAGATATTGAGTAAGATCAAGGGCAATCCAAAATCTCAGTGTTGGGTATAAATAGATACATCCTTCTTAAAGTAATGATAGCTGGAAAAGTAGAATTCATCCCACAGCATAAGGAAAAGAAAACATCATCTTGGGTACTTAGAAGAGAAAATAAAGCATTTCAAAATCATTATTAAATATAGGCATAGGAGGTCTATAATACTGTTTGGAACTCTCAACACAAAGCATTTAAATATGGCCATAAGGAAAAAGAAGCATAAAATCATAAGAACAGAATTAGATGAGACTAAATACTACTGAGACAGGAAAACTGGATAATATTTAAAGACAGTTCTTCAACGTGGAATTAAATTGTTCATTGGAGGCAATCAGAGAACAGAAACAGTATTAAAGTTGAAACAAAATGCACAGGATATATTGGTGAAGTGTTCTTAGAATCAAGAGGAAAAAAGCAAAAGAATTTCCAATGATTATAAAGCTAATGATAGATATAAAAGTCATAGAAGGAAGATATGACATATTACTAATAGATATTAAATAAATATTAACTTTATTAGATGTGGTAAGATAATTATATCAGAAGATGCCATTATTCTCAGATAATAAACTCAAAATGCAGACAAAATGCCATAATGTCTGCAACTTAGTCACAACTAATTGAGTCTAATATGCACAAGCAACTGTGTGCACGGGGACACACACATCCATCTATAGATGGATTCGTCTATTGTGTCCCTGTGTGTGTATACATATACACACATACACATATAGACAGAGAGAAAGGGAGAGAGAGAGATATGAAGCAAATGTGGAACATGTTAACACTATGTAAAATATGTGAAAGGCATATAAAAGCTTGTTGTCTTATTCTTTCCACTTTTTAAATTAGATTTATATTTTTAAAATTAAAATACGGGAGAGGGGAAAATGAGTTATGTTCTAGCCAAAATTAAAGGAATGTGACTTATAAAATCCAAGTAAAATTTTTAATTGTAAATAAAAATTTTAAAAAACTTCACAAATATATGGGGGTAAACAAAAACAGATTATACAAAATCAAAAATATGGTTGATCTCAGATTCTTCTGCCACGGCACTAAAGGTCAGAAGGTAGTGGAAATGTTTGCAAATATTTTAGAGAAAGTATAGCAACACAAGATGCTTACAGAGCTTGTAAGTCTTTGGTGAAAGTAAATGAAAAGCATCATACATACTAAATCAATTAAGTACATCATTCTTGGGGGAAAAAGAGGAATTTAACTGAATAAGACATCACAGTAAGAGAAGAAATTAGACAGAAAAAATGGACAGTTATTACCATCATATAAAACATATAGCTGTCAATAAAAATTCATTACACTGAAGTAAAAAGAAACATTTATAGCAAAAACATACATACAAACTGAGATTGTATTAAGAAAGATTGAAAATCTGGAGAGGAATAGAAAGAGTGAATAAAAAAAGTCAGAAGGTGCCATTTTATTCTTCAATTTAATAATCAATGAACTATCACTGAAGGGCTGTTATATTGTTTGTTAGGTTGGGAAAAACAGTTAAAATGTAAAAATGCCTACTTTCCAAATCAATACATAAGATATAGAAACAAAACACAATTCAAGTAGCAGAGGAAAAAACAGGTAGAAAAGGAATGCATTAAAAAAGGTGATGGCTTAAGTCAAGATTACAGAATTAGGACAAAGCATAATGTTGAATGTTCTTGTGGTGAGGCAGGAGAGATGTAATTTGACAGTCCATGTAGGAGGGAGGATCCTCAGTTCCCAAAAGAGCAGTGTGTGGCTCAGAGCAGAGGAAGTGAAATGAAAAAACATCACTGAATTGGAAGTGGAAACTGACTTTCTAAGACCCAGTATTCTGGGCAAACTGCACTTCTTTGGGTCTTCTTACCTATGTATTTCTCCATCCCTTTTGAAATGTAATTTCATCAAAGCATAGAAGCTCTATCTTTTTTCATATATAGCAACTTAATATTAATAAAATATATTCCTTTTGGATATTCATTTATCTTCTAGTTCCCAGACCATATTTCATTCTTCTCATGCCCTGGATATCTCTGTGAAGAGCAAACATGAACTGCAGAGACAGGAGTCTTTCCTCTTACGATGGGCAGTTCACTGAGTCTGAGAGCAGGGCTGCTAGTGAGCATGTTAAAGCAAAGGTTCTTCCCAGTTTCCTCAATTTATATGTTTTTTTTTTTAAATGTATCTCAAGTTTTAACAAAGGCAACACGGGAAAAAAAAAACACAATCTAAATAAGGACAAAAACATACATATGTGAATTTCTTAGATTGCTTAAAGATAACAATGAACCTTCTAAAAATGTGTAATATGTTCCCTGTTCAATATCTCCCTATGTACATATCAAATTTTAACTCTCGGAATCAAATTTGACCCTTGCCATTTTTGTTTAGAATCTCATATTCCAGATTATTCACATTTTTACATTACTTTATCAATAATATAAAATTCAATGAGAACACATGTTTACTAAAAGATTGTTTTATTTTAATGTTATGTTAAGTTGTTATAATATTAAAAGCTTCAGAGATACATTTTATAAATATTTTATAATTGAATATTGGGACCGTGTAGCAAACAGTCTGTACAATAAGTCTGCTTCAAAACCTTAAAAATATTTTCCTACCAAAATAAAGCTCTTTAAAGTGGTTTAATGTAATTTTTTTTATTTATTATAGCTTATTATGGGGGTACAACCGTTCTGGTTAAGTATATTGCCCATGCCCCTCCCAACCCCCCGAGACTGAGCCTCAAGGGTGTCCATTCCCCCAACAGTGCACATCGCACTCATCATGTAGGTAAACACCCGTCCCCTCCCCCACCCCCAACACCCCGAGTCAGATCTTCAAGTATGTCC
>CM052445.1:23383735-23445300 GCA_028533085.1 Varecia variegata | reverse complement strand
ATGAGAGTTCCTGTCTCTCCGCATCCACGCCAACATGTATTGATTTGGGACTTTTTGATAAAGGCCATTCTCACTGGAGTTAAGTGATATCTCATTGTGGTTTTGATTTGCATTTCCCTGATGATTAGAGATGTTGAGCATTTTTTCTAAAGATGGAAATTTGCATCATATTCTAATGTTCTAGAGCCAGACATACTATATTTTGCAAAAAGGAAACAAAATTCAAATGAAAAATAAATACAAGTATCTGCAAAATGGTATAAAAATAGTTGAAGACTAAAATTCTAAATATTTAGAATTCTAAAGTTACACATCAATATTCAGTTCTATTCTCTGGGTATGGAAACACCTAATGCTCCAATAATGATAATATTTTCCCAAAATATATCTCCAGAGTTTGAACACAGTCTGATCATATTAAAAGACCAAGTCACTGAATACTTTTATATAAATAATTCATATGAAATATAGTAAAACCTCTTCAAAAATGTAGTCTGCCGCCTGCCTATACCATTTTCATCCAAGTGTAAATTATCCTTATAAATATTAATATAATTGTTTTAATTCAAACTTAAATGTGAAATCTGTAACTATAACACCATGTAAACAACACCATGGTTCCAATTTATTAGCTTGAAAAGTAGTATTGGATTCATAAATGAATTTTGCTTGAAGATTTTTATTTCAAAACACTTTGCTAGCATTTTATTTTATGTTCAGCACTCATTTTTGCTGCATTTATCTACTCTGCCTATTTTAAGTAAATCGTCATTGCACTCTGATGTTTTTGCTAATTTTGGATGATGGATCTCTCATTGTTTATAAAAACTGATTGGAAACAAGGCATTCATTACATCGTGCCTGATAATCCGTTCACTTAATTATCACAGGGCAGTTACTGTAGTCGTATCTTTGTTATCATCAAGTTTTTATAAATATTATGTTCTCTCTTGATTGATTTTCATTGGCAATGTAGTCTTTATATTTGTAGTCACCAAATTCTTTTCATTTGTGCTATCTTACAAAATGATCTCCTAATATACAGAAAATTATGTTTTCAAGAAAATCTACATCTCAGCCATTTCTTTAATAAATCTTTTATCCAAAGATATGCTATTTGGGCAAATTAACAAATAGGCTGCTATTCCCAAAGTGTCTTGCAGTCGCTGCTACAATCAGCTTCCCTAATGAATTGCCTACATTTGTTGCTTTGTTGAAATCTAGTTATTTTGAAAATCTTCTCAATGTTTTACACCATGGCAAACTCCACTGTGAAAAACAAATTCCTACATACAGTTCATGAGCACTTGAAAACAGAAGAAATGTTAACTTTGAAAATAGATCTTTGAGTCGACTGGACTGTCATTACAGAAAATGTACCAGAGGGGCAGGTGAAAGAAATAATTGAACTGTGATTTTCTTTGTTCTATTTTGCTGTTATGACATTGAAATTGATATTGATTGTTTTCAGTGATAGAGAAGGAAAATAGTCAAAATCTGCAGAGTTTGCATAAGATACAGGAAAGTGATAACCTGCCTTTCCCTTTTAACCATATGTATATATCAAAGGTGGGCCTAAAAAACCCATCCAGTGATTTCCTAAATAGCCATCATCACAAGAATTTAGCATCCTTTGCAGCATTAATGATCTGCATTCTGCGCTACCAACACGGCCCTTGAATGTCCACATGCATATAGCCACTTCATTCAACTCGTATTCATTAGGAATTTGAAAAGTTTCTGACTCAGACCTTATAAAACATTTTATTTGAAAAGATGTTATCTACAGTCAACCTCCACATTGCCAATAAATATGAATTTATAATTCTAAGTTATTAATTTATGAGTATTGCAACCAGAATCACCAAAATTATTGTTCAGAATATTTATAAAATATCAGTTTGGGCAGGCAGTTGTTCTAGGTATTGCATAAAATAAAAAAACAAATAAAACATAGTCACAAATGATTATAAATAATCTAATAACTTACAACACATTATAATAACCAAAACCTTATGCACAGAGGGGAGTTTTAGAAGCTAGGGAAAAAAAAAAAAAAACATGACTTCTTTTTGACACTCCAGAAACTGTTAAATCATGACTTTTATTTCTGGCCTAGGCGTTACACAAATGTATTATTTTTTAAACCAGTATGAAATGTTACAAACATCCAAATAAATTCTCACTACTCAATTGCACATATGTTAATATTTTGTGACATTTCCTTCAGATCACGAATTAAAAAATTAATAAAACTTTATAGTTTGAGACCCACTTTCTTATCCTTTGCCCCTCAAATTCTTTTCTTACATAGTAACCAATCCCTAGTGTGTAAGATTTCAATGCATATTTTTATAATTTGACTATAAGTACAATTATCCATAAACAACATAAATATCGTGTTTGAAATTTCTACTTAAGCAGTAGTACATTGTGTAACTTGTTTCCACCATGATAATTAGAGATCTAGTTCACTCTTTTACCAGCTATACGTTATTCCATTGTATGATTCAACCATATTTTATACATTCAACTTGAGAGAGAGAGGGGTTGTTTTTACTTTTTTGCTGTTAGAAAACAATTACAAACAATTACAATATCATTCTTGTACATATTTGGAAGACTATATGGAGGAGCTAGAAGTAAAACTGGTGAATTTTAGAGTACATGAATATTCAACTCATTATAACCGCTTGATACAACCATCTGCTTTTCCTTGACCATCTTATCAGATAACCTGCCACTATAACAAGTTTTTTAAAGATCCTTTTTATTGCAGCTGCATTCTATTTTATTAACTTTAATACTTTGTATTGTCATATCCCTTTACCTACTTTCTATGGATTTATTTGCATTTTTTAATAATTACTCATACATTTTCAGCTTTCATTTTCTAACATTTAAGGCTGAAAATTATCTTGTAAGTACAGTTTTTATTTATTTATATTGATACATAATAGTTATATTTATTTATGTGGTACACATTATATTTTGATGCATGCATACAATATGTAATAAACAAGAGTAATTGGAATATTTATCACTTCAAACAAGTTTTAACCAAATCTTATAATTTTTAATATGCAGTATTTTCATTTGTATTTAGTTTTAAGTATTTTCTGGTTTTTGTTATAAATTTCTTATTTTATTCATGAACTGTTTAGTAGTATGCTATTACATTTACAAACATACAAGATTTTTTTTCTTTGTTTTCATTTAACTATCAGAGAACATAGTCTGTATGGTATTTATTCTTGGACAACTATTATATTTAGATTTTCTATGTCTTGACTAGTTTTTTCTCTGTTTAAAATAAAGTCATGTGTCATACAACAATGTTTCAATCAATAACTGATCACATATAAAATGATGGTAACATAAATTATAATGGAGTTCAAAAAAATTCCTATCGCCCAGTGACATTGTAGCCATCATAACATCATAGCAAAATGCATTACTCTTATGTTTGTGGTGATGTTGGTGTAAACAAACATATTAACTGCCAGTCATATAAAAGGATAACACATACAATTATGTACAATACATAATACTTTATAAAAATAATAAACAACTATATTGCTGGTTTATATGTTTACTATATTATACTTTATACCATTATTTTAGAGTTTACTACTTCTACTTATAAAAAAAAAAGTTAACTGTAAAATAGCCTCAGGCAGGTCCTTCAGGGGTTATTTCAGAAGAAGGTGTTGTTATCATAGGAGATGACAGTTCCATGCTTGTTATTCCCTGAAGACCTTCCAGTGGGACAAGATATAAAGAGAGAAGACAGTGGTTTTGATAATCCTGACCCTGTGTAGGCCTAGAATCATGTGTGTGTGTCTTAGTTTTTAACAAAATAGTTTAAAAAGTTAAAAAAATTTTTAAAATTTTAAAAATAAATAAAAGTTTATAGAATAAGGGTGTAAAGAAAGAAAATATTTTTGTACAGCTGTACAATGTGTTTGTGTTTTAAACTGTTATAAAAGATTCAAAAATTGTACCCCCATAATAAACTATAATAAATTTAAAAAAAAAGATCTAAGTAAAAAAAGTTGTAAATTTTGAAAAAAAAATCTGTTCCCACTCAAAAAAAAAAAAATTAGAAGTGTATAAAGTAAAAAATTTACAATAAGCCAAGGTTAATTTATTATTGAATAGATATTTCCACCCAAATATAGTACAGCCTCAGTGTACAGTATTTATAAAGTCTACAGGAACATACAGTAGCATCCTGGGACTTCACATTCACTCACCATTCATTCAATGATTCACCCAGAGCAACTCTGAGTCCTGCAAGCTCCATTCATAGCAAATGCCTTACACAGGTGTATCTTTTTTTATCTTTTATATCATAGTTTTACTGTACATTTTCTATGTTTAGATGTATTTAAATATGCAAATACCATTGTGTTACAAATGCCCACAATATTCAAGTATAGTAACATGCACTGCAGGTTTGTAGGCTGGGTGCAACAGGCTATAGCACAGAGCCTAGGTGTGCAGTAAGCTATATACCATTTAGGTTTGTGTAAGTACACTCTACAATGTTTGCGTGATGACGAACTCACCTAACAGTGCATTTCTCAGAATATATCTCTGTCATTAAGTGATGCATGACTATAGTTATTTCTAACAGCATTGTCTTGAAGCTTCCTCCTAGGATGATAAATTAGTAAATTTCTCCTGCTCAAAACTTACCGTTAGGATAAACTCTGAAAGCTTGCAAAGCTCCGAATGATCCGGACACCCCTTTTCTTTCTTTCTTTTTTTTATTTATTTCAGGTTATCATGGGGGTACAAAAGTTCAGGTTATATATATTGCCCATGTCCCGCCCATCCCCCTGGAGTCAGAGCTTCAAGCGTGTCCATTCCCCAGACAGGGCGCATCGCACTCATCATGTAGGTATACACCCATCCCCTCCCTCCACCCCCACACCCCACCTCAGTCCGAAACCCAATTGGTGTTATTCCCAAATGTGCACTTAGGTGATGATCAGGGAAACCAATTTCTGGTGAGTGCATGTGGTGCTTATTTTTCCATTCTTGAGATACTTCACTTAATAGAATGGGTTCCAATTCTCTCCAGGAGAACAAAAGGGATTCTATATCACCGTTATTTCTTATAGCTGAGTAATATTCCATGGACACCCCTTTTCTTTTCAGCTCTGCCACTCTACTTCATGGTCCACACTTTAAGCATGAAGCCCTTTCAGTTTCCATAACAAGTTCTGTCTTACCTCTAGAGCTTTATTCAATAAGTGGCCCTATCCCTGTCATCTGATTAAAATTCTCAGTTTAATAACTTCCAAGAAGCCGTAAGTCTAAGGAAGGGGGCCCTGTCATACTTACTCACTTTGTCATATTTTGGCACTATGTTTTAGGTCCCTTTTTTGTGTACTTCCTGAAGTTAAGGACAATGTCCATCTCAATCACTGTTGTACCCTTAGGATGTAGCGCAAAAATCTGATACACAGGAGGTTCTCCACAAACAAACAAAAAAACTTTTTTTTTGAATCAATTAAATTTCAACACAGGAATTAGAAGATAAATACAGGGACCCAGAAATGTAATTTCTCATTTTTAAAATAACCACATATTGTCTTAATTAATTAATTAATTATTAAAATTAGGACATAATTGTACATATTTGTAGGGTATATGTGATATTTTGATACATGCATACAATGCGTAATGATCAAATCAGACTATTTAGGATATTCACAACTTCAAGCATTTATCATGTCTTTGGTGTTGAAAATATTTTAAATCTTCTAGGTATATTGAAATATACAATAAATTATTATTACCTGTAGTCACCCTACTGGGGTATCGGACACTAGAACTTATTCCTTCTATCCACCTGTATGTTTGTACCCATTAATTTCTCTTCATCATTCCTTGACAAAAAAACAAAGAACTTTTCTTAGCAGTGAAAGAAACACTTATTTAAAATGCAGCCTTTTAATTACATACAGCTCCTCTGTCATCCAGCAAGATGACAGAACAACGAATCCAGAAAGACATTAGAGAAGAGATATATTCAGCACTGATGCTGTACTTCTCTTGGATATTGAGTGATCCCTTTTGCATTTTTAAGATTCTCATCTTTGCTGCTTATTGGAAAGGAAAAAAAAAATTCTAAGACTGAGAGTGTGTTTTATGCATTGTCCTGCAGGATTGAAAACTCTTTCCTGTTGGTAATTTTCTTACAGCTAATGGTTTCTTTTACGTATATATTAAAAAAATTGACAAACCCCTTTCTGTACAGTGTTTCAGCTCCATAACAGCCTGAGCCTCTGAAAAGGTTGGGGCCTTAATTGTATAATATTATAATATAAAAAAAAGAACAACAAGAAATCTCATTCCTGACCTCAGCTGGTCGGCTTATTGAATATCATCTTTCTTTTAATTCAAGAACTACTCAGATGCTGTTTTTCCAAGTGT
The DNA here is from genome assembly GCA_028533085.1 of Varecia variegata. NCBI lineage: Eukaryota > Metazoa > Chordata > Mammalia > Primates > Lemuridae > Varecia > Varecia variegata. The sequence goes on along the minus strand of CM052445.1, from coordinate 23,438,853 downwards.
CTTATTTTGAGTCACTCTCAGTAATTTACTGCTATAATTTATAATCACATAGAGTCCCATAGGTTAATTACAGAATCTCCTGTGTAAAAAATATATTTTCTTTTCATTCGTTTCAATGATGCAGCCTTTATTTCATTTGGCATTCTCTAGTTTTTCTACTACAGAAATGGTAAGTAGACTGGCCGGGGCTGACCTATCCATAATTTTATAGGCCTCTTTCTTAACCCTTATATAATTCATTTTCAAACTTACAAAACTAGTTCTCCTATCTTTTGTACTACATAGAGTTTCAATGACCATAAATTCTTGCTGTTGATGGGGAAAAAAATCTAACATTTTGCCTTTATAAAAATCTTCTAAACTTTTGTATAGAAAAGAGTTCCACAAAATTGAGTTTGGTGAGAAATGTGCATACTTTATAATTACCCCACCCAACACATACACATGCATATATAGTCATTGCTTTCCCATATAATTATAAATTATTTTCTTACTAAATGGAATCTGACTATAAAATATCTCCATTATTAATAGTAAATAAATATATTCTTGTAATAGTTGAAAATAAGTGCTTTAATGGAAACTCCTCTAGGAAAAAACTACTCTTTATAGGTACTTCTCATATAGAACTAGTTTTCATAACATAAATTGTGATAATATGATTAATTTTTTAGCAAGCATTGTTTGCATAATATGGGCCACTGTTTTTATACTTCAATATGGCACTTGGGATCAATATGGAAGTTCAAATCAGGGATTAACATTTCTAAAATAGTAAAACAATAGAGTATAAGTGGAATGCTTTTTTAGAGTTGATTTACATTTTATTGTAACAACAGGTGATAATGAATTTTTAATCATTATAGTTTGACAATAGGAAAAGAAAGGCCGTTACGCTTCAAATGAAACTCGATGCAAACACTAGATTTTCTTGGAGATATTTAGGCTTTATAGCTTTCTTTCAGAACTATTAAAAATAAAAACAAACCCCATTATTGGTAAAATTTTTCCACTGTAAAATAACATTATTGTTGTGAATCTAAATCTAGAGACTAACTACCAACCCCCTTTATTTTTTCATTGAATAAAAAAAAACAAAGGACTTCTTAGAAAAGCAACTTTCTTGTTACCAACAGTAGAGGCTGTACATCTGTTGCAGGGTACAGTAATCGGAATACAGACTGGAATTAAATTGCCTGGGTTTTAAATCGAAGCTTCATTACATGCAAACTCTGCAGTCCTGGGCAAGTTACTTGACCCCACTAAGCTTTATATTTAGCTATGAACTCAGGAGAAATAACAATTCATCTCAAAGAGTTGTGAGTATTAAATGAGCTAAGTACTTAGGAGAATATCTAGCATATAGGTGCATAACAAATCTGGGTCATCATATCTTTTACAAAATTAAGAAATTGCAATTTTAAATGTATTAACAGGTTCCCATGTCAACAATATCTAATCACCACTTACTTAGCCACAATATTTTAAATAAAAATTCAACTGTAAATTCACATAAAACTTAAATACTGTACAATTTTTTTAGCTGTTGTTTCTTTAACAAATTTCAATCCTCTTTTTTTCCTAAAACTAATTGGTAGCTTAAAAGTGTACCGAAGCTACTGTGAAATATGACATGAATACAGAGGAAGAAATGCATTGCTATTAAAACTCCAGTTACAGTGGACACCTTGTTGAGTAGGGATATAGTTTCCTACACCCAAAATTTGGTTCTTATGTTGAGACATTATGCCACATGTATACCAGAAAGGTGTGAAACATAATAAGGTTTTCTGGGAAGAGCAGGACAAGCTTCTAAAGAAGGGTCAAAAATATCTTGAGAGAACTGGGAAAGGAGACTGGTTTGACTTTTATTGTGGTTAGTGGGTGGTCTGAGTGAGGGTCACAACGTACATGATTTGAACCTTCTACCAGGCTCCAAAGGAGGGAACACCGGTCTTTCTTATCAACTTGCCCAAATGTAGAGAAAAGGGGAAAGGGCAGAAGTGTTTGAAAGCCTCGACAGCGGAACATCAAAAATGGACTAAGTCTCTTTAATCATAGACTCTAATTTTGCAGAGGAAAAAATTCTAATGAATAAAATTTTCTCAAGAGGATATATATACATACACATGACCATCCTCAAAATAAGACACTAACAGTAATATTTCAGACGATTGTGTCTTCTTCATTTGAATTTCACTTTTTTTTTGAAGTATTCTAAGTGAAGTGAAAAAAAATACGTATAGGAATAGTTTGTGAATAAAATTGGAGTCAGACAAAAAATTATTGAATAATTAAGCCTGAAATAATTCTTTTCCTTTGCCAGTGGTTTGATCTAAGCTCTCTGGTTATTCTTAAAACAATATAACATTATAATAGTTTATGGCATCTATTTTGTATCCAAGAACTGCTGAGGAATAAGCTGTATGTGCTTGCCATTCTGTTCTTCATCTGAGACCATAATTTCCAGAAGAATCAGGGTCTTGATAAGAGGACAGACCTCTTTGAAGAAGGGATGATGAATGATGCCAAAGAAAAACGAGCAGAAGAAATCACCCAGAAACCAATTTTGACTAAAGAATAAGTATTGATACAAAGGAAGAATAAGCTTCTGGAGAGATATGAAGAAGTTTATCTTGTTTATTATGGAATGCCAACAACAGCATTCAATAAGTAGCATGGACAAAGGGGGAAGGAAGAAGGGTGATGCAACGTAAGCAGCAATGGATCTGAAAGAAGGCTTAATTTCTGTAATACGTCTTAGTCCACATAGATAAGAAGAGTTTGAACAAGATGCTGTCCACATTCGAAGGCTATATTTGTATTTTTGTTTTGATTACTATTAATGTCTTATTTTGAGGATGATCATATAAGTATGATCACATATGTATCATATATATATTCTCTTTAATTCTATGTATACTCTCATATCTGTCTTCAGATGGGCCTAATGTCTTGGAGCCCATTCCAGGATGTTTGTGCCCAAAAACAGAATACCTGCAACTGGACTATCTTCTTCCTTTTGATACAGTATTTATTTCATTTTGTATTCTGAATTGCATTTGAATTTCTGAATCAATTATCTGAAACCCTGAATAGGTAGGTTAGTGAGTGATTGATGAGGTAGAAATGTATTGTGTTTCACCATTAAGAATATATGAAAAGAAATAGAAGATTAACCCAATATTTGTATTAAGAAAAAAGAGTTGAGGGAAAAGGAGAAGCTCAAAGTGGGGGGCAGGGGAGAGAGAGAGAAGAGAGGCAATTGCCAACCCACAATACTTTGGTCCTAAAACCTGTTAAGGAGTGAATAAAATGAACAGTGCCAGGTCAAAATGTCCTACTGAATTTTTCTGAACTCTACTATGAAGATATTCTAGGAAGAATTGAAGGAGTCCCATAGTTGAGAATAGAGGAAAAATTTCACTGACATGAAAATCAAGAGTATTAATTAAAGCAAAAAAACAAGATACCATTTGTAAAAGTGGCTTAAAAAACAGTATCTAGGATAGCTAGGGGTGTAGGAGATAAGGCAGTTTAGTGTTCTGCTTGTATGCCAGTTACTTGACATTTTTCCATAAATATTCAAAGATTTAAAAATGTATATATCCCTTAAATGAGTGATTTTATCTCTAGGAATTTTTCTTGAGGAAATTATATTTTGTAGCAAAAATGATTTATCTACTAGAAAGATCTCATAGCACTATTTGTAAAAGCAAGAAATTGAATACAACATAAATGCTGGACAATAAGTGATTGGTTCAATAAATTGTGACATAGTTTTGCACAATTATGGAACATAACTTATTGACATGTCCATAAGATGGACTACTATGGAACCATTAAAAATCATACAGAGGAAAATTATTGCCTTATATGAAAATACTCAAAGACATCAAATAATAAAGTGAGTTCTACTATGATATGAATAGAATTATCTAATTTTTATTTATAAAAAGTAGTTTTCATGCATATTTAAAGGAGATGACTCTAAAATAAAACTTTAAGCAATTATTTCTAGAAGATTAGATTACAAGCTTTTTTTTCAGTTTTCTTCTCCATGTGTTAGTAGATTTTACATATGTGAGAGTTCTACTAGCACTGAATTTTTAAAAAATGAACATTGTTAAAAATCATAGCAGGCTAATACTGCATAATTTCACTTATGAGGCATTAAAAATAATTAAACTTATAAAAGCAGAAAATAGTATGTTGGTTACCAGGCACTGTGTAGTTGTCAGGCAGGGGGAAATGGGAAACTGCTATTCAATGGATACAAAGTTTCAGTTATGTAAGATGGATGAATTCTAGAGATTGGCTGCACTACATTGCACTTATAGTTTGCAATATTGTACTGTATGCTCAAAAATTTGTTAATGAGATAGATCTCACATTATCTATTCTTACCATTAAAAAAAGATGTTATTTTGAGGATTTCTGCTTCTAGCAAAGATGAAGTAAAAAGGAACAGATCTATTAGCCTGCCTAAAACAAATAAAAATAAGTAAAAAGCAGATAATAGAAAACAACAGTTCTCAAGATATTGGGCATCAGTTGAGAAAGGACGGTGGTTTCTGAGAGAAGAAAAACAGACGAGGTGAGTCCTGCAATTGCTCCAGATTACTCACTGAAGAGAGATTCTAGGCAAAGGTACAGAGAGGGGCAACCCAAGTATTAACAGAACACGGCAGGCACCAGAGTTGAGGAAATGAAGCTGGGGATCTACAGCTAAGGCATCTGTCGTTCACCAGATGAATACTGGAGGGGAGGGAGCTACACAGAGAATTCCTAAAAGCTTCAGATTTTTCCCTTGAAGTATTCAGCTGAGTACTGATCAGGCCATGCATGTAAAGACGCTACACAGAGCTGGGAAATAACCACACAAAAGGCTTAGAGGAAATAATTATTAGTAATTACACAGAGATGAAAATAGTGCTTGTTCCCATAAGCACAGGAGAAAACCTCATAATTCATGGGGAATTGGGAAAAGTTCTCAGAAATGTTTTGCCGCCATGCCAAAGCAGTAACAACATGATCACATTAGCCAAGAAGACAGATCTTAATTTAAAAACCTCATTTTCTATTTTAAAAATCTAGAAAAGAGGATACAAATTAAATGTAAGCTAAGCAGAAGAAAAGATGAAAAATTAGAGCAGAAATCAGTGAAATAAAAAGGAGAAAAATTACAGCAAAAAAATCAATGAAACCAAAAGTTGGTTTTCTCAAAAGATCAATGCAATGGGGAAGAATCTGCTACACTGATCACTACAAAGAAAGCACACACGTTACCAATATCAGGAAAAAGAGAGGTGATGTGACTACTGATTTTATAGCTACTAAAAGGAAAATCAGAGCATACATGAACAATTTTATAATAATAAATTTGACATTGTAGACAGACATGACAAAATTACTTAAAAGATAGAAACAAAGCTCAATCAAAAAGCAACAGATGATCTAAATAGCCTTATATCTACTGAGGATATTAAATATATAGTTTCAAAATCTCTCACAAAGAAATCTACAAGCTAATATCCCTCATGAACATAGATACAAAATTACTTAAACAAAATTTCAACAAATAAACTTTTGAAATATAAAAGGATACATCATAACCAAGCATTAAAAAATTTCTATTAATTTTCAACAAAGATGGAAAGGCCACAGAGTGAAGAAAAGATAATATTTTCAACAAATTATGTTGGCAAAATTGAATATACATATCAAAAATACAAACTTTGATTCACATTTTGTCCCATATCCCAAAATTAACTTCTAATAGATTGTAGACCCAAATATATAACCTAAAGCTGTAAAACCTTCAGAAGAAGACATGCATAGGATAATACCTTTGTGACTTTGGTTAGTCAAAGATTTCTTAGGTAGAAAACCAAAAGCATAACTCACAAAAGAAAAAAAAATTGATAAATTGTACTTCATCAAAATTAAGAACTTCTATTCTTTGATGGACTATACTGGGAGAATGAACAGACCCTACAATCTGGGAGAAAATATTCTCAAATCACATATCTGATAAAAGACTTGAATGTAGAATATATAAAGAATTTTCAAAGTGTGATAATAAAAAAACAAACAACACATTTTTTAATGGGCAACATATTTAAACAACTGCTTGGCCAAAAAAAAATATTAATGACATATAAGTACATTAAAAACATATGCAACCTCATTAGTCATTAGGGAGTGCAAATTATAACCTTAATAAGCTGCTTCTACATTTCTATTAGAATATCTAAGAATAAAAAGACTGACTATGCCAAATGTTAGCACATGTTAGTGTAGAAGAATTGGAACTCTCATATATTGCTGCTGGTTATGTTAAATGTTAAATGGTACAACCATTTTGAAAAGCCACTTGATAATTTCTTAAAATGTTAAACACACTATTGTATAATCCAGTCATTCCATTCCTAAGTATTTAACAAAGAGAAATAAAAGTATATGTTCAAATAAAGACATATACAAATGTTCAAAACTACTTTCTTTGCAATGGCCAGAAAACTGGAAATAACCCAAAAGGCCATCAATAGGTGAAAGGACAAACAAATTGTGGTGTGTATGTGTATTCCATACCACACAATACAATTTAGCAATACAAAAGAAGGAATAATTATACACACAATAAACATGAATGAATCACAAAATCATTGTGATCACTGGGTGAAAAAAAGGACAAAAGATGCATATATATTGTATGAATCCATTTATATAAAATTCTAGAAAATGCAAGTCAATCTATAGTGACAACAATCAGACCAGTGGTTTCCAGGATATGGAGTGGACTTAGAGGTAGGATGGATAGATTACCAAGGATTAAAAGGAAAGTTTTTAGGGTGATGAATATGATTGTGGTGATTGTTTTATGGGTATATATATATTTATGTCAAAACTTTTCAAATTATATACTTTTCTATATGTTAATTATTATGTGTGAAGTATACCTCAATAAATCTATTTTAAAATGTTAGTTGACACTTATTTCTCTTAAGACAATTGCATCAATCTAACCAGCCCAGAAGCAGCAACTACTTAATGAAAGGGTCCTAACAACTAATACATTTATCAAACACATATTTATTGAGGATTCACTAGTTGTCAGGTATTAATTTGTGAATCCAAATAGGAGTAAGTCCTTGCTGTCAGGTCTCTCACAGTCTACTGGTGGAGGCCAAATGTAGACAACCTGTTGTGACCAGCTCTACAGAAGGTCTGCAGGACCTGAGAGAGGAAGATATACTGAGACCCGCTGGATAAAGGCTTCCATGAGAATGAGATGCTTGAGCTAGCCCTGGGGTGTAAGAATGAGTTAGCCAGAGAGATGGGGATGAGCAATGGGGATGGTATGAACTAAATCGTAGAATCATGAACAAGCATGATGCAGTGTAAGAGAGAGGCCATGAAGAGAGAGAAAGTTGGGGAGGTAAAAGGAGGCCAGGTAAAAGGAAAACTTTTGTATGCTAGGCTGTGAAATGTACATTTCATCCAGCTAGCTGTAGGAGGATAGTTAGGATGAAGAGAATAATGTTGCCAAATTCTATATTAGAAAAATCACTTTGAAAGTAGTGTGGGGACCAGTGGGAGGAAAATAAGACTGGATGCAATGAGATCAGGTGGAGAACATTGCTATAGCTTAAACAAGAAATGGTGAGCACTTCAACCTATGTGGAAAATTGGAGAAGTGAGTTTGGATTCCATCAACATTTTGGAGGTACATCTATAAATAATCAGACACTGACAGAGAAGGAAATTAAGGATTATTTTCTATAACCATTTACCTGATTTGGAGAATCAGATGAACAGTGGTGCCATTTATTTAATTAGGGAATGGAGGACAAAGAGCAAATTCAGAGGGAAAGAAAAGGAGATTAGTCTTGGACATATTGTTTGGTCCCCCTTTGGGATACCTATGTGGAAATATTTCAATAGGTAAGATTCTATGTATATCCTAGAGCTCCTAGGACTCAGTGAAGCTCTCCTGTGCCATGTTCATGTTCTAGTAAAAAAAAAATAGTAGTTAACCTTTTATTGAACACTTTTTAATGAATATACTATTAATAGTTATTGGGCTTAGCACTTCACATACATTATGCTATGCAATACTTGCAGCAAATTTGTGTTAGGATGTTATACTTGTGCTACTTATGAGGAAAGTGAGGCTTAGAGAGTTGATGTAACTTGCCCAGAACACTTTGTGGTAGAGTTGGGGTCCAATCAGACAATGTTCTTAACAATTATACAATGTTAGAGCACTGTAATGTAAAGCTGTTCCTAGAAAGATAGAGTGCTGCTGTGTCCCTAACACACCCTATAGATAGTGCCCACAAGTCTATGAGTAAAAATAATCTTGAGAAAGCACCTATCTTCCTAAAGTATATGGAAACAAAGTGAGTAGTGACCATGAGAAGAATTAAATATCCAAGTATGGGCCATAAGGATGCAATAGACTTTTGTCCAAGTCCTCTCAATTATCTATGTTTTCTACTTTATGTTCTTAGATATGATTATTTTTCCTGATTCATTTTACATCTATGTCCAACCCTTTTTCCTGCAGTAAACTGTGGACTCATGTAAAGTAATGACTCAGTAATTCAGCACTTTTACATGAGAATTGTTCTATGAGCAGTAGCCCTAAGTCTGTCTCTTAGGGGCTGTATGATCTTACGCAAGTCATTTAATCTCTCTAAGCATCAGTGTTATGATAATTGAGTGGGAATGATACATCCAAGTTATGCACTTCAGCAGAATCTACTTAGAATATATATATTAAAATGCATTAAAAACTATGAAGCACTATAAAATTGTAAGAATGCACCATAAATTTTTATTTGTGTGTTTCTTCCTCTATATTGTCTTAGTGACCTTCTATGTATACTTTTAAAGGACAGACACAAAATTCAAAATTATCTGGTACAATTTATTCCCTAAATTTTGCTTTTCCTTGAAAAGGCTCTGATAAATTGCCTGTACTTTACAAAACAAAGAAAATACTATTTTCTTTTATCTACTAAATTGCATAGCTTCGTCTTTCAAAGTATTGCTCAAAATCCAGTTATCAGTCTGTTTTCTAAGTTAACTTCCTTGCATAAAAAATGAATTTGATTCATTGCCCCATAAAACACAAACACTGGTATATCTCTCTATATACTTTATTACTATTTTTGTAAGAAAATGTAATGTTAACCTCCTGAGCTCTTGAGTTAGAGACCCAGTCCAAATAATAGCTCCATTTTTAGTAATGTTATTTAGCCAAATGACATCCCTTCTAAGCTTTCATTCCCTTGTCTTTAAAATGGAGTTAATGATAACACTTAACTCATAAGATTCTGAAGATTAGATAAGACATACAGCATAAAACAATTATTTTGGTGCCCAGCTTAAATAAGAATTCAGTAAATATCAGATAATATTACTCATTAATATCATTGGTATGCACTTTACATGTATACAACAAAATGCTATCAAAACTACATATTTCTATTTATGTTTTTAATCTTGCTTCACTTTTTCTTTCTTATCATATCTTATGTTCTACATTCCTATATCATCTTTCAATGATAGCATCTTCTTGTTATTATGTTTATTTTTCTGTTAACAAATATTTCCAACCAAAAAAAATTATTCTGTAATAAATTCAGAGTGTTTTATTAAGTGAAATGCAATAAAAAGTACTGTTGTGCATTAAACTTATATTAATATAGAGATATCATGTCTGTTTAGCCTTCTCAATAATTCTGAGACACCTGGGAATGATCTCTAGGTCTTTGAATTTTTAATTGATGTCCTTATGCTCCTCTAATTTGCATGACCAGATCATGCTTCCTTATGTTCCTCTAATTTATTGTAGCAACAACATTTGGTGAATGTTTGAGAAGTTTTAGTAAATTTTATGGAATTGTGCCCATGTAATTATGCAGCTATATTCCCGCAATCATTGTATAGTTTGATCTTTTACACCTCATTTTTCCATAGTTTAATGTTTGCTCCAATCACGTGACCGACTTTGCTACCACTTTCTCCCTCAGCTTTGCATGCACAGAAAGTCTATTCAGTCAGCATGCTAATAGTGGATGTAGATTTACTTCATCCAGGCTCACAAGAACTGATCTATAAAACTAGAGTGATAGTTTACTGATTTCCAAAGAAAATATAACTATTGCATAGGTCAGGATACTGGCGTGAATATGATCATTACATTGCCTGATTGACGCTCTTGTAGGGAAGAGAAAAGTCAGATGCCCTAAAGAAATTATTTTCACAGGTACTGAACAAACTTAAAGCTTCATGAACGAGACATTACCTCCCTTAGCAGACCTACATAGGCAGCAACCAAAGTCAGCAGTTAAAGTTGGTTCAACAAGAAAGAGATCAGAGCAATGCAAGTCAGAGAAATCAAATGATTACAAGGACCAGAGGAAAGGCCTCATCCATGCGACCTGAGTTTCTGAATCTGCTGACGCAGAGTCCCATGACAAGTATTTTAATGAGCCCAGCAAAGAGGATCAGGATTTCTCGTCTTCTCTCTTTCTCTCTTTTTCCTTAGCTGAGCCTCCTACTCGTGCACATATTTTTTCTTTACTTGTATTGAAACATTCAACTCAGGTTATAATTGTCTCCTTATGGCAATTTTGAATTTTTCTACACTGATCTGATATTTATTGATTTTATATTTTAACTCCCTAAATATAGTCTTACTTCCTATATGTAAGGAAAAACCTCATTGGAATTTAGATGAAGACTCCAAATTCAAATAAATTGACATATAAACATTAACTCAAAAAATGAATTGTAAAGGGAATTCACTTTGGTTTGGGAACATTACAGACCTCTCTTGGCACCTTGACTGATCCTACTCCCAGGGAAGTACCTTGACTTTTTTTTTTTGATTGATAAATTTGGAAAGAATAACTACTTAGGCAGACCCAGTTTAGGGTTTCATCTTTTGGGGAGCAACCCTGTCTCCAGGTTTAAACCTTTAATCTGGCTATCTAAGACAATGAAGTGTGAATGTACAGAATTCTGGGGGTTGGTTACAGAAAACCTACTTTACTAACAGACTCAGAATCCTGCTCTTAAACCTGGCCTCAGTAAATGCGTTATTTTATCCTTACTTACTTCTCATTCCTCAACTTGCTCGTAAACTGGGTAGAAATGTTTATACAATTTGCTAGCCTATCCTTTGGAAATCTCATGTCCCATGTGTGCTAAGTTACTAACAATCTTAACCTGGTTTTCATTTTTATCCATTTAATTTTCATCCGGTGGCTTTCAGTTTACACAATTAGAATTTTTATATGTGATAAATGTAAAAAAAATTCCCAATACCCAGACACTTATTAAAACAAAGCGTGGGCCCATAAAAAAACATTTATCCTATATTAAAGGTAATAATGATATTTACAAAACTTAAATACAGATTGGCTGGTTTCCTAATTATTTTGAACTTTAAGTGTACACAAACCTTTGAACTTCAGGTGACTTAACATCAACTTTTGGATCAACAATTTACTCTTTAGCTTAGAAAAGATGTTAAATTATTTGTTTAAAAATGTTTTGTAAGCCAGTGCACACATGGTTTTAAAATGGAGCAGTCTAAAACTCTCCACTTGCCATTTTGTGTACTAATATGCTTCCGAGACCACACAGGTCTGAAACAATGCACTTTCCCTTCCCAAAGACATCCTTAAGCCAGACACTATAATTAATTCTTTGGGGGCAAGGCAGTGAGGGAAGACTCCTGGGACCGTTTTCGCTGATACCACCAGCTTTTGTGCGAAAGGTGAGATGTGTTTGGCTCCAAGTCTCAATTACAACTCTTGCCTCTTCTCTGGATGCCGACGTCGGGTCATGCTGCTTCTAACAGAATCTGTTCAGGACCCCCGTGCAACAGTGAAGATAAAGTGCAACACCATTCTCTTCTTTTTAATGAAAAAGCTTTTCCAAACTTGACAAAACAGTACTGTATGACCACTTGATTTTAGTCTTTATGAAGTAAATTTATTCCCAATCAATCCCCTCTGTTCACAGGTAGATTTAGCTTTTCATTAAGATTTGTTAGGATAGTGATATTCAGTATTTGCTGAGTCTCTCAGTGAGACACTGAACTTATTGGCTACCTTTTCATCTTCTTTGAAAAGCTGTTCAGCTTCAGCAAACAAATTTTAAAAAGTCATTTTTTCACCAGAAAAATGATGTTGACTCCTTGTTAAAATTCTGATTACACAGTATACCCTTTAAATGTAAATTTCAGGAGTAGATACAGTTGCCAAAATGTCTCTTTCTCATTTAAATTGATTAAAGTACTCTTTTTAAAAAAATACCAAGTCCTCTTCCTCAGATCTCTTTGACATTCAGAGAACTACCGTATAACTGGTCAAGTGGTTAAATGAATGCTTTGAATGGCAACTTCATCAAAAGAACATAATCAGGAAAATAATAACTAATTGCCCCCTTTAGAACATTCTGTGAAGTGTGGGAGGGGTTTGGAAATTGAGGAATACATGTGGACTTCTCATATGGCAATGAAGACCATTGTTTATAATCAGACATATAATAGCCCATTTAACTTCCTAACATTAAATAAACTATTATTCATTCCCAAATACTCAAGGATCCTTTACAAACCAATGATTTTTCCCTTAGAATCCAACTACAGATAATATGGTTTAAAAAAATTTTCCCTACATTGCTCCCCACGTATTAATAAAACTTGCATGAGGGAAACAGTTTGAACATGCTATACATTCTTCCTGTTGACCTAAAGAAGAGAACTGAGACAAAATTAAAATAGAGAGTTTATGTGGGCCAAGGTTGAGGACTGCAGCACGGGGCACACTTCCAAGTTGCCTTGGGGAGTGCTCCATTTGGCCCTTGTTGCAAGCAGGTCTTTAGAGGCAAAAGGAGATAAGGAGTGGGCTGATACAAAGTTGTTTGACAGGAATTCTCATTGGTTTACAGAATATTTACAGAATAACATTGGTAGGTGATTGGCTATACATTGTTGAACTACAGGATATGAGTTATGGTGTTCAGAATATGGCATTTTATGGTTAGTTGGCCTAATCTAGAGCCCACATAGCAAGTGGCTTCAAAAGGTAATTATTTAGTTCAAGAGTGGAGTCAGACATGACTGCTGTTGCATTTCATCATCTCTCTGGGCCTGATAATTAAAAGGGGCTTGCATTCTGCAGATAAAAGTTTCTTTTCTTTCTCAATTCACCATCTCTTCCATATCACTGTACCTAACTGGCATCCCTTGAATGAGGTTCATTCCGGGTTTAGGCTGTATGGATAGAAACTGGAATTCAAGAAGCTGCAGATCACTGGGCTTCTACTTCAAGGTTTGAAACATGCCCTAATTGCGGTCAGTTAAAAATCTCCCCATGATCCTGGTTAGTGTAACTTTGGAGAAATAACCAGTCCAAAAATTACCAATCAAAGTGTACAACATTGTTATCACTTTAAACTGACTTTTATAATAGAACAAGATCATGTATAGTGGTAAGTCTTGAGAGTACAAGGAAGTGGAGGGAATTTGGGAGGAAATTGGACAACATTAACATTGACCAGGGGTGACATTTGCAGTAGGTAAGTTCCCAAAACGCCTTCCCTGCAGGGCAGCACTACTTCTATATCACCTAGGTTGATCCTAAGACAGCTGTTTTTCACTTTGGAGTCTCCTTCTTTCAGGCTTTTTGAAATCTTTGAGATAGCATTGTCAGCAGCAGATGAGATGAAGATTTATAGCTGGTGTCAGTAGCATATTAATGTCTGTGGGGTCCATGGTGTCTTATGAGTTTCTACAATGGTTCCACATAAATTTCAACTAAAGACATAAAAGGATGAAATAGTCATTTGGGATGATGGAGGTAAGTTAGACGGAGAAGGGACAAAGGAGCAAAGGACAAGGTACCTAGAGTAGTCATTACAGCCTCTTGATGGTTAGGAACCCACAGTAGCCTGATCTGAAAGAGCGCATGTTACCAAGCGTCATCTAACACAGCGTTTCTCAACAGCAGCATCACACTGACATTTGTACTTGTTAATTCTTTGTTGTGGGCTAGCTGTCCTGCGCACTTTAGAATGCTTAGCATTATCCCTGGTCCCTACTACTGGATGCCAGTGGCATCTACCTCTCAAGTGGCAGAAATCAAAGATGTCTCCAGACGTTGCCAAATGTTCCTGGGAAGTAAAAATCGCCCCAAGTTGAGAACCACTGGACTAAAGAACCGCAGAAGTTTACCCCACTGAATTTTCTATTATTTTACCCAGCAACATTTTTATAGGCTATGTAGATAAACTGCTTTTAGATATTTTTCTAGGTTTAAAAGATGTGTTTTACATGGTTAAAAATTTTTCTAAAGTGTTAAAAATGTTTTATTTATTTTTGGGTTCAAAGAGAAGAATGAGCCAGGGTAACAAAATCTTTGCTCATATGTTCTGATGCCAAAAATTTTTGGACAGAAATTTCAGACATTTTAGGGGGGTCTTAATCATATTCATAAAGATATAATTTCATATTTATAGTGTGGGAGAGTTTACAAAGGACTTCTATTTTCCTCATTTTATTTAAATCTCACAATAACCATGTACCCTAAGCATAATCTCTTTTTTATAGAAGAGAATCCAAGTGACTTGCCTAAGGGTATGTAAGAGCATTCTGGAGGAGCCAGAAATCAAATTCATATATTTTGCTTTAAATACAGGTATTTTCCAACAGAATACTTGGTGCCTTTACTAATGAAGTTTTAAGCATTGGGCAAAATGTTCTTGTCACTAGGATGAGAAAATTCAGAGAAAGAAGGGAGTTAGTATTCTCTGAATTGACAGACCTGGTTGGATAAGTTTGCTAGTTTTTTAAAAGGACATATAAATTTTTATAAAAAACTAATTTTTGTTTTTAAATTTTGTCTTAGAAGATGGATGTAATTACACATGCTATATCCTCCCTGGTCTCAGAACACATAATTATCAGTTTCTTTTAACTTCTATTCAGAAGGAAATTAGATGAACCCTTTGTCAGATGTAAAGATATCATTGGCCAACAGAAATCTCATTTATTGGACTCATCACACTTGGAATAAGTGAGGTTGGGAGTGGAGAAATGTGTAAATAAAGAGAGGATCACAGACCTATCTGTAAACAATTACAGAAGATCCCAGTTACTATTGAATCCAGTCTATTGCCACTCTACCTTTAGTGTACCCTAAGACAACAACAAAAACAGATTTGAGTCCTGGATCTGCCATTCAGTGCATGATTTTACACAAGTCACTTCACCTTGCCTAACCTCCACTTCTTCATCTGTAAAATGAAGAGGATAATCGTACCTGCCTCAAAGGTTTATTATACAGATTAACTGTGATAATGATTAGGACGTAATAAATGTTCAAAAATGTCAACTGTTATTATTTTATTTATTTATTTATTTGAGACAGAGTCTCCCTCTGTTGCCCAGGCTAGAGTCCCGTGGCATCAGCCTAGCTCACAGCAACCTCAAACTCCTGGGCTCAAGCGATCCTACTGCCTCAGCCTCCCGAGTAACTGGGACTACAGGCATGTGCCACCATGCCCAGCTAATTTTTTCTATATATATATTTTTTCGCTGTCCATATAATTTCTTTCTATTTTTAGTAGAGATGGGGTCTCTCTCTTGCTCAGGCTGGTCTCGAACTCCTGAGCTCAAACAATCCGCCCGCCTCGGCCTCCCAGAGTGCTAGGATTACAGGCGTGAGCCACCGCGCCCGGCCTCAACGGTTTTATTAACGGTGCTATGTAAATATTACTAACTTCATTACCAGATCCCATCACTTATGTCACCATGATAATAATAATTTCTAATAGTCCAATTCTCCTCCTTTCTACTCACTGGCATGATTCTGCATCCTATCTCAGACTTTTGCCAATTAGCACTTATTTACACAAATGACTCTCCTGAAACTTCACTACTAGAAGTCTTCATCTTTGAAACTTTTTCGCTGTTGTGTTTGAACACTCAAATATGTTTTATTCCAAAAAAATAATTAGTAACATTAACATCTTTTTTAGCATCCTTTTAAATAAGCTTTGCCAGTGTCATTGACAACTTTCTAAATAAATAAGCCAATGCCAAAAAAAAAAAAAAAGAAAGAAAAAAAGTGTCCTGGGTCTTGGATTCTGGATTACGTAGTCTTTTTACTGAGTCTAGAAGGAAGTGAAGCAAGAAATTTGGCTATCACTAAGTTCACTTAATGAAGACAGTGAAGCTGAGTCATTTAGGTAGGGTATCTGGTCTGTGAAAACTGATTAAATTACCTGGATATCTGCTCATCCTCTCTTACTTTGAATGCTAGGTAAGAGCAAACATATTGAGTATATTAGAAAAATAATATAGTAGTCATGTCCTATAATATCCATTAGTTATATTACTGCTGAATAAAAAAAATACCTCAAAATCTAGCATCTTAAAACAAGTATATATTAGCTTAAAGTTTCTGTTGGTTAGGAGTCCATGCACTGCTTAGCTGGGTCCTCTGATCAGGGTATCTCGCCAGGCTGCAATGTATGTGTTCGCTGGGCTGCAGTCATCTCACAACCTGATGGGGAGTAGGATGCAGTTTTGACTTCATTTATGAGGTTGTTGACCAGCCTCAGGTCTTTGCTGACTGTTGGCCAGAGACATAAGTTCTTGGCTGCATCAACCTCTCCCATAGGACAGTTCATTTCCCTCAAAATGAACCAGTGAAAAAAGGGTATTCAAGATGGAAACCACAGCTTTTGGTAACCCAGTCTTGGAAGTGACATCCCATTCTTTTGTCACATTCTTTTCACTGGAAAAGAGACATAAGATCCAGCCTACATACAAGGTAAAGGAATTACCTTGGATGTTTATA
The DNA here is from genome assembly GCA_028533085.1 of Varecia variegata. Taxonomy (NCBI): domain Eukaryota; kingdom Metazoa; phylum Chordata; class Mammalia; order Primates; family Lemuridae; genus Varecia; species Varecia variegata. Next base: position 23,421,964 of record CM052445.1, on the reverse strand, counting down.
GTCATTGAGGACTAAGAGGCTCCATCACATATATCGTAGAAACTGAGTAGGAAAGAACAACTGAAAATACTGGGTGAGTAAGGTAAATTAGGTTCTATGCTTTCCAGATTCTTTACTCCTAATGCCGGTCAGATAGCAAGAGAATAGGAATTGTTTTTGAGGAAGGAGTTTCCACTTCCTTTTATGATGCCAAGTTTAGAAGTGCAGCATTTTAAGAGGAATCCTTCAAGAGGAACAGCTCTGCACCAGCCAAGGCTAATGAGCGAACACCATGATACTATTTCTAGAAGTGTCACCTTTCTGGTGATCTTTTGCTTTAACATTCCCCTGGAGGTCTGCATTTATGTCCTTTGAGTCGGGAATGTGCAGGAGCTCACTGCAGAAAGATGGAGTCCCGCAGGAGGAAACTTTCTACAAGATATTATTTATTCTCTTCCTCCCTACTTATTCTAAAAGGAAGGGAAATTGGAATAGAGGGAGCTTTTGAACACAGCATGAATGCAGAGCTTGTAACTGTCGTGTTACTTTTAGTTTAAACTTAAGCCTCCCTTATTCTTACGGTGGACCCTTTGAAACCGCTGCTACCAGTGCAGACGAGACCACGTTATTTCATAGTGACTACTTTTCAAGCAAACACTGCATCTAAGTTAATTAAAATGCCTATGTTGTTTTCTTTCTCAAGCCTTAACAGCTTCAAGGAAAAAGCAGACAATTCAACTGCCAGGGGGGAAAAAAAGAGAGAAGTCAAACAAATTGATAAAAAAAAAAAAAAAAAAAAAAAAAAAAAAAAAAAAAAAAAAAAAAAAAAAAAAAATCATGGTCTGAATGCAATCATCATCACAACCTTCAAGCTGTACATTTATTTTACCAGACTTTTGTTTTCAGTTTGTTCTTTCTTTACTTGTAGCATGCTGATGACCTGCTATCCATTTACTTCTGGGTTTTAATGACCATGTCATTATCAATTATAATTCTTTGGGTTGCCTTCCCTCCCATGAAGCCACTGGGCTAATCCTATGAACTGTGCCAGGTCTGGAGGGAGGATAAGTGCACCCTACCAGCTCAGCCACATATGCAGGCAGAGCAGACAGCCACATGCTGTGATTTAAGCAGAACAACCTATTATTAAAGTGTTCCTTTCTCATATGCCGGATTCCTCCTTGTTTTCTGCTACTCTCTGACTTCTTAAACACTCTTGAGAAGGAGAGTAACTCATATAGGCACAAGTAATTTTATGTGAATTCATTAATCAGGTTGCTTTTCTTTGGGATGGTAATGATAAAAAAAGCAAAAGATCATATACCATTTACAGGTACTGTACCAGTCCTATCCCTCTCCCTTTACCACTCAGAACAACTAATAAGAATCCACTGGAAATGATACCATGCTAATATATATCAATTCCAGGTAGCTCAGATCTGTTTTAGAAGCTGTAAAACTGTTCTCACTTGTAAAGATTAGTTTTATGTGTCAACTTGGCTAGGCTATAATACCCAGTTGTTTAATCAAACATTAATTTAGGTGTTGCTGTGAAGTATTTGGCAGATGTGGTTAACATCTACAATCAGCTGACTTTAAGTAAAGGAGATTATATTCCATAATGTGTCTGGGCCTCATGCAATCAGTTGAAAGACATTACGAGCAAAAACTGAGTTTTCCTGCCACAACTTTATAGCATCAATTATATGTGTGTATATAAGTACATATATATAATTATATATGTATTATATGTGCAAATATATGAATATATAATTATATATATATTGTATACACAAATATATAATTATATATGTATTATATATACACATAGATATAATCAAAAGAATCCTCCTTTTTCATTTCTTTATCCAATCCAATCAGCTCTATTTCATAAATATCTCTGAAATGAGAATAAGAGGGAAAATAAAAATATATGAAAGAGTTTCAGTTTATAAGACTTGATCACCAGCTAAATGTGCCGGATAAGGAAAGAGGAGCATAGGATGACTCCAAGATTTTGTATTAGATAATTGAAGTTACAGAAATGTCTTTTATTGAGACACAGAATGTTTTCCAGAAAAAGAAAAAAGAAAAAAATGTTTTCCAGAAAAGAAAACTTTCATTTTGAAATTTTTGATTTTGAGCTTATCTGTGAGACTGCCAAGAGAAAATGTACAGTAATTTTTAGACTTTACAATTTAGTACTCAGAGCAGTTTTGGTTAGGAATAGAGATATAACAGCCCAAAAACCTACGTGCATTCACCCAGGAAGTACAGGAGGCAAAAAATTTTGATGAGATGCCAGGAAATATTGTGGCAAGATGATCCTTACTCCAGGAATGGTTTGAGAGAAGGAAGCTCAGCTTACTTAGCCTGGTGTTTGGGCTCCGTCTCTGCAAAAGTCGTGCACAGAGAAGATGAGTTGCACTTACTTTTAAGAAAATCATCACAACCATTTCTCTTAATGAGGGTCTGGAGGAATAGTTGAGAAGAAACCTTAATGGGAGGTATTCCATCTTGAAAGATTAACATAGAAACAGGTACTAAACCAAACAAACCACAAATATTTAAGCCGTAAAATGAAAGGAAAGAAAAAATACATTCTAAATCTGTATTAAAAGTAATACCATGTAGCTATATAAAACTCTAGCGAGGGTTGTGGAATGAATCTTTAATGGTATCATTTATGCTTGTCCCAATGCACTGTGTTCACAATGAGAACTGCCTACAAATCTTGATGTACCATTTTATTGCACAGAAAACTGGCCACCATCTCACAGAGCAGCAATTGTAAATTAGAAATATATTCTGTTTGATTTGAGCACAACACATTTGGAAATTTATGAAGTTGCATAAAAGCACACAAAAGCATTTCTGAGACAGTTTAGCCCTGTGGCTTCCTTCTGGTTTTGAGATTGAGAGAAGGGGGCACTGGGGCTGCTGAAGGTGCTGTGGCCTCGCCAGGAGTCTGGGAACAAGTCTACCTGCCTGCAGCCTCCTGCTCCTCATTATCCAGCTGGGAATCACCCCAACATTCCCCTAAGGGGCCCTAGAAGAGATTCCCCAATGACCCTAACACCTGAATCCTGACAATGGTAACTTACTGTACATGAGCTTGATGACGTTTGTCCCCATCCCTCATGTTATTTGGTTACATTTTAAGTAAACAAGACCTAATTATAGATATGCTGATACGTGTCATGGCAATTTGAGATGCAAGAAACGGCTGCATCAAAGTTCTCATGAGTAAGTTTACTTGTATAAAAACGTACTGTATTCTCAGTGGTTATTTCTTCAATCCTGATTTGGTCGAAGTATTAAACACCTTGGGCTTTTTTTTTAAACTAGTAAAACAGAAGATTTCTCTTTCTCTAGCTCCATTTTGCTAGAAATCCTGCTGCATCTGGTGAACTTGGTCCTAAATTAAATACTGATGAAAATCTTAAAGAGTGGGCTTGACTTCTGTTTAGTCTTTTGAATGGTCTTTGGATGAATATTGTTTCATATCAAAATCAAATACCAAATTTAACAATCTGACTTTCAGATTACTTTCCAGATTTATGGTGATTATGTGAATTAAGTTTCCAAAAGATAGAACATTGGGTGAGGAGGAATGATAATTATATTTTGTTTTATAAAATTAAATTCCATTTACAGATGAGAAATACATCTGGATTTTAAATAGACTCGAGCCTTTACTTTCTTCTAAAAGAAATGTTTCAAATAATAAGTAGAAAGTTGAGAAGTGTAGAAAAATTATTATCAATGAGGAGAATGCTGGCTAAGTAAAAGCTAGGATTGGAAAAAGTAAAAGAGAAAATTTCAGTAGCTTGGAGGAATTTTTTTCCAAATACAGTTTCTACTAATTTGAGAACTAGTGAGGAAATGATACAGAAAACATAAGTTCACCGATAACTGGAAATATATTAATACTAGTAATTTCCTACTATATGTAGACAAAACAGGTAATTCATGCTAAATGCAAATTTCACAGCAAAAATATGCCTGAGCATTTGTCCTTACTGAGACAAAAGAGAACTACTCATCAAATACATCTTAGGAGGAAGTTTCTTGAAGTTATCAAATGGAACATGTCTGAATATAAGACAAACTACTATATGTAACATTAAAAATTCTTGAAGTTGAAGACGTTCAGAGTATACCATACTAAAATATGCCACCATGGCATTAGAATTATTTTGAGCTGAAAGCAGCTGTGAAAAAACACACAAAGGGTAAGCTCTCTGCCCTTCCTCAATTTGCCTAAAAGCAGAACATAGATTCTCCTTGGGAAGGTGTATTCCCATCCCCTCCACATACCGGGAAGGGGATAACAACCTTGTCACTGTCAACAAGATGGCACTGAGATGGACTTGCAAAAACAAACCTTGCTAACACTTACCTTCTATTAGTTTCCCCCTAAAATGTTTAACTTTCCACAGTTTGCTGCCCCCAAAAGCCTAAAATTATTTTCCTTTGTCTTGTCCTTTCTCTACAAATTTATTGTTCTTTTCTTATGGTGCTATGGTAAGCCCAAGTTCTAATCACCCGCTTGAATTACTTATCACTGCATTTCTCTGTGTAGGCATGTTGCACATGTTAATAACTTTTTTTCTATCTTGTTAATTTGTCTTCTCACAGTTTAATTTGTCTTAACTGGACAACATAGGGGTGTAGAGGAAAAAGATTTTTTCCTCTCCTACAAAACCTTGAGGACTCAAGATTTCTAGATACCAGAAATCTAGTAAAGATGTTTGAACAAAATTACAGATATGTTTTAGATGTCATGGTAAATAATGGCTAATGAAGCAGGTCTTGTTTGTAATGTAGTGTAAATACTCTTGTCCTATTGCATTATACTGATTTCTCTCTTGAAGAATAATCTATCCTCACAGTAGAGGATTTTTGACCACCCGATATGTATTCATCATTGTCTACTCTTTCAGAATTACTAGGGTTACTTAGTTTCTTCTGCAGTAGTACAAGGAATATTTATTTTTGAACAACTTTATTCTAAATTGAGAAATTGCTTAAGAAGGGAAAAGGCAAGAAATCTCTTTTCCAGGGATTGAATAAACAGAAAGAGAAAAGGGAAAACAGATAAGAAGAGATTAGAAGAGTCCTGGGGGTACAGTATCTGGTCTGCATGCCTGACCCTGGGTCCCCAAAGATTAGTCCCTGACTGTGCCAGTGAGAAGTGTGCTGCCCCAAGTTGCTTATAGGGTTATCAAACAGGTTTGATGTCCCTGGACTTTGGGGTGTGCCCTGCTCTGGTGGAGCAGCTGGGCAAGCAGCACCAGGTAGAGGTGGTGAGCAGGGATCTCCCAATCCAAGCACCCCTTAGTCCACTGCAGGTCCTTAAGAGGAAAGGGATGAGCCCCCACTGAGGGATGAAGCCTCAGTGTGGTGGATGCACCAACAGAGGGGCAGCAGCCACTCCTGAGAGTCCTTGCTCAATTGTCTATCTTGGCACCCACAGGCATGAGAGGGGAAATGGAGGAAAAGAGTCTGAATGGAGGAAAGCTAGCACTCTGGTCATCTCTGCTTCTCTCTCTGGAAGGCAGTCCACCCAGAATGTCCAAGCTCTGGGGTCATGCAGATACCCAGGGACCCACTGGCCTCTGTGGCTCCTGCAGTCTGCGCCAGAGTTGAGAAACATTTGTGTGGGAATGAGCAAGATGAATACTGAGGGGTTGAAGCCCCCTGGCAAGGACAAAGGTACATGGTGGGTGGAGAAACAATATGACGGCTGCCATCTTGGCTCGGGTCTGTGGTGATGGGAACTGACCCCAAGTAGGCTGGCAGACTGTTGCTCTGTCATGAAGAAGCCCCCAGTTTACTGGCAGCAGCAGTTTTTGAACTTGTGAGGATAGAAATGTTCTCCAGCAGCTCAGGAGCCTACTGACTGCCAGGGATGTGAGAGAGGGAAAAACAAACGGCTCCATCTACCCTTTTTGCTAGACTCCAAGGCTCTCAGGGATTGATCTCTGTTAATATCTTGCTCCTTCTTTTTCTGCTCCACTTCTTCCCCTGGAGTCTCTGTTAGGTTTTGGTACTTTTCCCTCAGGATTACATCGGATCTATGTTTGTTTGTTTGTTTTTGTTTTTCATCTAAAACTTTTCCTTCTTTCTGAGATGATCTGGCAGCTGATGTCTCTGGTCAGACATCTTGTCTACCATCTAACAAAATATTTTTTTAAAAATTAGCCCAGTGTGGTGGTATATGTCTGTGTCCTAGTTACTTGGGAGGTTGAAGTGGGATGATCTCTTGAGCTCAGGAGTTCAAGGCTGCAGTGAGCTATGATGGCATCACTGCACTCCAGCCTGGGTGACAGAACTAGACCTTGTCTCTAAAGTTAATAAATAAATAAATAATCTAAATAAATAAATTACTGTAATAAATATAATACATTTCATGTACTTTATGGTAGACAACTTCTAAAATGGCTCTCATTGATCCATTAATGTCCTTCTGTAACCTTTTCTTCTGAGTGTAGATTGGACCTAGTGACTTCCTTCCAGTGGATAGAATATAGCAAAAGTGATAGTATGACACTTCTGAAATTATGTTTTGAACATAATTTCGTCTTGCTTCCTCTCTCTCACTCCCTTGCTGGCTTGCTCTGAGGGAAGCCAGCTACCATGTTGTAAGTTGGCTTATGAAGAGACCCACATGGCAAGGACCTGGTCAATAGTCAGTGAGGATCTGAAGCCTGTCAATAGTTACTTGAGTGACCTCGGAAGCAGAGATTCCCCCCATTTGAGGCGACTGCAGCCCAGTCAACACCTTGTGAGAAACCCTAAACCACAGACACTCCATTAAGATGCACCAAGATTCTTGCCCTACAGAGACTTTGACATAATAAATGTTTATTGTTTTAAGCCAGTATGTTTTGGGATAATTTGTTATGCAGCAATAGATTAAATAACATATCATCTAAACATTTATTCATTCTGGCCCTTCCCTAAGAAGTTTCAGTATCTAGGAAAATTTATGTTTTGTATCCCCAGTGGAAATATTTGTACAAAATATTTGCATACAGGTAACACCTGACAGATAACATGGAGGAGAGAGATACAGTCAAGGGAGAACTTAAACCCTGAGTGAAACCAAAACAATGAGAAAGCGGGAAATTTTCTTGTTTCTTTTTTTCCATAACCATGGTGAGAGAAGCCTATGGGAGACTCACATAAGGGGGTTACCAGGGAATTCTCAGTGGTTCTTATCACAATTATTCATGAGTCTTTGGCTAATTTGTTTCCAAATCTATAGGAATTTCCACAAATCATGAGTATTTTATCCATGATTTTGGGAAGGCTCTACTCCTAGCATGTAGAAGTTTACCATTTTATTGTCCTTAATAGTAATTTTACAAGCTAGTGCTTCCAAACTATTTCTGTTCTCATATTTTATTTTTTAACAAATAATTTTAATAATTGTTAACATAATTTGACAATGATTTTATTTTTAGTTTTTTAACAACTTGGAATCTTTTATCTATTTAAGTGATATTTTCATATTACATGAGACATTTTAGAGAAAAAAATGACATCAATGATTTAAATCAATAAGTAAATTAAAACTTCTAGAAAATATAAAGAACTGATGTAATCCAAACAATACCACTGGTGATCCCTAACTGGAATCTCTTCCATCAAAAGAACTTCCCAGATGGCACCAAAGCAAGTTTCCTGATCAGCCTTTCCTCTTCAAGTTTAAAGTGAAATAAAAAGAGAAAAGCAGTCAGATCCCTGTAATTACCAGGTTGGCAGATCTATTAGTCACTTTCTCCATAGCCCCAACACCACACAACACATCTGGCCTAGCTGTGTTATGAGTACCGCCAATGAATATTTCTGTATATTCATAACCCTTTCTCTTCCTCACACAGGTGTTAGACTATAATCTTCCTATTGGAAATAAGGAAATGCAAATGAATTTTAATTAATATGCCAGTTCTCAATTATTGGTAGTTTCTGTGTTAAGGAATCAGAAGCTCGATAGGACAGAAAGTTGAGACCTTACTAACAATGACTGCCATTTCCCCAGGAGAAGGTAATGGATGTAAGTAACAAGTTTCCACCTGTTTGTCATCTCTAATGTGTGCTGTCCAGCTCTAAAATTCTGCAGTGATTCAGGCACGGTAAATCCTCCATTCTTGTTTGAATGATGTTTGGATGCCAAAAACAAAGAATAACTGTAATGAACTTTTAATGCCTGAAGTTACTTCTACCTTTTCTTGCCCAAATGGATGCCTTTTTCTTAACCTTGGCAAAATGTATCTAATCATCTTAATCCAGATATGAAAAAAATGTATTACACTAAGAAAGGTCTTCATTCATGAATCACTAATGAGAGGTCTGAGAGGGAAAAAAAAATTTTAAATTTACAATATAGTAAGACACAATTGTGGAATGAACCAAAGTTTTATTTCAAGGTAATAACTCTGTCCATTTTCACCTGGTCAGGTTCTCAATATAAGTTTAGCATGAAAATCCATAGACACAAAATTAAAAAAGAAAAAGTTAAAAGGACAGTAGCACTTCAAAATTTCTAATACCTAGCTGAGAAAAAAAATCATGTCCTAATTAGCTATCTGCTATTATGTAGCAAAGACTCATAGGATATAATAATGACCCTCACATCTTTTCACTCCTTACACTCTTGTGCCCTAGTCTCATATTGTCCCATTAGAGGGACAGAGGTGCTTTAAGGGCTCTTAACACCTAGGTCTGCCAGACCTGAGAAGCAATTATTGATTCCAACGTGTTTTGTATTAACACTTCCAGTCAAAAGAATCTAATAGATTTGAACTAATGGATTCTGCACTCTCTGCTTCCCTAGAATATCTCAATATGCTCTGCATTTCCAGAATCATCTTTAAAAGTTGTTTTTTCTTAAGTTCATGCTGAATATAGGAAGAAGTTTAAGAAAAGTTTTTCAGTTAAAGTACAGTCTTCACAAAATTCACAGATTCTCTCTCATTTTAAACTTTAAGTTAATTAAATATCTGCTGCTGCGAAGTACAATTTTACTTTCTCCCACTTCTGCAAAGCTTATAAAACTCCCTCTCACTATGGTTTTCTGGCTTATTCATTTACATACTTATTTAACTTTTTTTTCTTTTCTTTTCTTTTTTTTTTTTCCACTAACGACTTTCTGTTGATTCAATCTCAATGTTTCCACAGAGATTTGAAGTAATATAGGTGTTTTATAAGCAAAGCTTTGGCAAACTTCCAGAATGTTCACAATGCAAAATTGATAAGGGGCAAAATCTCTTAATCCTCAGGAATATTTCTCCAGCCCCACCTCCAATCTCAGGGATCTGGAGCTTTAGAGCCGCCCAACAACATTTCATGACAGGCAGTGGAACATAGTATTCTGTGGTGACCTTGGACTTGCAACCCACCAGCACAGGGCCCTTTCTCCCCCTTAAAAGAGAAGGGTGCTTTTTCCTTCACTTTTGAGCAGCGGTGTGAGGATAGTGATTAAGACCCAAATCTCAGAAGTCTAAAAAAAAACTATTTTGGAAAGAAAAACTCTCAAATGGGAAATTTGAAAATCATGAGTGCTTATATGTGTACTGGGATGTGTCTCTGAGTGGGACAGTCTTTTATATGGTTAAAAAGAACACTTAGCATCTCTTGAAAACCCATAAGTTAGAGGGCAGAATGACTCAGAATACAAAAGGACTTCTCATCCTATTAAAAAGAAAAACATCATTAAGTCTCTTTAAATGTTTGTTTATGGATGATTAAGGACTTCATACAATGAGAAACAAAATGCTGAAGTGTCTCCACTGTTGATTAAGTGTCAGAGATTATGATAAGCAGATTTTAAAGTTATAATTATTAAACAACATTTACATATCTATTTTTATTTTTACATTTATTAGACAGTTGCAAACTTATTTTGTCAAAATGCTGAATCCACCATCTTTCTTTCCTTGGTTTCGCCCTTCATCACCATGACTACTATTTTCTCTTAGACAGATGATAGATAAATAGATGATATCAATATATATTTATCTCCATATGACTTTGCTCCATTTCTATGCCACCTACCTAGTCCAGTCCATCATCTCCCACTGATCTCTTTCTGCCATATCCTCAGACCAGACCCTTCTTCCATCTGTTCTCCCTAACACCCTTTCCCGCCTCGTCTCACACCATGCTCACCACTCCTTTCTTCCTCTCCATGTTTCAGCCCTGGTCTCCTTCTCTCATTTCCACTGATTCCCTCTGGTTATACTTCCACAACATTGAACCTTTTCAATACTCTTCCCACTATCATTCCTGGTTTGATGTCAATTCTTTCTACAGCTCACCAATCCCCAAAAGGTTTCTGGTTGTACCCCCATCAGGATACCTTTTGTACTCACAACCTAATAAAAATGTATACACACATGAACACATGTACATATTGTAGACAGATACAAATATGCTATGTATGTGATGAAAAATATGTAAAAATAGAAAATTTAAAGGACATCCTAAAGACAAAATTAAAAATACTGTATTTGTTGGTTATACTTATTAATGATTAAGAAGCTCCTTTCTTTGCTAAAAAAATATTTTAAATATTTTAGGGAGAAAATGTGATTAAATATGCAGTCATTTAAAAGTCTCCTTCTAAATTCTGTTTACTTTGATTTTTGATATTAATGGCTGTTATAGCTGAAAAAAGACACCTCACAAAGGTACACAGATTACAGAGGCAGTAGAGTTTAGCAATTGGCTCCAAAGCCAGACTGACCACATTGGCCTGGTTTGACCACATTCTAACTGTGGGATCTGTGGGAGATTTTCTAACTTCTCTGCCTCAATCTCCACGTGTGAAAAGTGTGCACAATAATTAAATCACCCTCTACAGAGTTCTGATGACTAAATGAGTGAATATGTGTAAGTCATTAAGAACAGAGGCTGGCACAAAGAAGTGCTTTGTTAATGACAGCAATCTTTATTGTTGTATTTATATATTCAGAGAGATACCATAGCATTTCTGGTCTCAACTTCTCTGCTTTTCTATGATTCATGCAATGAACATATTTTAAGCAGGATGCTAACTCTATATCCTTGCCCCATAGTCATTCTTACAAATTTCAGCCAAGCTGCCACTATGACTTTATACCTCTACAGTTTGTCTATAACACATTTTAATTAAAGAAAGTATAAGTCCAGTACAACTTTTTAGTCAACTTTATAAAATAATTTTATATTGTATTTCTAAAACAGAATCTTGAAAATACCATAAGTTCAGGCATATTGGAAATATCTGTTCCTTCATCCAATTGCATGGCAAAGCTCCCACACTGTGCATTTGTTGTAATAACTTGTTTCTTCAAATATTACACAATATTTTGCCTATATCTATATTTGCTGGTAAATTTATGTACAGTCATTTCTTGCTATCTGTGGGAGATCATTTGCACAACCTCCATGGATACCAAAATCCATGGATGTGCATGTTCCTTATCTAAAATGGCATAGTATTTGCATGTAACCTATACGTACCCTCCCGTATATTTTCAATCATCTCTAGATGCACTTATAATAACTAATACAATGTAAATACTATGTAAACAGTTGTTATACTGTATTGTTTTTATTTATATTATTTTTAATGTTATATTTTTTTCAAATAGTTTTGATCCACAGTTGGTTGAATTTGCGGATACTGACCCCAAGGATACAGAGGGCAGATTGTATTTTAGTTCGTATCTTATTGTTCTCCATGCCTGCTTTCAGCCATTGTTATGCTGTTATAAAATCCAAGTGGCATTTTGAACACTGTTAATCAACAGGAAATCTCAAGAGAGGTTTTTAATCACATGTCCTTATGTTTAGTGAAGACTGAGAGAGTACTGGATTGGGTATAATAAAATGTTAAACATAGTTGAAAATATAGAATTTAGTCCTCTTGTTCTGGGTTCTTAGGATCCATTAGCTAATTTCTCAAGGCATTCCACTCATGCTACGAGTGGATCGTAACTGCTTCACCTCATAAGGTGTCGTAGGAAGAGTTCAGAGAAGGGATGGGAGAATCAGCTCTGCCATTTTCTTGTTCACTCTGCTTGCATTATTAGTGTGTTCTTCCATCTATAATTTCCACAAAATCGCTTTTTCCAAGCAACGCATTCATTTTGTGAGGACCAATTTAGTTGATGATATAATCTTACGAGATAATCTTACATGATATTACTTGGGCAAAAAGTGTATCATGATCTAACTCAATATCCTAAGAGCAAATAGAAAAGTGAACATACCGTTGTCAGCCTCTCAATTTGGAAGTTTTCCTTGGGGAGATCTCAAGTTCTTAACATGGCTCAGGTCTGACCTAGAGACCAATTTAGCTTGTACATGTGTGTCCACATATTATTAAATAATTATCAAATGTGATTTTTTTTTCTATTTGTAGATAAAATAAACATACGTAAGTTCTAGTACTCTCCTGGTGCTCCCCCAGTGGAATGCTTTATGCATGCTCGAGGCTGTTTCATTCCTATTTTGGAGGCCTTTCCTTTAGCTTTCTTCTCAATTATCACTTCTTCAGGAGAGTTTGCCAGGGCCATTAGTGGGCAAGGAGAAGTGATAGTCCTACCTATTCACTCTCTATGTAAATGTGCCCTTTCAAGGGTCCACCATGCTGCTTTTCCATTCTTGACAGACACAAAGGCAACGAGAGGATTGTGTAGATTGGTCTAACAATGTATGTATTCCATACGTTAGAGGAAAAAAAATGAATTGGTTCTAATATGTCATTCTGGTCACTCATAAGCCAAAATACTCCCGGATTTTGAGTTGGCATCAAGATACATTCTTTATTCCTTTATTTTACTTTTTGAATTGGTTTTGCCATTTTTTCAATTGTATCTTTTGGCTTCCATCTGAGTCTCTCTTATCTTAAAATCTACAAGTTTTCCTCAAATTGAATTGGAAGATGCCCAGAAAACAGGGTCTAAGAAGAGGGAGATAGTTACACAATGTAAAACCTAAGGATGAAAGCTAAAAAGAATTCAGTAGGGGAAAAAAGGTTAAATAAATAAGTTTCATTTATACATCCCTCTCAGAAGTGATACCTTGTGTGTGTGTGTGTGTGTGTGTGTGTGTATGAATATATACATATGTGTGTGTGTTAATCACTGCAGTCTGGCTATGCAGTGATTAAGGCTGATGGACATGTTAACTACCTACAAATGTTGTAAGGCATGCCCATTAAGAAGTGAAAAGAATTTGCAAGTAGAATTCAAAGCATAAAGTTAAGAGACAGTGAAATATATGCTTTGTTCTTTGTTTCTGGAAATACTTTTGAGAGTAGATATCATTAGAGTAAGAAAGATTCCCCAAGGAAAAGGATAAAGAAATAATAATAATCACCTGTTGCTCTTAATTACATAGGACAAAACATTCTTGAAGGTACCTTGCGAAGAATCGTCCTGCAACCCAAAACAATCCATTCAACTAGTGGAATTACTTGATTTTTCCGCATCTGATTTTTCAAATTCAATCAATTTCCAGCCAGCTTTTCTACTTTGCCATCTGTTTCAAAGCAAAACTTAACGCAAGTCTGTGGTGGATGAGGTTTGTTTTGTTTCTTTTCAATCTAAGATTTAGTGAATCATGTCTAGGCTAAATTCCAGGTTGAATGGATCATCAAAACCAGGCATCATGCCCATATGTTTTCTTAAGTTCAGAGTAGAGCATGTTGTCTTTCTTGTTGCATTATGCTTGAACCATAGAAATAGATTTACTATGCTAAAAAGCATCCAAATAGCACGTGCATAGTGATTCCTAAGTAAAGAGGCAGTTAACAGGCATTTCAATACTGTTCATCTCTACTGAGTACCAAATTCTTTGCTGTGTTAACCCTAATGCATTTTGAAACCCTGTTTATTCTGAATCTGATGGTTCTTATGCAAATGAATTTTACATACTTTGTGTAGGATAATCTGGCACATGTTGACATGTAAGAATAAACAAACTTTACACATTTAGCATTCTGATTCTAGTACGGGGTGATTATGAGTTCACATTTATCCCACTGGGGTACAAGAATTCATTATTATATCACAATAAATTTCCATATAACAGTAATTATTCTTTCTCTCTATGCATGAAGAATGCATTTGTCCTTGAAGTTTGGAAGAAAATAAAATGAAAACACTGTGCTAAAGACAAAAAAATCAATATTGATGTAACAATCTCTCACAACTGGGGCAAAAAATAATCTGAGGCTCAATGGAGAAACAATACATGAGAAGTGGTTGGCACATAAAAAGTATTCAATAAATATTAGTTATTATTTTTGTTAGATTCAAAACAACTCTAAAATTCTGATTATTAGTTTTTAAAGGAGCAAATGAAGGAATGAAGTGCTGTGCTTTTGCACACTAAAACTATGACTCATTTAGGAAAAATAAAATCCATTTTAAGGGTAACAGTGGCTACCCTGAATTCCTTCACACCTGATATAAAGATGTGAAGAAGCATGCATAAGAAACAGCAGATACGTACTGAGGTGCAGGAAAAACCCTTGGATGTCTACTCAAAGTGTTTACTGAATTCCCACTCAAGTGCTACAGTAAGTTATTTTCTTTGTGTGCTATACTTACTTGAGACTTGAGAGTCCGGAGGTAAAAGAAGTCTGCTGCAAGAGGCAAATTCACTCCTGAAACCCTCCTCAGAGAAACCTGAACTCAGCTGATTACCATTAAAGCCTGCATCATCCAGGTAGGGAATGTGTTCCACATTAAATTATTTCTCTATGATTAAAGAGTTGTTGATTTCTAGAAATGCATTTTAAAATCTTAAATGTAAATTGAATGTCCTTGTGTAAATTTCTTAAGGGTAGGGGTTATTCTCTCCATTCCCCTTTTTTTAAATACAAGTGATATATTACCTTATAGATTTTACTCTTCATAGCTAGTATTTTAAAATGTAATTTATAGCTGCAACAATAATATTCAAAATAAGACATATGGAGAAAAGTACTGTTATTTGATATAATCTCAGGCACTTAATTTTTATTTTAACAGCTTTATTGACATATGATTGACATAAAATGCACTTATTCAAGGTAAACATTTTGATACGTTTTAATATGTGTATACCCATAAAACCATCACTGCAATTAAGATAATTAACATATCCATCATCTCCAAACATTTCTAATGCCCCTTGTAATCTCCTTCTCTGTCCCTTCTTTATTGACCCCTCATTGGTCCACAAGCAACTGATCTTCATAGTTCATAGTTCATTTCTTTTTTATGCCTGAGGAGTATTCCATTAAATTGATGTACCACAATTTGGTAATCCATCCACCTGTTGATGGATGATTGGATTGTTTTCAGTTTTAGCTAGTACAAATAAAGCTGCTATGAACATTTATGTACATATCTTTATATGGACATATGCTATCATTTCTTTTGGGGAAATATATAGTAGAATGGGTGGATCAAATGGTATAATGTACCTTCAACTTTATAAAACCAAACTCCAAAGTGACTGTACCTTTTACATTCTCAGCAGCAATGTATAAGAGTTCCAGTTGTTTCACAGCTTTGCCAACACTATATCATCAGAGATTTTTTTGTTTTTGAATTTTACCCATTTTAATAGAGGTAGTGATATTTTATTATGGTTTTAATTTGCGTTTCCCTAATAAATAGTGACATTGAAAATCTTTTTATTTTCATTATTTGCCATTCATATCTCTTTCTTGATGAAATGGTCATTCAGATCTTTTGCCCATTTTAACTGGATTGACTCTTTTGTTATTATTAAGTTTTGAGCGTTATTGATATATTTTGCATACAAGTTTTTTTCAAATAGATTGTTTCCAAATACTTTTTCACAGTATGTAAAAGTCTTCATTCTTGTCTTTTCGTTCTCTTAACATTGTCCTTTTGAAAAGCAAAATTTTTAGTTTTAGTTTTTTTGGGTTTTTTCCAGGGGGTTGTTTACCTTTTGAGACTGAGTCTTGCTCTGTCTCCCAGGCTAGAGCGCAGTGGTGTCTACATAGCTCACTGTGACCTCAAACTCCTCGGCTCAAGCTGTTTTCCTGTCTCGGTCTCTCTCATAGCTGGAACTACAGGAGCACACCACACTGGGCTAATTTTTCTATTTTTTGTAGAAACGGGGTCTCATTATTGCTAAGGCTGGTCTCAAATTCCTAGTCTCAAGTGATCCTCTTGTCATGGCCTCCTAAAGTACTAGGATTACAGCGAGCACCACTGTGCCTAGCCCAAAACTTTCAGTTTTGATACAGTCAAATTTATCAATTTACTTTAGAGTATTATTAATATGTTTGGGGAGTGACTAAGAAATCTTAACCCAAGATTACAAAATTGTTTTGTATGTTTTTCCTATAAGTAATATAGTTTTGAGATTTATATTTAGGTCTATAACAAATTTTGAGGATTTTTTTTTTTTTGGTATATTGTATGACTTATGTATTGGGGTTAGTTTTTTGCATATAGATGTCCAATTCTTCTGGCTCCATTTGTTGAAAAGAATATTTTTCTCCAATGAATGGCCTTTGAACTTTTGTCAAAATTAATGACCATATATATGTGGCTATATTTCAAGACTTTCCCTTTTGTTTCATTGATCTATTTGTCTTTCTTGACAACACCACTAGACTTTATTGATTATTGTAGCTTTATAGTAAGTCATGAAATCATGTAGTGCTACTGTTCAATTTTTTTTCCAATGTTGTTTTGGTTATTCTAGGTCTTGTGTATTTAAATAGGAATTTTAGAATCAGTTTGTAAATTTCCATCCAAAATGCCTGCTAAGATTTTGGATGAATTTCATTGAATTTATCGATAAATTTGGGAAGAATTAATATCTTGATAGTATTCAGGATTTTGACCAATGAATACAATAGATCTCTCCATTTATTTAGTTCTTTAATATTTTCAACAGTATTTTATAGTTTTGTGTGTATAGATCTTTCTTATTTACAAATATGTCTCTATTTCTTTTTTTCTGCTATATACACACATTTTCATTTCAGATTATTTGTTGCTTGTATATAGAAATACTGTTGATCTTTGTACATATATTTTGTATCTTGAGAATTTACTAAACTTAGTTCTAATAGAATTTTTGTAGATTCCATTTGATTGTGTACATATATGATGTTAAATGGAAAGAAAGAGAGTTTTACTTTTCCATTCTGAATGTCTTTTTTTTTTTTTTCGTTCTTACCTTACTACACAGGCTAGAGCTTATAGTATAATGATGAATGGAAGTGGTAAAAGTGGACATCTTTATTTTTTTCCCTAATATTAACAAAAATCATTCAGTCATTCATCATTAAGTATTATGTTACTTGTACATTTTTATAGACATCCTATATCAGATTTATCTGTTGCTAATTTTTAGAGAGTTATATCACAAATGATATTGACTTTTGGTGAATGATACTCTGCAACTATTGAGGTGATCATGTTTTCTTCTCTTTTACTGTTAACATGGTAATTATTTCAACTACATTTTTAAATGTTAATCCAACCTTAAATCTAAATATATAGTCCTGAAATAGATATAAATATATATATTTGTGTGTATATATGTTTGTATATATGCAATGTATATATTTGTGTATATATTCATGTGTATATATATATATATTTTGTGTGTATATATGACATTTGTGCCAAGATAATTTATTCAGGAAAGTATGATCCTTTAAACAAATGAGGATGGAACAACTGGATATTCATATTCCACATGGGAAAAAAAAAATCCCTGCCTCTTATATCATTTCATACATAAAAATCAATCCAAAATAGTAATAGTCTTAAATGTAAGTGGTAAAACAAGCCATCCTTTTGAAGAATAAATAGGAGAAATTTCATAACCCTGAGATTTTTGTAGACATAAAACAAAGAATATGAACCATTTAAAAATACTTAATAGCTGGGATTTCATCAAAATTGAAAATTTAGCTCTATAAAGGATACTATTAAAGAAATTTGTGGGCATGTCACATGTTAGGAATATTCAAAATGTACACCTTTCAAAAGACTTCTATCCAGAATAAACAAAAATATTCACAATATTATAATAAAAGAAAAACAACAAATTTTTAAAATGGGAAAAATTTGAGTAAACATTTCAGAAAGAAATATAAATATACAACAAGCACATTAAAAGATGTCCAACATCAAGTCCTCAAGGAAATGTAAATTTAAACAAAGCTGAGATTTCTTGCACTAGCTTAAAATTGACCTATAGTTTTAATACCATCATAATTAAACTAGCAGGATTTTTTTATAGAAATCAACAAGCTAATTATAAAATTCATATGTAAATATATAAATACAAAAGTTCTAGAATAATCTAAATTTTAAAAAAGCAAAGTTCAAAGATTTACAATACCTGATTTTAGGATTTACTATAAAGCTATAATAAATAAGTCCATATGATTGGAAGAATTGTAAATACTACATAGAGTAATAGAATAAAATAGCCCAGAAATAGTCCCACACATGTAAAGTCAATTGGTTTTCAACAGGTATACAAAGACAATTCAATGTAGAAAAAATATTCTTTTCAACAAATTGTGCTAGAAAAACTAGATATCCATATGAAAAAAAAAATGACTTACCACTTCCAAAAATTAACTTCAAATGGATCACAAATCTGAAGGCAAAACCTAAAATTATAAAATTTTTAGGAGAAAATCTTTGTGAACTCAGGTTAGGCAAAGATCATTTAGATCAGCCATAAAAGCATCAGCTATAAAAGAAAATAAGTAATAAGTTGGACAACATCATAATTTTAGAAATCTTTTAATGGACATTATTAAGAAAATGAAAGATAAACACAGACTGAGCACATGTCTACAAAACACCATATCTTTTAGTGGGCTTGTACTGAGACTACATATGTGTGTATATGTATATGTACATGTATGGGTGTATGTATATATGTATATAAATGTATATGATAACAAGAAATGGTTCACATCATAGAATGTATATATAAAGACTTAAACTATAATAACATACCAGAATATCAGCAGGAGATCTGCTAAACTTGTAATGAACCACCTGAATAACTACCATCTAACTTTACTTGTTTTCAGCCATTGCCTAATTTCTTTCTACTCAAAGTTGATCTTCAAAGTAATACCATTGACATCATCTCAAAGCCTGTCAGAAATGCAGCATCTTGGGCCCCACCCTAGAACCCATGAATCAGGATCTGCATCTAAAAAACTCCCCAGGTGATTCAAATGTACATGAGTGGTTGGGGGGAAATCCTGAAATGCTTTTCTAATCTGGAGTCTTCTTCAGCTGCTCAAAGATTATTTTGAGATTCCTACTCTATTTTACAAGGTATAATGAGCCCTGAAATCTTTACTCTCCAACTAGAGAATTGTATCTGTGAATATTTTTAATACTAAGAAAAATTTTAATGGCCTTCCCTGAATTTTTGCCAACTTGTTGGTGTTTCCAGGAATGTCTCATCTATCTCTCTTTTCCTTTCAAACTATGGCAAGAGCAGAAATCTATTAAAATCCTACTTGCCCTTTAGATGACATTATAACCCCTATGTCTGTGTTTTCTCCTAAGCAGAAGGGAATTACTGTGTTACCTGCCTGTCTACCTAAACCCGAGCTCTTTGTCTTTTGAAGCTATAGTTTTGAAGTATATAATTTTCATGAATAATTATTGCTTACACCTTAAATAGTTTCTTTAGTAGCCCAGCAAGTTTTATACACAAAATTTTGAAACTCCTCTCATGTTTAAAGCCACTCTGCTCTGGTCCTTGAAAATACAATTTGAAAACCATTTAGATGTACCATAAACATGCTTTAATATAAAATTGCAAAGTGATGTATTCAACATATAGTACTTTGGTCGTCATTTAACAGCACTTTAAATAAAGAAACCATACATCCTAAATTAAATAATGTAAAAGTGTTTTTATGGTGAATGCACTATCTGTATGCCATATAACTGGAAAATGAGAAAGTAAAGAATAAAGAAATCCTTGATCTTTTTCTCTTGCTTTAAAGCCATGTGAAGTTAAAAGCAGAAAGAGTTGAAGAAATAACAAAATAAGAAATCAAACACAGTTAACTCTGGTTAACATTAGTTATAAAAACAAATGAGACTATCAGTGACTGTTTTCCACGTATATATGAAAATATAATGTTGTAAGAACTCAATTTGGATTGTTAAGTCAGTTAATAATTAAAGCTCTTTTATCCATACCTAGGTAAGAAATTACCTAGGACTTATATCTGAATTGCTGATACATTACACTTAGACAATATTTTCATTTCAGAACATCATATAAGGTCCTTATTATTTCTCTATTTCTTGATATGTATTGAAAGTTAAAATATCACCTTGTGTATGTTTCTCAAAATGACTCCCAATACATTGACATTATAACTATTTCTTTTAAAATATTTCAAGTAATTTAGATGCAAAAGATTCCTAGGTATAGAGATAGAATGTTGTATGCTTTCATAGGGATTATCAAATCCAAGGAAAAAATTGGTTAGTTAAATTAAACTAGTCATCCCCAAGTTTTTTTGTCCTATTTTAGTTTAACATTTGACATGGCTCAAATATAACAAGCTCTTGTGCCAAAGCTTACATTTAAGATGAATATATTTCTCATTTGAAATGGCAATATGACTTAAAGTTTGCTGAAATAATAAAACCAAGTTTCTAAATGAAAAACAATTAAGAAGTAGTGAGAAATGTTTCACAAATAGAAATGTAATAAAGACACATCAATGGCTCACTTCTGGTCTCAGAAATATCATATCCTGACCTTTTCTCTACTTGATTCTCTGAAGTTCTTTCAAAATATATTTTGCATTGATACAATTCATTTCTCTCCTTAACCCATTGGTGTCATTCCAGCTTTTGTACCTACTCATATTCTTGCTTGTCTGTCTTTTCAGATTTCTACAACAGCTGTAAATGAGCAGGTCTTGGAAAACAAGAAAAAGGAGATCAAATTGGTTCAGCAACAAGCTTCTGCCTTCCTTTCTCTGTTGCTTACAGAGGATTTAGCTGGTTTTGTCATTTTCCCCCTGTGCTACAGACCATGAAAACAAAACCTTTAAAGTTCAAATGTACAAACTTGGCTGGAGAAACAAATAAAGAATTGACTAGTCTCAGCAATGCAATGTTAATTGGCATCTCAGAGGTTCAGTTTCCACCAGAAGGGTCTTTGACACTAATTCGTTCCAGGGGAAAAAAAAAAAAAAAAAAAAAACTTACCAGGACATTAATTAAAAGAGAGAGTGAAAGGGAGAGGGGATGCTAAGTGGTCTGATTTGAAAGTTCAAATCTTTTCAGTATTGGTTCACAGTGAGATGATTCCTTGGGCTTTCATATATTGGGAGAGGATTTTCCAAGGTCTCTCACATTTCTACACATCTTGCAAGCAGATGCACTGGCAAGTTGTGTACTGGACTATCTTTTTCAAGGATGTTTATATAGAGTATGGCCATGAGAAATTGAGAACTGCCTTTCTCCGGAGCAGAAGATAGGTATGTTACTGTCTAGTTCAATAAAGATAATGTCTTCCTCTGGGGCAAAGGTTAAGCAGGTTTGATTGTGGTTCATTATGAAAGATCAAGGTTTCCTAATTTTGGGGCTCTTCAGCTGAGATGCAAACACATTGCATGCATGGCATTCATCTACATCTACCTGTGTTACCCTGTGAGATCTGGGCAGCGTGGGGAACCAGTGGGAACATGAAGCTTGTGCTGCCTGATGCAATATGACTAGTACAGAAGACACTTGAAGTGGTTTATAAAAGTAAGCAACAAGCCCCATTAGGACAAGTATCTGAGTAGGATTTGCCACAGTTGTTAATGAATTCTGTCCATATATTAATAGGCCAGAGGGAAGGCAAAGAGGCAACTGGCCACCATGACATCCTACTGGTACGCAGACATACAGGTATACCAGTTGTATATGGCTGTCTTAGTGTAGTACAGGTACCAGTTGCTTATGGTTGGCATCTCTTCTAACTGGTCATACACCCATACTGTCTTTCACCTCCACTACCACAGTTCATTTTATTTTTCTTATTCTGAGTAGGACAGTCAGGGTTAGGTAGACAAAATGTCAGGATCTCTTCCAACAGTATTTTTTCTAAACAAACTCTTTCACAGTGTACTGAGAAACAAGGAGATATCAAAAAACTGGCAAAAAGCGACCAACAACAAGCAGAAGGGTTTCTGTTCAAGGGAAGTTATTACTTGTTAGAAACTGAGGTTGTATGCAATAGTCCCAAAATGATTAAAAGCTGCTAAATTATAATAATATTAGAATGAATGGGCATATATTTAGAAAAACATAAGAATAAAAGAACTAAAACAATAAAAAAAGATTTCCTTTCCTTCTCTGTTTCAAATTGATAAACTATTTCTTGTATTCATTGAGTCAAAGAATAAAATTATCTCAAACATAGAAGTAACAACTAAAGGATCCAAGCTATGTGCTAGGCAAAGATAAATGTTATTCACAGCATTCTTTGAGAAAGTAATTATTAACTCATATTTGCAAATGAAGATTGGTCCCTTACAAAGATTTACTAATCTCAAAAAGCTAACAAGGGGCAGACTGCAAGTTTAAACCCAGGTCTCTCTGATGCCAAAGCCTCATTAGTTCGACCAGTTTCAGTACAAACATCTCTGGCGTTGTGAGGATTTAAAGAAATGATATGCAAAGAGTTTAGCATAGCATCAGATAGATAATAAATAACTGAATGTTATTATTGTTGATAATTTTAACAACTTAGAATAATGCCAACTGTATTTGAGTCAGATTTTGCTTTAACACAAGAAGTCCAATTCATTAATCAATAAGTATTTTTTTCAATGGTTACACCCATTCAGACATTGAAGTGTTAGGCCCTGGGTATCCACAAGTGAACAAAATCCTCAGAGAGCTGAAGGGTCAGAGACAAGCAAGGTATAGGTAATTTAAGGACATATTTTAAGAGAAATTTTGGTGAAGTTATTACAATTACTGTAGAAGGACATGGAAAACACACCAACCTGGTTTAAGGGATCTTAGTATCAAGACATTTTCTTCAGTGGTTTCACTTTAGGTAGACATACCTACATGAGAAGAGTTGGTTGGTCATTAGATATGCCAGCTTGTTCCACAGAAATCTGTGCTTGCTGTGGCAGACTCCTGTCTTTAGGACTTATGCAGACTTAACAGCCAGGGGCAGCAACAGCCAGTAACATCAGTGCATGTTTAGAGTCCTGTTATCTGAAACTACCAAAGTCAGAATTAACTTCCACAGCCGATTTAAGTTCCTCCTTAAGCTAATCTCTAGCAATGAACTGTGATATTTTTCTCCCTGGGTTTGTCAGTGCTCAAGAATGAAGGATAAACTCTATTATTATTCCTAAATTGTTATCTGTACATCTAAAATGAACTCAAAAAATATCTCTAAGGAATGTATTCCTTGTACAATCAAATTGGAAGTAAAGTAACTTATGACTTCAAAAACTTCCTGAATCCTTTAGGACTAAGTAAACACGCTGTAAGAAAGATATTTATTATGCTCTGAAGGCACATCTCAAACTCCCTTGAGCTTTTCTGCCTGTAATACCTGCATTCAGTTTAGAGTCAACCCAAA
This sequence comes from Varecia variegata, assembly GCA_028533085.1. Lineage (NCBI taxonomy): Eukaryota > Metazoa > Chordata > Mammalia > Primates > Lemuridae > Varecia > Varecia variegata. Next base: position 23,398,345 of record CM052445.1, on the reverse strand, counting down.
GGTAGAACAAATCCCCTGGAGATCAATGAATTTGAAGAGAATGCTAATTATCTTGGGGAAGGAAAGATTCTAAAGTCACATTTCATCCTCTCTGCTTCCTGACAATCTCTCCTAAAAGAGAGATTTGAAAATGAGAACTCCCCTATCCTTTGTCCACTGTTTGAACTGGAACTACTGCCAGAATTTGCTAAGGGTTGAAACAGCAAGAAACAGACAAGGATAAGCAGACCGCTAAGTCCTTTATTGCCACAAAAGCCACTCTGGGAAGCCCCATTCTTTATCTCTGATGTGTACAACTGTAAATACAGGAAATCAAAACACACATAGAGGCTAAATCTGAGCCAATGCGGATACGCAACACCAGACCCATCTTTCCACAAACAAACAAGGACGCAATTCTGTAAACAGGGCACAAACACAGGGCCGAAATTTCCTTTGCTTTTGAGGATTCCTGAGACTTCTAGCAACAAAGAGATAACCAAGGAAGGTAAGTCCACAAATGTTCAAATTGTTAGCAGGAAATTACTCTATAACCTCAGAAGTGATTTTCCCATATCTCTAGGATATCAAATAATGAAGGTTTGTAGAAGTAGCAAAACTAAATACTCATATAATGTTACCTAAGCGACCAACAGCAAATTCAGAACCTAAAAGCTGTTGCATACATCTGCTTTTTTTCCTCTTAAAAAAAAGAAATAAAATTAAGATGTGTTGTATCTGCTTATAGGCCGCAAAAGCCATAAATGTCCTATCATTTGCCCTGATACCTTGGAGCAAACTGAAGGGGACTCTGCATTTCGACAGAGGAGATGAATTGTGCCCAAATCAGTGCGCACCCGTCACTGCCAGTGATTTACGTCCCTGAACGTTTAGCTCTTCAAAACAGGTTGAGTAGATGAATATTTGTGTTTACCTTTGAGGTTTACACCGCAGGATTCCTGAAGGGAAATGAGACAGTGAAAAGGAAACCTGATTAATTCTGATGTGAGGGGCATTCTATGCAATGGAAATTAAATCTTGGAGCCTTGGGGACTGCTAGTTTCTTGAGCTCTTGAATAAAATTGGAGGTTGCAGAGGCTTTTGTAAGAAGTACAGTCTTCGACTTTTACAGGAAAAAGGTTAAACGTTTTGTTTCTTTTTTCCTCAACAGTTATTCTTTTAATAATCTGAGACTTTTCACAGGAATTTTCTTGAAAAGCTTTCATTTCCTTGATAAGTATGGAAATGTGCTCTTTTAAAAAGTAAAATGTTCCCTGAATGTTTATCTACACAAGAGAAACACACCCTTTCAGGGAAGAACAAGGTGAGCTCTCTTTGCATGAAAGAAGAGAACTAGCCTTGTAGAGAAAACATTATGTGTCCAAGGTGCATATATTATAGTAACCTGATAACCTCAATAACCTAGTACAGAGATGATAAATATAAATATTGATGTAGTAAAGTATACCAGTCTGACAATTCCAAGTGACTGCGCTATTGGAACCAATCTGTCTGTTATTATTTTCTTATTACTGTCATTAGTTGCGATTATAGCAGTAGTGGTAGTATTTGGGCATGTGGTATCTCAGACCCAATAGGAATTATTTCTAATTCTCACACTAGCACTAATATATATTATTATTCTCACTTGACAGATGGGGCTGCAGAGTTTAAGCAAGAGTTTGATACCTTTTTAAAAAGTTCAACTTAAAGAATCAAGCTTCACAGAGAGAAAACAAAGCCAGGAAGGAGTAGAGTTGGAAAAACCGCAGTAAGGCCATCTCCCAGGATGGAGTAGCAGTTATACATCTGTAGATCTGCAGTCTGTATACTTACGTATGCATGCATTGGAATTGTACTTTTCTAAAACCGAGATAAACTTTGATTAAAAATATGGAGAAGTACTATATCCCACCGTTGCCAAACCTCTGTCCACTGGGCAGATTTTCATCTAAGATTTGAGGAACAAGCTTCTGTAGTGAGAACAACTAACAGGGAAGGGAATTACCCGGGCCCTGGTGGATGATTCATCCAAGTTGGTATTCACTGAGCATGTCCATTCTCTTTGGTCTTTGACCACTAGACCACATGGTAAATGCTTCAGCCTATTGGTCTGGACAGCCAAGGTTCTCTCTTGGGTGAACATAAAACACTCTTCCTCTTCTCTTCTCATGTTGTAAAAACTCTGTGAGGCTCTCTTAAGCCTGCCTCCACTTCTCCCCACACAGACATTTCTTCTAAGTTCCACCGTGAGAATGATCCTATGCTATCAACTTATCTGGGAGTTCTGCCAGCAAGGCATGATTTAGGGAAAACTGGTAGCTTAATGGATGTGCAACTGGCCTGGCCTCATCCTCTGTGAACTTGATACAGGAGCATATTAAGCAAGATGAATGCCAGACAGCATATGATGATAGGTTGATTTCCCCCACATACCTCTATTCAAAAAAAATCTCTGTGCTGGCTAGCGAATTTGAGCCAGAATTTGGTATAGAATTGGATGAAAGTAAGAATGCATGCGTCATACTGACTTACTCTAGAAAATGAAGAAAGGGCATACGAGGCTTTGAGGCTAACCAATTTTGTAGAATATTGGAACAAGTGCCAGCTTTGAGGTCAAAGTCAAGACCAAATCCTGGCTGGGGGTAGTGGCTCACGCCTGTAATGCTAACACTCTGGGAGGCCAAGGCAGGAGCATTGCTTGAGTTCAGGAGTTTGAGACCAGCCTGACCAAGAGGGAGACCCCATTTATACTAAAAATAGAAAAGTGAGCCAGGCATTGTGGCACATGCCTGTAGGTCTAGCTACTTAGGAGTTTGAGGCAGGAGGATCACTTGAGCCCAGGAGTTTGAAGTTGCAGTGAGCTATGATGACACCACTGCACTCTACCTGTGGTGACAGAGCAACACTCTGTCTCAAACAAAACAAAACAAAAACCAAATCCTATACCAACTACCTTCTAGCTGGTTTGCCTATGAAAAGTTTCCAAACTTCTTGATACTTCAGTGTACTCATTTGTGCAGAAGCCTCATAATACCTTTATTATATACAAGAGGTTTGTGAGAATTAAATATTAACTAAAGCTAAAGCTTTTATAGAGCTTTCATATACCAGGTACTGTTTGAATGGCTTTATGCATAATTACTCATTTCATCCTCACCTCAACCACACTAATAGATGTTATTATTATTCCCACTTAACAGTAATCACAGTGTAGAAATATTAAAGAAATCGTTCAAGGTCACGTGACTATTAAGTGGCAGAGCTTGGATTTTTCCCCAGGGAGTTTTATGCTAGAGTCCATATTTCTAACAATTCCACTATACTGCTTCTCTACCACTAACTAGCCATATAACTAATTGTCAAAATCAGGATCCTTTTGACTAAAAATGGCACTAAAATAACACTGAGACAAGATGTATAAACAGATTCTCCCAGGGAAACCAGAACATAAGAACACCTCAATGATAATGTGTCCTTTAATACTTCGCACAGGCCCTAACCTCCAAAACAGAAGAAAAAGTAACCTAAAATGACCCAGAACATAATTCATAGTTGTGTTTGTTTTGTTAAGCCTAAAGATGGTGAGGTTTTCATCAAGAGAGTAATAAAAACAAAATTAAGCCACATCTTTGTAGGTACTATGGCCAACTACTGTATCAAGTTTCTCTTCCGCTGCCAATCCGCAGTCCCCCTCTCCATCCTGTTCTCTCTCACTGTGAACCCACAGAAGGTCTTTCTCAGCATCTTTGCAAATCACACCACTATTCTATCCATAGAGAAATCAATCCAGGTCTTCACTGAAAGCAATTGAGCAGGCTCCACTCTCAAAGTCCTTCCCAGTGAAGACTCTCCTTTATTTCCTACCCTGAAGAATTACTTACCATCCAACTGGGAAGCTCCACCCTCTCAGTAATCAGAGTTCTGTGGCAGGTGGAACCAGTAAAGCTGCACAGTGAGAAGCTGAATGGTGCTTTTGCTTCTTGCTGTTGTATTGCTATTTTCCAAGCACAGCTCACATTTATTTAAGCTACCTTATAACACTGATGGCTCACAATCTGGCATTCAAAATAAATCAACCAACATAAATCAATGCATATGTATTGAACACCTGTTTTGAGTGTACAGTGAGTCTGACCTTCATTTTTACACAGCACATTACTCCCCATTGTGCTGATGAAGGGTTTGCTTTTCCCTCCTAAGGTTCACTACTCTGTCCTTGCCCTCACTGACCCTCAGTTGGGTTGCCTTGACTTCCTGCCCAGATCAACAAGGGCACTTTGAATTTTTATCCAGGCTTTCTGGATCTTGGCCAGTCTCTCATATCTTTGTGCATACAGAAATTGTAATGAAAATTTTTTCCTGATTCTCCACCTTGCCCGGTAACGATTTACAATCCTGAGTCAAGAAAAGGAGGGCCCAGGGCAATGTTCTCAAACAGTAGATGTATTAGTTAACTATTGCTGTAAAACAAATGACCCTAGCACATAGTAGCTTACAATAATAAATATTTATTAATATTATCTAACACAATTTCTACAGGTCAGGAATCTGGGAGTAGCTTAGTTGGGTGATTCTGGCTCAAGATATCTCATGAAGTTGCAGTCAAGATATCTTCCAGGGCTCCAGTCTTCTGAAAGCTGGACAGGGAGCAGAAGAGCCCATTTCCAAGATGGCTCACATGGCTATTGGCTAGAGGCTTCCGTTCCTCATCACATGGACTTCTTTATAGGACTGCTTGCATGTGCTCAAGACGTGGCGTTTCACTTCCCCTACAGAAAGTGATCTAAGGGAGAAAACAAGAAGAAAACCACAAGGCCTTTTTATGACCTTACCCACGCACTGTCATGTCCATTGTCTTCTATTCTGTAGAAGCAAGTCACTAAGTCCTGCCCGCATTCAAGGGAGAGGGGAACTAGGCTCCACCTTTTGGAAGGAAGCAGGTCAAATAATTTGTGAACATATTTCAAAATCACCTCAGTAGGTATATTAGTCAGTGTACTCCAGAGAAAAGAACCAACTGCCTATCTATACACACACACACACACACACACATACACACATACTCATTTCTTGTAATATATATAATATAGAATCTGGAAATTGCTTAGAATCTAGAAATAGATTTATTACAAGGAAATGGTTCGTGTGATTGTGGAAACTGGCAAGTTCAAAATCTGCACAACTGAAGTCCCAGTTTGAGTGAGAAGGCCTAAGCTGCTGTAGAAACCAGAAGAACCAATGTCCCAGCTCAAAGGCCATCAACAGGCCAGAGAATTATCTTACTGAGAGGAGGGCCAGTCTTTTGTTCTATCAGGCCTTCAGTTGACTGAATGAGGTTCACCCAGGTTATGGAGTGCATCTGCTTTATTTAAGTTCACTGATTTTACTGTTAATCTCATTAAAAACACCCTCACAAGATCACCCAGAGTAATGTTTGACCAACTATCTGGGCACCTCATGGTCCAGTTAACTTGCCAAATAAATTAAACCACCAGAGTAGGCATGGAAAAAGTTAATCAATAATGACATGTTGGTGTTATTCCTCTAAAATCTCATTAATTTACTGACCCGTTCTCTGGAAAACAATAACTGGTTTGAATAGAATATTGCAATTCGCTTGCAATGTTCTTCTCAAAGAAGAATTTACATTTTATGCTTTATTATATTTAAATTTCACAGCATTCATGATGAGAAAGCTAAGGTTCAGAGAGGTTATGTTTATTGTTGAAGGTCTCCCAACTAATTGAAAGCGTAAAGTCAAATATCAAAGAGAGAGTTCTCTGAGTCTAGATCCATGGAATTTTTCATCACACAGCCTTTTCAGTAATTGTATATCCTCCTAATATTTGTGGAGACTAAATCAGTGTGTTTGCACAATATTTAAAACCATCAAATTTCTTTTGCAGGCCAGGCGCGGTGGCTCACGCCTGTAATCCTAGCATTCTGGGAGGCCGAGGCGGGAGGATGGCTCAAGGTCAGGAGTTCGAGACCAGCCTGAGCAAGAGCGAGACCCCGTCTCTACTAAAAATAGAAAGAAATTATCTGGCCAACTAAAAATACAGAAAAAATTAGCCAGGCATGGTGGCGCATGCTTGTAGTTCCAGCTACTCGGGAGGCTGAGGCAGAAGGATTGCTTGAGCCCAGGAGTTTGAGGTTGCTGTGAGCTAGGCTGGTGCCACGGCACTCACTCTAGCCCAGGCAACAAAGCGAGACTCTGTCTCAAAAAAAAAAAAAAAATTTCTTTTGCAAATGGAGTTGTATGGAGAATGAAATGTATTCAAAGGAGAAGTGGGAATCCGCTGGGCTGGAAGATGAGTGGAGCTGGGGAACAGGGAGCTTTGCCTCTTCTGCCTTCCTCTTCCTCACCTTGCTCGACCTTCAGGCCTCACCAAGAATCTGTGGATCCTGGTTTGAAATCCACTAGCCTAGATTCTATTTGCCTCTATCTTGGGAATGAGGCTTTGTGGAAGGAAGAGAAAGCCCATTTCTCAAGTCAGAAAGGTTTCCTGGGATATCATTGTCATCTGACTTTCAGCCAGACGGGCATCTTGCTCTGGTGTTCAACAGGGAGCTCCCGGACAGACTCGAGTTCAGATTTGGGAGGCAGAGTATTGCATTGCGATGCATCTTGGCCTGCTTGCACTCACACCTTTCAATTTGTTCTAAGGTATGTCATTTCTGAAGTTAAATTCCCCTCAGTTTTCTGTGTCATAAAAAGAGAATTACAAAAAAAAAAAAAAAATGTAGAATGCCAGAGCAAAAAGGTTTTTTGGAAAGGTACTTGGCAGAGTGAATGGGAACATAATTTAGAATGTCTGACTACATTACTTTTTATAATTAGAACATTTCATGATTAGAAATGGTTGATTATAAAACCTCAGCCAGCCTGTCAGCCAGACACCTTCGAAAGCTTTAAAAAGAATAATTTATAATCTAAAAAAAAAAAAAAAAAAGCCTCACCTCCACAATAAAGTAAGATAAAATAACATTCCCATGTCCCAAATGAGAAAAGAACAGTGGTTCCTGAAAAGTCAGGCTAAAATCAATACACTCAGCTCCCACTGTCCACTGCGAACACGGAGTCACACTCCACACTACCTTTTCCCAACTTCTTCCTGCTCAGACCCACTCAATTACATCATGTCCCTGCAAGTCTTCCAAAGTACCAATGGCTCCCATCGCCGGCAGGATCAAGTTTCAATTCCTGCTCCAGCATATTAGACCCTTCGAAATAGACCCCACTTCTGAGCCATTCCATATTTCAATTCGATTCAAATATTTGACAAATATTAGTTGAGAATAGGTTCTATGCTAGTTGAGAGATATAAATCAAAAAAAGACACAATTTTGAGAGGCTCTCACCTGAATAGGATAGACTAACAGGTACACAAAAAACTGACATATACCATGAACATGCAATGATACATATAACACAAGGGAATGAGAAAGTTAGAGATTTTCCAGTGCAGCAATCTTGCGCTACATGTTGAAAAGCCAACTGATTTTGTTACAAATAGGAAGGTTGGCCAAGTGAGGGGCAGGGCAGAAGGAGGAGGGGTGACCTCCAGGCACAGGAAAAAGCGAGCTAAAGCTTGGTAGAGAGATTACCAGAGGTTTCTCTCTCCAGAAGTACACTGGAGAGGAGGCTGCTCAACTCCCTGCTCTGTGACAAACACGAGGTGCCAGCTCCAGCAGAGGCCTTGGCAGGTCCCTGCATGTTGGACCCTAGGCTTCAGCCCAACAGCAGCAGCAACTCCCGATTTTCAGTAACCACTGGCTTTTCTCTTTTCCTATTTTGACCCTTCCAGTATGTTTTTAACTAATTTCCTGTGGTGAATTCTCTCTGCTTGAAATGCCTAGAATAACTTATGTTACCCTTATTGAATATTGACTAATACAAGCTCCTAGCACAGTGTTAGTCTAGAATAATGAAAGATTTTATAGATGAATAAATGAATAGATGAACAGATAAATGACAAATTAATGAGGATGTACTTATTCTAAAATCAAGGCCTATTGTTGGCAAAGAAGTCATACATTTACAGTGACATCACAGGGTTGAAGAACAGCTTCATTGAGAAATGGAGAATTTCTTAACGTTCTTTAACAAAAAAAGGCAATGACCTGAGCTTTATAGTAAACATATTAAGCTACACAGAATATTTTCTAACCCTTCATCATCATTCCCCAACAAATAAGAGGGGAGAAAATTAGTAATCTGTCGGAATTCAGATCTTATGAGTTACAAAGTATACCCTGTCTATTTTCTGTTGAAAAATAAAGATACCAATGGAAAGATTTTATACTTTTCTTTATAAATGTCCTTAATCCACATGTTTACTTTAGTCGTATTTTCATACAGCCTTCGGAGGTCAAATCAGAGTTATCTGCAAACAGTTTTCATTTTCGATGAGGCCATAAAGTTTAAAATGTATAGAAAATCATGTATTGACTGTGTATAGCAGCTGAGGCTATTAGGGCTAAAGCAAATAGACTATCCTTTTGCTAGGAGACAATTTTGTCAGTAAGCTCTGGCAAGCAAAGATCAGACAGGGAATTAGAGGGACAGTTTGATTTCTTAGGGAGATCAATGAATATGACAGGTTAATAGACGGCATACAGCTGGTGTCAGATTCAGAAGAAGTGATGACAAGGGACAAAGGAGAGGACAAGATGAGCATTTTTAGAACCAGAATCCAGTTCTGTGTGGAAAATCAGAATGCCCTGGGGAAGACAGGAGTGAGTGGTTATCTTTCCTGGAATAAGAAGGGCAATCAAAACATCTTAGACATTCAGAGGCCCCCTAGGAACTCAGACACTTCCTCCTCAAAGCCACAGGGACTTCTCTGAACAGCACTCTGTGCAGTGAAAACATCAGCCATGGTTTCCAGATTAGTTTCCCAAAATGACATGCTCCCCCAGGGAAGGTAGGAAGTAGCTCATGCCTAGTAAAGGTCAGAGGCAGGGAGGCGTTTTTTCTTGTGGCCATTCCCACCCATGGGATACAGTATAGCTGAGAAGGAAAAAAAATGGCCACAGAAATTAAATACAAATGTGTCAAAATTCAGTCTCTACCATTTATTAAACAAGTAAGTAATTTAGCCTCTATGAACCTGTTTCCTTGGCTGTAAAATGAGAAAAATAATATCCACATCTATTAATCCTTGAAGGCTTTAAGGGAAATGATGATGATAATGATGATGATGGTGATGAAGAAAATGATAAAAGCAAACATTTGTGTAAAATTCACTATCAGACACTAAGTGCTTTAGACGGCAAGTTATTTGATATACATAATGTTTATAAAGTGCCTGCATAATAACTGGCACATTGAGAGTGCCTGATAAATGGCAGCTGTCTTGCCGGTGCAGGTTGCTGGTGGCAGTAGTGGTGTTATTATCACCCCTTCCCCTTGAGATCCAACCATAAGGCCACTAGTGTATGAAACTGAATATGCCTGCTCAGGTTCATGCTAAGTCATCAATAGATGTTCTTATCTGAGAATAGTGTGATCTGAACAGAATTTAGACCACCTGCAATATAGCAAAGCAGCTTTCTTTATAATATTTTGGGAATATTTATTTTCACCCATGTAACTAAAAAAAAAAAAATAAGAGTATTACCAGGAAAGTAATTTAGGGCATGGTAAAAATTGAACTATGGGATAAAAATGCTAGCCCAAGATTTTTCTTGAATGCTTACTGAGGAAGGGCACATTAAAATATAAGTGCATAAAGAGATGCTAACTGAGGGGAAAGAACAGCTATAAATAAGATGATGCAAATATATTTAAGGGAGATATTTGAAATGATAATTTCATGGTAATTGTGGGCGCTGAATGACGAGCTAGAGGATCACACTATATATGAAAGTGCTATAAATCCATAGGACATAAAGACAAAAGCAGAAAAGTATCTGTACCTAGAGAATATATACTATGGTCATTTTATAAATAAATTTTAAAAATCACATCTAAAAATATTTACAAAAATAATGAAAGAGTAGTGGAAAGTGCATTGGCATTGGAATCAGGCTCATTACTTGGCAAGTTACCTAACATGTTTTAAGTTTCATGTCCTTGCCTACTAACTGGGGACTTAACACCTGCCTCACAGAACTGAATCTGTTAAATGATCTAACGTATATGAAATGCATATTGTGCTAGTCTCTACATAGTAGTCACTCAGTAAATGTTAATTCTTTCTGCAACTTAAAAGATAAATTCTTCAATATTAATAACCAGATGAAACATGTCCAATTCATTGGATTAAAAATAATAGCTTATGGACCTTTTCTGGTACCAAATAAGATCAACTTCATAGCTCTTATGGGGATGCAGTACAAGAAATGTTGGAATTTTGTGTTATATGCATAATTATTTTAATTAGATAAATCATAATAAAAATAGGAACAATCTATAATCAGTTTTCTTCATTAATTCTTTATAGAGTATAGAATATTTTTAAATGGTTATCTTTAATAGGTTTAATAGGAAGATGGGCAGAAAATAAAAAATAAAGAACTAGATCACAATATTTTGAGAATATCTTTAGCAATGCCTAGGAAACAAAGGAAAAAGAAACCTTTAGAAGAGGACATTGTATGTAGGTAATAAAATATGTCACTTTGTCACATGCAGAAGCAAAACTTTGTAATATGCACAAACTATGGAAGATCAACTTCTGTACAAATAAAATTATAAATGAAAACTAATAAAACTCGTATGGATGTATTGCATTGATTTTCATGTCAAAGACATGATGTCTTTATTATTCAAAGAGAGTTTCAAATAATTGCTAAAATTCAACAGTCAGGGATTTAGGAAGAGACAGGCACATTGGTTGAAGAAATGCAGTATAAAATGGTGTATTAGGAGAACTTGGTTCAATTTTCAGCAATCACCCAGTTTCATCTGGGGCCATTCATTTGTATCCATACTAGATATTTCAAACAGAGTGCCAGAGTGAAAGCAGAAAGGCTGTCTGTAGGGTGTCAGCATCGACAGTAACAGAAGAACTTTTCTGAGATTTCTCTCCAGTTGTTAAGAAGCAGTTTGCTGTACAACAGAAGAATCTACTGTTTGCTTCTCTCTGCTCACAGCACCCTTGATTATCTGTGCTGCAAGGCTGTAGGACATCATCTCAGGTGAAATAGGTATGTTTCAAGCCCAAATCTTCCCAACTTCTGTTTTCTGAGTTGCCTGATTTGAAATTGCTCAGAGTGATACAGGTGTCCACAGCCACCCATTGACTTTATAAGAAAAAAATTTCATTCCACTGAAGGGTTGCTTTTTTTCTTTTTAAAAATGAGGGGTTTCCCATTTTTCTAATCTATTTGCAATGAATTATTTTATATAGCAAATGCTTTCTCTAGCTCCTTTCCAGGTAGCAATAACTTTATATTAAATGCAATTTTATATTTGCATTTTGAGTAAAGAGAAGAGAGAAGGATTGAATCCACCTTTAGCTATTTATACCTCGTAAGTCTAACTATAGAGTAGAAATTCCCCTGCAATTCACTTCACTTCCTCCCACATGAGATATTTATTAAGCAGATTAAGCAGTTACTATGTGCTCAGACTGCCAAGCACTAAATGATTGAAATGATTAAAATCCACCCCATTTTCCAAATCTCTATAAACAATAAATGAAAACATGTAGAAGCTGTAAGAAAATAATTAAGTGACAAATATGTTTTTTTCAATCATAAATCAAACAACCAACACGTTTATTGATCATATATTATATGAGGCAACATGGTATATTTATTAGCAGGCAACCTAATGCAATTTATCTCTCTCTCACAACTCTTCATACACACATCCTCTCTCTCTCTCTCTCTCTCTCTCACACACACACACACACACACACACACACACACACACGGAATTCGAGGTCAAAGAGACAGATTTAAATCCAGGCTCTGCTGACGTACTAGCTGCAAACTTGAACAATTTATTTAATCTCTCTTAGCTTTAATTACCTCATTTATAAAATGGGGATAATAATATCATAAGATATCATATATAAATATGTCAAAGGTAATATATATAAATGAAATTCTGTGCCAGTCCATAACAATTGTTCCTTTCCCTATGTTCAGTTTTCTGTCCTGACAGCAGGATTGGGGTAGAGGATGTGACTACTAAAGAGAATTACAAAGTATAATAGGTTATATTTTTATTCTCAAGGAACTTCCATTTCCATAGAGCAAAAAGATCTTCATTCATGAAATGCTAATTCATAATATTTTAATATATAGAGGTTTATAGTGAGATGCTCATAGAATTTAAAGGCAGATTTTATATCTGAAATTGAACTAGTTAATACTTCACCCCTAATGGATGAAATGTGCTATCTGTTGAGGACACCCATACCAACAAATATCCACAAATACAAACCCAAGAAGGCTTGGGAAAATCTGAATCCAATCAAACATGCAGGGCATAATTTGTGGTTGTAGTGAGATAGATGTCCCGGAATCCCCGAGACATAGACATTGATGTTCTGGTCAGTCATCTCAACAGGTATAACAGTTGACCTTAACTTTCTTTGTTCTGATACAGGCACACAGTCTTTTGATCATAACTTGGCTTATATAGACTTTTACCCCAGGAAGAGGATTTTTCCAACCCATGTACACAAGCACTTCTTTCTATTTGGAAGTTCTGTTTGTATTTTAAACTTTTTACTGTAAATTAATAAATACACCAATTTTCCATGAGTTTGATTAACTATAATTATTCCTGTTGAGCCCAGTAATCTCTGGGCATTAAACTAAAACTGAATGAGATCTGAACAACCAAGCTGTGACCAGATCCTGGTTCATGTAAGGTAGCATGCTTTTTCCAGTCTCAACAAATACTAGGCAGGGTGGTTAATATTGCAGATTAGTGCTACAAAATTAAAATCCAGGAAAATAAAAACAGAAATAAAAGAAACACTTTTCTGTAATGTTTTTGACCACTGAGAATGTAAAATAGCACGTAAAACCTCAAATGCCACAGCAGTGGTTTTCTACCATGGTTAAGTGGTAGAACCACCTGCTATTTTGGTGTTGGACATGCACAAACACACATACACACACACACACACACATAGGAAGTCTGTCCAGAAAGTATCTAGCCATGTAATATAAAAAATACAAACATTTCTTGAAGAAGATACAAGAAACATTGTACATAGGACAATGATGCTTCATTCTCCTTCAAAGTAGGCATCTTGGGACCTCACACAGTTCTCCCTTCTCCTAGCGTCTCTTAACCTAACCCATACTAGTTTAACATTCTCAGATGTTCTGCTTGTTGCAGGCCTTCCAGAACATGGATCACTTTCCACAGATTCTCAACCAGCTTTGAAGCATCTGTGCCACACTTTTATTTGTGCTGCACTCATTGCATCGTCCCCCAAAACCACCTGAGTCATCAAAATAGTTTCTGCAGAGGAGTGTTCATACTTAACGCAAAATTTGATGCAGATTTGTTGCTCTATTCATTCAGTAATTTTGAATGAGATGGCCACACAGTACGCAGGCTCACTCAGTGGTGTCTAGCGCCCCACTGACTAGTATGGTGAAGTCATTGTTCACCCATGTGCATCCCAACCACTCTTCTTGGCTGCCAGCTCACATCAATGTCTGGCAAATTATTCTCATTATATTAACAATGGCTGGATACTTTACAGACAGCCCTCGTGTGTGTGTGTGTGTGTGTGTGTGTGTGTGTGTACATTCGTGTGTGTGTGTGTGTATATGTGTGTGTGCACACATAGGCATGCACACACACACACACATGCCCCAATAACCATATCCTACTGAACCCATAAGTCCAAACCTATGTGGGTGGGACCCAGTATTAGAAAGGTCTGGGTTTCCATACTTTTTTAATTCTCCAGGTGACTCTCGTGTGTAGACAAAGCAGGCCAGGTGGGAATCATAGGTAACTGGAGACTATAAACCCAATTTAAAAGGGTAGCACTTACTCCTTTATAGCTATTTCCATGTGGTATCATTGACTCACTTTTAGTGGATCATTGGCATGTGTGAAGAAATCCAGAAATCTGGAATTTTTAACATATTTCCCAATTTTTAACTATTGACAACAAAATTAAAGCTTTAACTATCATTCTACAAAGCTCACAAGACCTATCTTTGGGCCACAAGTTTGTGCCCACAAGTTTGTGTATAAAATATGGAAGGCTATGTGACATGCAAAGCCAATACAGAGGTTTAAATAAAGCAAGTCCTTTAAACAACAAGGAAAAAGTTAACACATATCGACTCTGTTGTTTGACATCCTACAGATAAAACTACCAGCCAGTGTAACGTTTTGCTTTTCTTATTGATATTTTATCTTGATATTCATCAAGAGTATAAGTGTCTTGAAGATAGAAACTAGGTTTAGTTTCTTTTTTTTTTTTGAGACAGAGTCTCCACTCTGTTGCCCGGGCTAGAGTGAGTGCCATGGCGTCAGCCTAACTCACAGCAACCTCAAACTCCTGGGCTTAAGCGATCCTCCTGCCTCAGCCTCCCGAGTAGCTGGGACTACAGGCATGCACCACCATGCCCGGCTAATTTTTTCTATATATATTTTTAGTTGGCCAGATAATTTCTTTCTATTTTTAGTAGAGA
>CM052445.1:23327887-23383235 GCA_028533085.1 Varecia variegata | reverse complement strand
CCAAGCAGGCAGCACTTTCAGGGTCCTTTTTATGTATGAGTCTGACTTCTAGCTCCCCACTTTATACACTCCCAGGCTCCTGTCTCCTGTCCCTTATACAGATATCAAAACCTTAACTCTTGGCCTTCAGCCCCATGACCAGGAGTAGCAGTGCCAGATACCAGTTTGCTGTGATATCAGCTTGGATGTGTACTGCTCTGGTTTTAATCTCTAAGGTGGGCATTTCGGTTTTCCATTTCTTTTTTTCAAGCTCAGTGTTTACATATTTAACTTTTTTTAATATTATATTTTGTTCCTATGTTAAATAAGTCTTCCATGTTGTTAAAATGAGGAGTCTCCTCCCCTGCTTTCTAATGATAGGGGAGGACAGATTTTCACACACCAAAAAAAAAAAAAAAAAACTCAAGAAGGAAAAAAACATTTCTTAAGGTTTTTTTCAAGTTGTCATAAGTACTTAAGACTCCCTAAAATTATAAGAAAATGTGAGTATGAGAATATGTTGAATAGAAAAGACTTATTTAGAAGTAGCATTATCCGTATATCCAAAATTTTTTCCTTCCACCAAAAAGATAAGTACATTGGTGCTATCGGAATATACCACATGTAAATTCTTGGTATAATTTAGTCCAACCCAAGGTTTGGGCTAAAATGGACAGCTTCATCAGTGTTACCAAGTAGCTATTCTAAATCTCGTAATCCAATGGAAGCCAAATGAACTGGGTAGGCAGCGGCACCAAAGGATGATGGGGCAGCGAAGGACTATCGGGCCCTGGATTGGGATCCGGCCCTTTCCTTTGTAGAAGCTTTTAAGGAGTAGCAGCTGCAATCAACTGCCACCAAATATGCCCCCAAAGCATCCCATCCATGCCAGAGCTATACAAAGGCAATGGCAATAAGTCAAAGAGCCAGAAAAGTAAGAGGAAGCCAGGGTCTGACATCAGGGATGAGTCAGACCCTGACGGCAAGGAGCAGCCAGGCATCAGGAGTGCATCTAGGAGGCAGCTCTGTCCTGACAGGACATGTGCAGTGGTGAACAGTTCCTGCAGTTCTAATCCAGCCCCTGGCTCCTCCCCAGTGCTCAGGATGGGAACTGCCTCATCCTTGGGCATAGCCATAAACTTACCTCAATAGCATGCATTCTATTGTTTTCACAAGATCACCGTCAGAGCACAGGCACTCAAAATGTACATCAGTGGAAGTTTTGTAGTATACAGGCTAGGAAAGCTCTTTTCCTAATACTGACTAAAAGTGAAAAGGGCTCCTATCCAACCATTTTTTTTTTTTGGCTAAAAATTAACTATCACTTCTAGTAATTGATATATGTATATGACTCTTGCTGTATGTATAAATAAATTAACATGTTTATATCAAATTTTAAAGCCAGAAGAGACCTTATGGAGCATACCGTCAAACACCTATACTTAGAGGAAATTCAGGTCCAAAAGTTGGTATGTCTTGGTCAAATTTGTACTGCTAGCTAGTAGCATTGCAAATATGGCAGAGTAAATATGAGAGTCTTTTTCTGATTCTGAGTTAAGTAGTCTTTCCCAAAGGGCAACATTGTGATATAATTTTAGTCTATTGGCAAGGAAAATTGAGTTATAATCCTCAGCTATTTACATACTGCCATTCTTGATCCATAAAAAGCCCTAACTAAATTTTTTAGATTTTTTTTTTTTAGTTTTCCCTTCTTCCTTGACCCCTACTTAATTTTTCCTATACCACAAAGGAATCCATTCAAATGTAACCAATATATGACCTCGGATATGTAAATTTCCTTTGCACATTGTGTGTTTGTGTATAAGTGTGCATGAATGTGTTTACCTAAGTGATATTCATGTAGTTTTACTTCTTACTCCTCTTCTTAATGTCTACATTTTAAGCATGGTATTACATGTACATTCAGCTCATTGTTTCTAAGCATTTTATAGCAGTCCAAAGTAAATATCTATTATACTTTAGTTATCCATTCCCCTGACAATAGAATCTAAGATTTTAGAGCTGTTTATTAGTTTTTTATTAATGTCTCTTTTTTGTTGTTGTTGTTGAAATTCAAACAGCCAGTGTAATCTACAGCAGATTTTATGGTCCAATAGACTATGTTTTTTGCATCGTTGATGTTGTTTTGAATGATGTATCAAGTGCGTGTCTTATGGGCTTTCAGTGTTCAATTTATGTTTTTGCTCAATATATCATTTCTTAAATATACTATTAGCTAATAGCATCTAAAAA
The DNA here is from genome assembly GCA_028533085.1 of Varecia variegata. Classification (NCBI taxonomy): domain Eukaryota; kingdom Metazoa; phylum Chordata; class Mammalia; order Primates; family Lemuridae; genus Varecia; species Varecia variegata. The sequence goes on along the minus strand of CM052445.1, from coordinate 23,381,003 downwards.
TGTCAGTGGTTATAGTAATTTGGGATATGTACACATCACAGCCAAGGTGAGTGTGGTGTATGTTTTCTATAAGATTATAAATATGTTTGTGGCAATTAGCACTAAAACTATTGGTTCTCAACAGAAAATAGCTTTATAATGTGTATAACGCATACATATCATTGCCCATTAAAATGCTAAAAGTATATGTCAGTTAGTCTCTTGATGACTTTAGTCACAAGTAAATAATGAGAAAGTTTTCACAGTACAATATATGGGAGAGATTCTTCAAAGCAAACACAAACCAGTGATCCAATATCCCAAAGACTAACTATGGCAAAATGCTACCACAGACACTCAACGTGAAAAGAAAAGAGTTTGATTCTATTCGTCCATATATTTGTTAAAATCTGGTCATGTATTCTGCGCCAATATGCATAATGCTTTTTTACTTGTAATTTTAAACTGGAACTTAGAGAAGAAATGATAGGACATCAGGCATGCACGAGATTGAGATGAATGGAGACTCTGGACAAGCAACACAGCATGGCAAGCTAAGAATTATGTCGTACATATTTAAGAGCTACATTAAAATGCAGCATGAACCCTAAGCAGTGACTTTCAGGAAAGCTGAGTTCAAAATGGAACACCTTGTTTAATTGATGTACGACTATAGGTTAGTCTTCCAACCTCTCAAGAATATCCTGTTCCTGTATTTAAAAAAAGAAAGAACATGTCCCACCTCACGTAACATGTTTTGATCATAAAACCTGGTGACAGTAAAGCACTTAGAATAAAAATGAACATAAGTATTTTAATATTTATATGGAATGACTCATAACTGAAGCTGATGTGCTGACCACCAAGAAGGAAATGTGAATAGTATGGTAACTGGTGCTGTAGGCTTTGGAGAATTTTCCCTTTCAGCTAAATTTCTTTTTATTGTAGTTGATGTGTTATATCTTGAGAATAATTTAAGATAGAAGAGTATTTAAAAGACCAGAGAAAATTATTTAGCAAGATTATTAGGCTAATACACAGTTCATTGTCAATCAAGAAGTGTTTTGGGGTACCCTTTGAATGCAGGGTACTGCACACACAAAGGAGTGGGAAAGATCCCACTGAAGCTTAAATAAGGAACAAAGTAATCTAAAGTTTCCTGTTTAATAAAGGTATCTCCATACCATCTATCTTCCAAAACACACACAAGAACCAGGAAATAAAAATCCAGTATAAAAATTATCTTAAAAGAGATGAGGGAAAAATGACAACAAGGAAAATGATGTGAGAAAAGGTAAAAGGCTTCAAGGACAGATCCAGCATACATTTAAAAGGAATTTCAAAAGAAAGGCAAAAAGCAATGAACATGTAAATAACACAAGAAAAAAATCAGTAAAAGTGAATATTAAGTTTGCAAATATAAAAAGATCTTACCTAGCAGAATTCAAGATAGACATTCTTAGATCTACCTTGGTAAAACTTTTGAATCATAAAGGTTTTTTAAAAAGCCAATAATCATAAAGGTAGGAAAAACTAAATAAATTTATCTACTAAAAAATAAGTAACGGGTCATTAAAATTAGGATAAAAAGAGAGGGAAGAATGTATGAAAATTTCTCATCTTGCACTAGGTAGATAAAAGCAATTTTACCATTTATAGTTAGGTAAACACAGATTCAGAAAAGATTTTTACTTAAAGGCAACAATAAATAGAAGAAAAGGAGAGTGCAAGCCTTCCAAACTCCTAGAGACAAAAAAAAAAGTCATCACAAAAAATGAAAAGATAAAAGCAAAAAATGGGAGAATTAACAAGAAAATATCAGAATTGCATAATTTTTGTTCCCCTACAATACTAGAACCTAAAAATGTGGAAGAGCAGATATAAATTGAGAAGAAGAGATTATAACTCAAAGATCCTCTATCAAGCCCTCTTAGAATGAAAGAAATCCCTTAAAGGATAGACAAATTTGATAGGTATGTGGTAGGTAGGGAGATAGGTATCTGGAAAGACATATGGATAGAGAGGAATTAGGTTATTAATATAGACGTATGTTTGTGTAGGGATGTTGTTAGAGGGAGAGAGGAGCAGGAAAAAATGGCATATTTTAAAAATGCATCTATATGATTGCATTTAATCATTAATGCAAATTATATTTGTGTGCATATGTAAAGATTTACACATAAAATAAAAGATATTTTTATGGAAAAAAATAAACTTCTAAAATTGACTCAAGAAATTGAAAATATGAATAGATCAATAACTAGGAAATAATTTGAAAGGTGTTTTGGAAGTATTTTCTAGAAAGAAATCCTCAAAACATAAAAAGCTAAAATTATAAAAATTCCACAAGAAAAAATAAGACATTGGCATAGCATCATTATGATAGGACACAAAATAAACTGACTAAACAGAAAAAATTACGAATTACTGTCCTTCAAATTAAAAATGTAAGCTCATGAAGGATGAAGTCGTTCTCTAAAGTTCCCTTATCTGCCTAAGGTGTGGACCCATCAAAGAAGAAAACTATTACCTCTGGTTCCTTCTCTAAGGTTTCATTAACTGAATTCATATCACAGGAAGAAAGACATAAGTCAACAGACAACACACCTGGACAGACTTTTGTCACAAACCATTGTCTGCTCTGCTAGTCCAACAGACTTTGTCCCAGGCCATTGTTTGTTCTTCAAGCCCACTGAATTCCCCTAAAAATCATTTACTGCCCCCCTAAAATCATCCACACCACCCCATCTCCCTTTCCCCTAAGAAGAAGGCTGTATATCCATTTGTACTCCATTGTGTTGTGTGGACAATCACTCTGTGATTTTCACCCATGCATATTAATAAATTTGCATGCCATTTCTCCTGTTAAAAAAAAAAATAAGATCATGAGAAGACACTGTTACGCAAATGAAAGTACAAGTATCTGAAAAAGAACATGTATCCAGAATATATAAAAGACACAATCAAATCAATGATAATTTAAAATAATACCCATAAATGAGCAAAATATTTGAAAAGGTACTTCACAAAAGAAAATAAATGAATGTCCAATTAATCTATGAAAGGTGATCAGTAGCATAAGACACCAGAGAAATGCAAATGAAAACCACAAATGAGATGTTGTTTCATACAGCAGACCCCAGAAAGACAGACAATACTGAGTGTTGATGATGATGTGTAATAAGTCATTCTTACTCATTGCTGGTGGAAATGTATAATCACTTTGGAAAATGATTTGGCAGTTTCTTTTAAAGCTTCAGTTATGAGCCAGTAACCATACTTTTAGGTACACATCAAACAAAAATAAAAGTGTATTTTCACAAAATGACTGAAGACAATTCTACACTTTGCTTTATTCACACTTGATGAAATCAAGAAATAGACCAATATCCATTAACTCCTAAATGGATAAACAAATGGAACATAGTCAAGCAATGGTATACTACTCAGAAATAAAAAGAAATATTACCAATGTAAGCAACAGTATGGAAGAATATCAAACCATTACATTGAGTGAAAAAATCCAGACACAAAAGGCTGCACACTTACTAATTTCATTCATTTGAAGCTCAAGAACTGGCAACATTAATCCATGTTGATAGACATTAGAATAATGATTTCCTCTGGAGTGGTCAAGTGAAAAGTGGAATGAGGAAACTCTTTGGGGTGCCAGATATGTTCTACTCAGGTTGTAGATTCAAAAGTGTGTTTATTTGTCTAAACTCATCAAACATTATGCTTATGATCTAAACATTTTTCTATATATAAATTATACTTGAATAAAATGCATTTAAGAAAAAGATCACGTATAAGAATATGAATGAGTGAAACTGGCATAGGATATTAATGCTGGAAGAAAATTTAGAGAACATTTTGAGTTAAGAAAATTGAATCTACAGGAATTGAAATAAGATTAACAGTAGTTTTAGTTATCATTTATTAAGTACCTTATCTGTACCAAGTGCTATTTAATGCCCTCAACATGATCCCTTCTAATCCTAATAATAAGAATAACACTATCAGTTCTGTAACTCATTCTTTCCTACCAGAATTCTGGTTTTGTGTAAGTTCCCAGTCCTTTCCCACAAAGCCAGGTGCCTCAGGGAATTCTGACCTCACCTTCAGCTCCAATGAATGCCCCAAGGCCTATCTGATTCTCCTTGACAATAATTGATTCTGGAATGGTCAAATAATCTGACCAATGAGATGTAAAGGAAAATCTAGTGAGATGTTTCTGAGAAATCATCTTTACTGTACAGCAAATCTCATTGAATTATCATTTCTCTTCTTCCTCTTGACATTGTCTTGCCTGGATGCCATGCTTAGAATTGCTACAGCCACCATGCCATCTTGAAGTCATCATGGTGCCGTCTTGAAGTCATCATGTAGCTATTTACACGTAGAAATAGCCTAAATGACAGTTAGTTATTGGCAGTCACCCTTTACAAATGAAGAAATTGACACTGAGAGATTTGATAACTTGCCTGAAGTGACATAGTAAGTGGTAAAATCAGGATACGTCTATGAATCTACCTCATTCTGAAATTAATGTTCTCTCTAACACCCCTTATTGCCACTGGACAAGTTTATGTTAGAGCTAACATTAACTCCATATATTTATAAAGCTTTATAAATCCTAGTTCAATGTTATTCCACTACATCATGGTATACAACATTCCTGTTATTACATTTGAATGAGGAAAATGTTAACTTGACACTTCTTTTCTCATCTTTTCCACACTCTCTTTCTCTTATATTCTCTCTTTTCATGATTGGCAAGATTCAGACTAAATTCTTCCTCTGGCAAACCTTTTTTGACTTCTGCAAAGTTTATTAATCTTTCCCTCTTTTGTCCTCCTTGTCTCAAACATGCATCTTCCCCTGGGACCTTCTATTCTGGTCCTCTCTTATAATGCCATGCCTGGTGCACCATTGATGATTAATGAACAAGGAGAAGTCCTTGAATGAGTAGTTAAATGATTAAGTGAGTGAATGAATGAATGAGTGAATGACAGTAGATGCATCACACTATAAATCTAGCCCTATTGAAATTCCAAAAGGATAAACTGACTTTGCCTTCATTCTCTGAGTCTCAAAGACATTTTGTTCTTCTCTTATTACACTTAAACTCTGCCCTGCATTAAATTGTGTACACTTTCTTTCCTCCCAATCCATAACCTTCTTGAATTTGGGATCTTTGTCATCTCTACTGATACCCTCACAGCACTCTTCATAGTGCCTTTCATTTAATAAAAACGTGAAATGTATGAATCAGTTTAGAAGGATCTTGTCAATGATGGGAGAAATTTAGAATAGTCAGCATTTTGAGAATGGCCCCTTTGAAATCTGGTGGGATTTTCTGAGCTCCATGAAAGAGCAGGTATCCTGCATTGTTGATTTGGTATCCCCATAACAGTTTTGGAATTGTAGTATTTAGCACCTGCACTTCAATATGTAATGCTTGTTTCCAAACAGCGTTATATTTTTTTACTAACTGTTTAACAACTGCAAGTCTAGCCTTCTCAAAAAGATTTTAAGTCTGAAATGAGAAACTGGAGTACATGATCTCTGGCCCATGCTCTCCTTGAGAGTCCATTTCTATGTTTCTGTTCCATTATTAAGACATGTGTTTTCTCTTATAATGCCTATCATGGTGCTTGGCACAGTAAATATTTGCTGATCTTTAGTATATCTGGATGAGTGTGTCATCAAGCTTGAGAGACTGGCCCTGAGACTAGTGGGGCATTATTAGCAGAGGAGGCAATTTTCACATTGTTATATCTTGACATTTTTAACGTCTCAGAAAAGTCTTCTCTAGTGATTAAAATTATGAAAAAGAGAAAGGGGCACAACAATGTGCCCCATTTGGCTCAGTGTGAAGCAGGGATAAAAGAATATATGTATTAAGGTACAAATCCATGCATAATCTGCCACAGTCGCCCAGAAAAAAACAGTAACAAAAGTGATCTATAAATTGGACCAAAGAACATAAATAATTTAGGTAGAATATTTGAAAGTGAGAACATGCTTTCCACATCCCCATGTTCCAGAAAATGGGTAAATAAGGGGTCAGAAAACTATGTCTCACAGGCCAGCTACCTATTTCTTTTAACCAAGAGTTATGGAAAAATAGATACAGCCAGTTGTTTACATATTGTGTATGGCTGCTTTTGACCTGTAACGGCAGAGGTGAGTAGTTGCAACAGGGACCAAATGGCCTGTGAGCCTAAATATTTAATATCCATCTCCTTAAGAAAAAGTTTGCAGATCTCTAGTCTAAACTCCATACAGACAGCAGATTATTACGGGGATGTTCCATCATAGACACATTTTAAAAGACGTGCAAGGGTTATGTTTGGCATGATTAGGATTAATGGAAAACTTTTCCACTAGCTTTGAGGGACAATTCTAGGGGTGTCGAGAGCGTAGGCAAAGTACAGGCATTTATTGAATTACCCAAAATGAAAATTTGTCTTTAAAATGCCAAGTGGCCTGTTTTTCTTCATTAGAAAGCAGTCGCTGATACATGTACAGTATGGATTCATCACAGCAGCAACATTCTAATTGCAGGCTGTGAAAAGTTCTAATTGAAATAAGATTAATGGAGAGCCATGCCAACATCCTACAATATCACAATCTGTATGAACACTTAGCTTCTATGCGTCATTTTCTTTCCCAAAATAACTCAGATTAAAGAGTGACTTCCAAACTAATGGCAGCGTTTCTGTCCAGATTTCTTTTTATGTCTTGCATCATGTTCCAGGATATAGCAAAGGGAGCAGGACTCATTTTCTGCCATCAGCTAATGTTGTTAAATGTCAGGCATTTTATAAAGTTAAAGGGCAAAAAAGTTTGAAAGAATTATTCTGCCTAGCAATCAGTCCTCGAGAAGGCTCAGGAAAACTCATTGCTTTATTGACGGGATCAGGAGGAGAAATTTTCTTATCAGGTTCCTAAAACATAACCCGATGCCCTTAGAAATTCTATTAATAAATCTCTATGAAGCATATTCATGCATATGTATGCATATTTGTCTTTGATTGTACATGTGTTTAGGAATAGTTATTAAATATAATAGTAACTGTGCCCGTGTACACACCAAATGTGGACCTTGCACAGTATTGAAATGGATTGAGTTCAGGTGTTTGCAAGCCAGGGCACAATTTCTAAAATGAGCTATTGACATGTTTCAGTTGCCCAAATAAGAAGTGTGATGTTCATGGGCCAACGGATTCAGGAACAGCAGAGTCCTGCCGACTCTGGAAACTGGGACTAGGCTCTGTCACTGGTAATTCTCCCAGTGTCCTTCAGGGAGGGCACCCCTCAACCTGCCTCGCCTGTTCTACTGTTGGACTTGAATGGAAAGATGAGGTTTCTCTTCTTCTATGGCCTTGATTTTCTCTTTAAATATGTTGTGAGGAGAGAGAGAACAGTTTGTTAGAAACCGAAGAGGAAACAAGTTTAAATGATTATCTTACAAAATAAAAAATCAAATTTTCTAGGAAAGGCTGGTAGGAAGTGTTGGCAATGTTGAGTACCCTAAGCTTATGGAGTTCCAGTTCTAAGACAGATATTAGAACACTCTAGTGTAGGTATTTATAGTTAAATTTTAAAACATTGTAGGAGTCTTCCTTTTTTTTGAGACAGAGTCCCACTCTGTTGTCCGGGCTAGAGTGAGTGCCGTGGCATCAGCCTAGCTCACAGCAACCTCAAACTCCTGGGCTCAAGCGATCCTCCTGCCTCAGCCTCCCGAGAGGAGTCCTCCTTGTTTTCAGTACACACCCCATAAGATTGATGTTTCTTTCAGCAATCTTAAAATGGAAATTCTACAAGGAAAGACTTATTTTAATGAAATATGTATAGTAAACAAAATATCAGTGACTACCCTTCTACTCCAGGAGAAAATTTAAAAGAAAAAAAAAATATATATATATATACGTATACATATATGTGTGTATATATACATGCTTACATACACACACAATCTGGAGTTACTTTTAAAACCTCCAGAGTAAAGTGCCATGAGCCTGAGAAATTGTCTCTTCTGATCTCTTGGGTTTTAATGACTAGCTTGCAGCATTCAATTACAAACTAGTCATTAATAAGAAATCTGTTTGCTATAAGCTGACAGGTAAACAATGGATATTGTCATCAAAAAGTGCACGGAGGGCTATTTTATATTATCAAGTGAAACATGGGTTTCCTTGAGGAATAAAAAAGTAACACCATTATATTTATAAACTATATTGCTCCTCCTCTTCATATACTTTGGAATATAGGAATAGACTACAGTGATGAGCCACGAGACTCATTTTTTAAAGCACAGTGCAAGTAAAGCTGCTAAATAAACCACAAGTCCCTTTCTGCAGGAATTAAATCCCTACATCGTTGGGGGATACAAAAACCTAAACCACTACTAGAAATTTGTTTATTGGCCAAAGGAAATCAAGAAAGTTTACCTATGATTATGTTATTTAAAACATATACTTATTTATTTATTAAGTTATATTTATTAAATATGTATATTTATGTATAATGTATTTATCAAAACAGAAAAAATGAAAATATAAAAATATGCATCAAGAAAACGTGAGTTTAAGATACTGAAAGATTCTGTGTTTTATTTCAACACAGTTTCAAATTCTGACCTCCTTTTAAAAAAATCCATGTTGTTTACTTTGCCTGGAATGCCAAAGTTACTCTCCACCTTTGTGGAGTATCCCAAGGTGATTCTGCATCACATTCGTCAATTTATCAGTTAGAGCTCCAAAACACCCTCCCCTACAAAATAATCAAACACTTTCCAGAATATTTTCCTCTCCAGGAAGAAAAGTTACAGCTGTGAGGTTCAACTTACAAAGAGAATCTTATGCTAAAAATCATTAGGAACCCTAGCAAAACAAAAAGGATACCTATTATTAAAAGAACATCCTTTATCTTCATATGAACTTCATATCATCGATGGCCAGATAGCTAGAGAAACATGCCTAGAGTTTCACCAATACTTAAGGCCCTGATGGCATTCTTTTGTGACTGTGAATGTTCAAAATTGAATTTTAGTGAAGAAAAAGGAAAATATTAAATTCTGTTATCAATGTCATAGTCAGGTTTTGAAAAGCCTTTTACCTGGAATTATTTTTTTTAAATAGATTCTAAATATTAAAGAGGCTCAGAAAGAAATCACAAAGGTCAGGTGATGTCAAAGCCATCTCAAATGTACTCCTATTTTGCTCTCAATACTGTATATCTCTGGGCCAGATGGAGGAGAGTGGCCCAGGTGACATTCACCCTAAACATCAGTTTGGAAAAGTCCACAGTCCCCCAAACAAGTTTACCTCTTTCAGCATTTAATAGTACTCATGGTTAAGAAAATTATATAATAATCACGTTCTTTCTTATCTTCTGTCTAAGTCTTTGCCACTTTGCAAATTCATTTTCTCTTGTTTTCCTCTTTGGAGACAGAGAACAGCTGGTTGTCATCTTCCAAATGCTGTAACAATCGTTCATATCCTTGAAGATAGTAATTAAGTCATCCTCTCAGCCTTCTCTTTTCGAGAAACTCAAATTTCTTTCTAACACAAATTATCAAAAATTTACCACAGCCGTGGATGTGAAAATTGTTATTACATAGACTTTCTCTGTAAACCTCTCTTGTTTCTGTAAATATTCCTTTTTCAGAAGCAAAGGAAGAAGCACATCACCTTGATGAATTCGTGTCCCCACTGTCTGGCCTTATCCTTCTTACAAAATAGCATCGCCAGTGAACTTGGGTTCTCCATTAGCCTCCTATGAACACTTTGCAGTAAACTCAGGTGACTCTTACCTCTCAGTCACCTTTCACTCTCTACCTCCACCCCCTCACATTCTAAAACGAGAAAATGTCAGGAGGAGCAGCTACCTTGGCAGCCACCGCAAGAGCACAGCTCCAGACATCACTTAGGCTACCGAACCAAATGTACCGTTCTCAGCGGGGTGAGTTTTCTCCATAGGATATCAGTATGGTAATAAGATTTTAAAACAACCAAAGCTTTCTTTTCAGCTATATCAGTATAAAAAATAGCACTCATTGAACAGAGATATGAAATGAAAGTATTAGTTTGTATGATCTTAGGCAAATTATTTAATCTCACATTTTCTTCATCTATAAAATGGGAATAATAATAACCTATAGAGTTATGTTAAGAAGTGAATGAAATTGTTATGTTACTTACTATTACTGTTGACAAAATTCTCTTCTCTGGCATCCAGATGGCATTTTCATCCTTTGGTATACTGTTCCTCATGAAACTACAAGGAATTAATGAATCCATTCTCCTGGGTCACATATTTGCATTTAAAGAGGAGCTTTCTAGAGTTTTAGCAAAAAGAAGTGACTCTAATAATAAGCATTCCAAGTGGCAAGTTAAATCTGTAAGAATAGTGTTTTGAAGCAGAATTACCCCATGAATAGGGCAAACATAACCCATAGATATGTGATTTTACCTCATATGCAAGGCATAAACATGTTTATTTAGAGGCAAATATCCTCACTTTCAGTGATCCTGAGTAGTTTATAACAAGATTTTCTCTGAAATACAAAACCACGTATTTTGCATTGTATTATCTCACACTGGTAAAAAGGATAACCCTAATCTTGGAAAGATTTGACATGCCAATTTATCTGCAATATAGATCTGGAATATTAATGCATCAGGCTTTTACTTCATTTTGCTTTGAATAAAGTAAGACAATTACTCTGCTTGAGAATAGAATACTTCAAGTAAGAAAAAGTTGAAAATCTTTCTTATTTTTATTTTTCTACAATTAACTGTTCATATTCTCTCTTGTTTTCTCTCCTCTCTCTTTCTCTCTCTCTCTCTCTCTTCTGAAAATAAGTTGCATAGATAGAAAAAAGATCCACCTCTATGAGGATTTTAATAAATAATTATCTGAGAGGAGTTTGACCATGAACTTACCGGGAGTTAATGGATGACTTTTAGAGTTTCATGATTCCATGATTTACCTGTTGCCTAGTATCCATAGATAATGATTGATGATCTATCCAATAATTAACTTCACTTAAATCTAGAGACTGCAGAGAAGAGGTAGAGGAAAAGTCTCATGCAGGAAACAGTCATCATATCTACTACAAAAAGAAGGCAAAATTAATTTTCTAAGCAGGCAAGCTAAATGTCTCAATTACCTACCAGATGAAACACTTCCTTATCTAAGTATCCTAAATGTCAACCAATGCAAGTCATCACTTACCTAGAAAGTTTATCATTTTGTGTTTAGAAGAAAGCTACCTATTTGTGTGTGCACGCGCGCGTGTGTGGGGGGGGTGGGCTGCCGGACATTTGTGAAGTGTAGGGTATAAGGAGGATTGAACATATTTGAAACTACTCCTGCTCTTCTGTAAGTGGCAATGTTAACCTGATACTTGGTGACTCATTTTATTTCCATTTTGTTAAAAAAAATCCAGTAGTGTTAAAACAAGTTGTGTTTTGTTTGTAAAATATTCTACTGCAAAATGGCCATTGTGGGCCATCAACCTACCAGCAAACTCCCACAATGAAATGAACACTGAAGGACACAAAATTCTCCATGTGAATAAGGGAACCAGGAGAATTTCCTCTAAGTATTTCAGCAGCATTTTACCACTCTTGACAATGCTTATTCCATTTAAAAAAGAAAAAAGGATATAATTTATTATTTGATTAAAGTTTAATCAATGTTCAATACCTTTACAAGGGTTGTGAAATTTTCCTCTAGGAAAATCTGAGTTACCTACCCCCTCCTTGGCATCCTTAGAACTGTGTGGAGGAGGCAGATGACGGGGAACCCATTTGATGACCAGCCAAGATGGCTAGACAGAGAAAGTTTAGGAATTCAGAAGGTCAGATTCTCAGGGCAGCAAGGACAAGTGAAGAACAGAGACAGATTTGCTCAAGTAACTTCTGCCCTAATACTCCTCTAAGTAGGGATTAGACCATTTATTTTGTTTGACCACCTATTTCCTAAATATTGTTTAAAATCTCTATCCCATTTCCCTCCATCATTTCTTCTGCCATTCAACCCCTCCTCCGTCTGGCTTGTACTGTTTACTGATTTGCAAATATTACATGTAATTAAGTTGTGATTTCAAAGGTTATATTTGCAGGATAAAATTGTCTCCAAGACTTCCAAAGTTATCGTCTATGAGTTTTTAAAAAAATTTTAAATGGCCTCACATAATCAGTATGCCTTTCTTTCCTAGTCTTCAACTCATTCAGATTTTGTTTTACTCAATAAGATTTTTTTTCCTTTCATTCATATATGACTCCTCAATTTCCACTTTTTATCCTGTATTGTTTTCCTTGCTAAATATAGTCATTGGGCTTTTAATAAAGCACCTGTTTTATATCTCTACCAAATCCTTGAGAATTATACATGTATATTTCATTCATACTTTCATTCCACAAGCTATTAAAATATACCAGGGCTATAATGGCGAGTAGAAATGCAAGACAGTTATACTTTCCAAGAAAGTTCATGAATAATTTCTATCCATGCACAACAGCCACAGTCCACACAGTGCTATTCCCTATAGCATAGAGCAGCTCCCTACCTCCATGAAAAGGATATAATAACATGTTTCCCAACACTCATCCCAAGAGAAAAGGAAGGAGAGGGAAGAGAGAAAAGAATCAGTCACTGAATGTCAGGACAATGGTGGAGCAAAGTGACAGTTGTAGATATATAGATTAGTGAAGAGTAGAAATTACGAATATGACAAATCAAGCATTCATTGGTTATTGAAGTAAAATAATTAGCCTTAGGTACAGCTGAAGGGTAAGGGATAGAAACAATGGTGAGTTCTCTTAAACAAATAGTGCATGTGTCAAAGAGCCAAGAGAATGAACTTGAGCAGGACAACTGTACAGAATCAGCCAGCAATTGTCTCTGGAAACTGTTGGTATAAAAGCAAGCATACATATGAATTTCCTAAGTAAGCAAATGAGAAAGAAGAGAACAAGGTTCATTCAGATGAAGGGAAAAGTGGATAAATACAGGAAACTTTAAAAGGCACATTTAAAAAAAAAAAAGAAAATTAAAAATCCAGAGTCATATTACTAATGTAATTATTATGGATACACATATACACCTATGGATGTTTTCATGTGTATAGGTGAAGAGAGGAATAAGAATACAAAAATTTCTTAATCATTGTACATAATTTGGCTCAGTATTTCAATAAATTTTGTGGAATTTCGGCTATAAGTGAACTCAGATTCATGGCTTGATGGAATAATGGAGTATACCTGCCAATTATGTGATATTGAATTGCTTTTTAATTCCTTTTATATTCAGAAAATCTTGCAAACAAAGATATAAATGCATAAGTAAAAGAAGTAAATTAGTGCATAATGAACAAATTTATCATGGCCTTGTTGTTATACTGCACAGGCAAACATCTCATTCCATGAAGCATATGTCCAAATTCAGCACAGCCTTTTCAAATCCACAATCCTAAATTTTTCTAAGCAATATTTTTCACAAAGAGTTTTAATTTCTGCAAGGGTTAAATCAAACAAAATTCTAAACTTGGAAGGGAATGGTGTACAGTTACAAAAATAAAGGGATAATTAAGTATAATATTCTAGAAAACTTAAAAGTGTTTACTTCTTGCAGGCAATGATTTTTCCAGATAAAAGCACAGGGTGAATTAATTGTTGTAAAATAAATACACAATCAAGCAAATAACATTTTATAATTCTGAAACAAGCATATAATAGAAACCATTTCAAATATGCCTAATTCAAAGGAACTGGCAACTGGAAGTAGATTTGTAAATTAGCAAACTTGATGATCTGGCAGTCAACATCTCCGGTCTCCAGTATTTGAATACATTCTATAGAAAAAGCACACAGGAAATTAAATATATGCACCGTATGAAAAATTAAGCAGGTGGAAGAACAGAGAAGAGGAATCAGTGAACCAGTCTAAGGGGAGCAGGAAAGCAGGGAAACTGGAGAAAGAAGAGAGGGAAATGAAAAAATTCTTGAGTACTCGGAAAATGTATTTATCTTCTTTGTTCAACATCTTCTATTGATCACCATCAGTGTTGGCAAGTCGCTTGAAGCTGTGATCCTGAATTGATATTTAATTAAAATCCAGTTCTATTTTAATAATATGGTAAACACATCACAATTCTGTATGTAAATAACATCAGCAGATGAAGGATAAAAGAAGAATCAAAACTAAGTGGTAGGAAGTTTACAAAGAAGGCAAGGAGCGAATCATGCAGAGAAAAACAATAATTAAACTCTGTTTCCAATTTATTGTCACTGTGGCTTTTATTAAGATTCTGCTTTAGTCCAAATGTTATTTTCTTTCTGTCTTATTGGTCTTGCCAAGGAGAAAACTGAGCACATGCAGAATTATATCCCTCTTATCTATAATATCACAGCCCAGTTCTCTGACATTGTAGATATCAACAACCCACTCTCAACTCTCCAACTGTATTATTTTGTTCATCATCACCTTGAACTCCCTCGGAGTAAAATTCCTTCTCCAAATTCTTACCCCTGGTTACACTAAAATACCAAGTAATGTGAGATATATGTGAGTTATCCAGAGAACCATTTGGCATCTGAGAGAGATTCCACTAGTCAACCTAGCCAACTTCTTTGGAAATCTCTGTAATTTCCAAGAATCCTAACAGATTTTAGTTCATAGATGTGCCACAGGCTCCTGGGAGCCATTGCTGTGCACATATGTTCATGCTTGTATATTTATATGTACGTGCATATATAAAACGAGAAAATGTTTATGAGATTTCTTTGTAATTTGCAAACTTTCTAAACTCAAAATAATTTTATAATTATTATGGTTAGAGTCATAAATCTTTGCTCATGAACCAATAAATAGGCTAAATTATGATTTCTTAGTGGCCTGAAATAGTTACAGCTGTAACAAAATTTTAGGCTTCCCAAAGTAGGGAAGACTTACTAACGATCATAGGTTTACTTCCTCTCCCAGTCATTGGAAAATATTCCTCACAAAGTAGAATCATTGGAATTTCAATTTTATTTCATCTTCCCATTGATCCTTTGTGCATCATTTCTAGAGTAAGAAAATGGTAAGTAAACAGAAATATCAAATGGATAGCCCACTGCAGATTCAGGGTTGAAAGGAACAGGTGGAAATGCCTCCCAATCAGGTCATAAAGAAGATGAATCGCAAGTTTCATGAGAAAACATAGCTAAGTCTGTCTATATCCCCACGCCCCACCTCACCTGAGCCTCATGGCAGGCGGAGCCTTCACACAAGCTCACGTGGGTTTGCAGGGAGGACAAGGGAAGCAGCCGTCCCTCCCCTCCTCAGACTACCGTTCCTTCTAAGAGCACAGGGTCTAGTGCACTTCTGTGCACCATTATTCTGTTCCAAAATAAGCATATCTTCGAAACCTAAGACTGCTGTACCGGGTGATTCTCAGGGTGAAAGGAATCACCTTGATCAGTTGCATACATCTCAGAGATATGTGTGGCAAAGCGTCTGCGCAGTCAATAGCAAGAGGAGAGGCTCGTTGTGCTTATTCTATTTTAGAACTAGCCAAAAATTCAGCAAAAAAGAATATTGAAGAGGCCAAAAGGGAGGATTTTCTTTTCTCCAAGACTAGCAGAAAGAAAGTAAAGCCAAACCTACAGCTCCTCAGCAGTTAGGCACACTCTAATTATTTGAATGGAAAAAAGTGTACCAATGCCAGAAACATAAAGCAGACAGCATAAATTCAAAGATTTAAGAAAAGGATGTGATTTGGCTAAATGATTATTTCTGCCTTTCTGCACTTCCAGCCCACTTTAATTCAAGCAGCTCACATCTGGTGTTTGATATGAAGTCAGGAGGAAAACCTCATTGAACCGATGCTGAGCAGGTCTGGGCTGGGAACTAGGCCCGCGTGCTCACAGAGGTGGAGAAAAATCCAAAGCAGACCGGTCTGCCAGTCTCCAGTTTGCAGAGTCCAGGATTTGTACCTCGAGTACCTCCATTTCAGTTAGAATAAATAAAGAAGAGATAAAATGGCTCCAATAAGCAAAAATCATATTGAGCCCACTATATTAAAGAGCAATGACCTCATTACTCTGATTTGTAGCAAATTAGGATGTTATTTTCTACTTTCTCTTAGAGTCTCCTCACTTTTGAATTCGAAGTTATTTTTTACAAAAAAAAAGAAAGATTTAATTTTTTAGTCATAAAACCTGCAAGGTTTTAATGTACAAAGTTAGAGTCGAGGTATTCTAAAGACTGCCTAAGTGTGTCCGTCAAAACCAAATATAGCCACGGAGAAGCTTGGCCCACTGTAGCACTACCTACGTTGTGTTAAAATGAGCTCTGGTAGCACCATGGGTCTCCTCTAATGTTCAAAGCTCTCAGGCTAACAAAATAACTGAAGGAAAACGCTATGTTCCCACTAACATTTAAAAAAAAATCTGAGTGCATAATTTGAAAAACTAGATTGATGCCTGGTATTCCCTCAGGAACTAAAAGGAGAATTTCTGCCCTGGAAAATTCCATTTCTAATCTTACTCAGAAGGCTTGCTGCCAACGTCTTGCATTTCTCTGTCCAAGTTTTATTCCTATTTATGAATGAATATTTCAAAGTGATTTATCAGAAGCTCCTTAATTCTGAGTCCAATCTGAGCTGATAAGATAGGCACCATAAATTTGTGAGGACGCCTGGGGTATTTCCCAGTTTAGCCTGGCTTCTAGTCGAGATCCTTTTGTGAGTTAGCTCTCATTATTTTGTTCAATTCTCAGGGATCAGTCAGAGCTTCAGTTCTTATTGCTTTTATTCCCTTTAGAGGAGTTCTGAGATATGTCAGATTACTCTCTGTTTTCCCAAATTAAAAAAAAAAAACACAGAATTTGTACTTTCCTCAATATGTCAGTGCTATATACACATCTGGTCAGTCAAAGACATGTTTCATATTTTGCTTAATAATGCACTTGTATAAACAAGAGGGTTAACTGCTCCCACTTCCTCCCATTCTGGGCTGTATGTGGAACTTTTGCCAAAAATATACAGAGGGTACTGTGGTCAGAGGAGTAGTCAAGGGCAGGGGCCTGGCTGCAAGAAGATAAAACATGCATCAAATGTCAAGCATGGGCAGGACAGATTAGAAGCAGTCAAGACTACATTAGGTGTGTCTCTTCTGTGTGCCGGAGGAAGGGAACATGACAGTAACTGGAGCTCCTGACAAGGAGTGATGGAGGGATCCAGTAAGCACAAAGCACAACTTACTGAGAGGTAAATTGCATAATGCACTGGTCAGTAAATTCACACAGGCAAGTCTACGAACAAAGGATATGTATTGTGGTATTTCTTTATAAGAAACAAGCTACTAGTTAGACACATCTCCTTAAAGATGTCACTGATGGCTGGACAATCTCCAAAAACCAAAATACCAATGTGCATGATTCCTATTAATCACCAACCCAGTCTTACAAGCTGCACCATTATTTCCTACCTTTGCTTTTCACGTAAAGCTTGGAGTCTTTAGGAGTGTTCAATTCTTGGAATCTCAATATTTTTTTTTCCTTCAAAATTAATGTGACACCATGAAAGTACATTCATTTTAGCAAGCGTCTTTCATCCTAGTTACTAATGATGGAAAAGCAGCCAGGTATCACAGAAACTATGACCATGACTCTAACTGGATTATATCATTATTCAACGACATAGAACACGCCCTGTGGCTACAAATGTGTGCATCTTTCTTTACAGCTCCATTAGTTTGGACCTGAACTTCAGCCCTTTGAAAATGTCAGTCCTACACAGGTTGTAGAGATAGTCAAATTTCGTATTCTTGATTCATTAACATGATTACAGTCATTGAATTTGTTTGAATTCACATCCAAGGGCATTATGTACCAGCACATTTTCCAAAGATAAAGATTGAAATAGAGAGGAGATGGAGATACAAATTGGAAATAGTTATTATTATAGATAAATGCAACATAAATCTTATATTATTTCACACATCTGTCACAGGACTTTTTAAAAAGGTTGTGGATATCCCATTAATGAAATATTTTTGGTCCTTTTTTTAAAGAAAATGTTCCTAAAACCACTTTTAATCTTATAATCTACACAGTGAATATATATCTTGTAGGCTTGATATTTGCTTGGAGTTACCTTTAGAAAATAGAATTGCTGAAAGGTGATCGTCAAGCCTTAATATCAAGTAGAAACTCTTAGAGCAGACAAAGATTTTCATTCTATTAATGGATATAAAAACTGCAGAATACCATACATGGCTTTGCTCAAGTGTTAATTGCATAGACTAGAAACGGGGAGGGGGGATATCTGAATAGTCTATGAAGAAAAGAAGAGAGCAAAATGTCAAATCAGAGGGAAAAGACGAATGTAAATACATTGAACTGAGATAGAAAGCTTAGAAATGAAACTAAAATGTACAAGAAGACAGATCATTTTTCCTGTAACTTTTAACATTTCCTTGTTCTGACATGGCCTACAATGCTATATCTCACTGTATTTAAACTTTTCAAGTACACAGAAGCTTGAGGGTTTGTTGTTTAAAAATGAAAACAAAAGTTAAGCAAAATTTTATCAAACATTGAAAGGAGATTTCAGTTCAATTTAAAATAGTACAAATTCATCTCTGCTGATTTTTCATTTATGTTGGCAAGGTTAATTTGTACCTCATATTATTTCACTCTTTACTCGCTACTTTTGCAAAGAAATAAAAATAAATGCAATCTCACCTTTGAAGAGTGATAATTATGTTTCCACTGCTTATATGAAAGATCTTAGTAACTCCCTCATGCCTGAGGGTTTTTGAGTTATGGGTCTTTCACCTTCATGACAGAAACATAATAACCATACTTCACAGGTGAGGTTGTGAATGGGAAGATAGAGTTCCAGATCCTCTTGGCAAAATACCTTCCACTGGAGGTTGGAAGAATCAGCTCTGAATCATTCAAGGTGCTGATTCCTCAGGGAGATTTTCTTTTTCCCAGATAGCAGTTTGGGGCTTGAGAAACCCAAAAATTATCTGAGCATGGAAAATACACACACACACACACACACACACATGGATGTACATATACACATGTCTATATGTATATATATATATATACATACATTACATATTACAATTTATGTAAATAAATATATATGTGATATATATATGAAAATACACTTCAGTCATGGTGCTATACAAACATACATGGCCTCACAGTAAGCCATATATGATCAATGTGATCCCTTTTTCCCCATGATAATTTTCTGAAAAGTAGAAGATAGCTATCTCAACATGCTTATAATGTCAAGCACAATTTTATAATTATTTCTTTGTAATTATTTATGGGGTTATCTGAGTTATTTATTACTATATTCATTTATCCATGTAAATGAAATGCAACTGTCATTCATCTTTTTAACCTGTTTCCATCTTTTTTTCCTCATGAATCCACATGCCCAAAGTTGGGAGAAAGAACAGATTCGTCTTAGTGGTAACATAGAACACCTGGAGAATGAACTTTGGCATCAGGTGAAATTAGCATCAGGTCCAAAGAACATTTCTGCCAATTTTTTACCTATTTGTCCATGAATAAATTATTCACATCTCTTTGCTTCAGTGCTGTCATCTTAGAAATTGGGATAAAAATAGAGTTTCTGTAAAGAGTAAATGAAATTATTCATATATTGCAATTAACAAACTGGTACACGGTGGCACAAAATGTGTAGTTGCTATATTATATAATTTCTTAAGACAGGATGACCCTGTTGTATCCCAAAGTTTTCATGAAACAAATGAAGATTTTAGTTACAGTTAAAAAGTGATAGACAAGCCACTTGTTAGGTCCAATATGTGAGTAGTGTGGCATGAGAAAACTCTAAATATTTATGGCATGGAAGACATTTAAAGAGTCAGATATACATACTAAATCATAATAGATATGGGAGAATTTTCATCCTTAAATTTGAGCAAAATTCATTGTGGAAAAAAGTGTTATGCCTATCAAATACTCCATGCACTCTTCCCTCCCTCATATTTCCCAGCTTCCCCTATATTTAGGTTGTGCCATGTTATTATTTCTAGCCAATGGTTAATAACAATAAATGGGATGTCTTATGTGGAAATAACAGAGTCATAGGATGGAAACAATCTTGATTCCTCGTTCTTCAATTATGGTAGGAGATTTCAACACCATTCTCTCAATACTGAGAGAACAAGTAGACAAAATCAGTTAAAAAATTTAAAAAGTATAAAGAATTTAAAAACACTGTTTCAACCTAATAACTTGATCTAATCAACTTGACCTAATTACTCTACTCAGCAACTGCATAGAATAAACACATTCCTTTAATACATATGGAATATTTACCAAGCTACAGCCCCTTGTGGGCCATAAAAGAAGTCTAAATAACTTGAAAAGTGTGCAAACTACCCATGTTCTTTAATGACAATGAAATTAAATTAGAAATCAATAACAAAATACTATATAGTCAATCTCTAAATATATGTAAACAAAATAATACATTTCTGAATACAAATATTAACTCTCCAAATGGATGATATATCTAATTGTAAAACCTAAAGCTATAAAATGTAGTATAGAAAAACATAGTAGGATATCTTTGAGACTTCTGGTTAAACAAAGCTTTCTTTGCAACACCAAAAGCAGAATCCATAAAACTTTTTAAAAATAATAAAAGGGATAATTTTATTTCATTAAAATTAAAAAATGTCTCTCTTTGAAAGGCAGTGTTAAGAGAAAGAAAAGATAAATCCCAGACTGAGAGAAAATATTTCCAAGCAGCATATCTAATGAAGGGCTAATATTCTCAAAATTCAATAATAAGAAATAAAATGAATTAAAAAAGGAGCAAAAGGTTTGAACAGATACTTCATGAGGAGAATATATAGAGGGCAAATAAATACATGGAAATATTTCTAACATGGATGAAGTGCTAAGCTAGAGTAGCACCTGAAGTAAAAGAACAAATCAGTAATATTAATAGTTTTATTTAAAATTTGATATATTATTTATTATGAGCATTTTGCAGTAATTTTATGTTTCAAAATATTGTTCTAAATTATTATTTGTCTTGACTACTGAGTTTTTTGGCATCCCCTTAAATTTTTTGTCCAAGGTTAGTATTCCACTCACCTCATCATAGTGTTGACTCCGCTTAATATTATTAGTCATTCTATAAAAGGAAATTTAAAACCACAATTGAATATATCTATACACCTATTAGAATAAAATTTAAAAAAATCATCTTTTCTAGTGTTGGCGAAGGTACAAAATTACTGGAACTTTCATACATCCGGAGGTGAGAATGTAAAATTGTACAACCACTTTGAAAAGCCGTTTGGCAGGTTTTTAAAAAGTTAAACATACCAAATCATTCCACTCTTAAATGTTTACCCAAAAGAAATGAAAGCATATTTTCATAAAAAGACTTGAAAACAAATGTTAACAGCTTTATAGGCAACAGTCAAAAACTAGAAACAACTCAAATGTCCATCAACAGGTAAATAGATTAACGAATTATCTCTACAATGGAATAGTACTCAGCAATAAACACAAATAAACTACTGAAACATGCACAAACATGAGCGAGTCTCAGAGTAATCATGCCATTTGAAAGAAACCAGGAAAAAAAGATTAGTTATTACATGGTTCCATTTATGTAAAATTCAAGGAAATGCCAACTAATCTATAGGGACAGAAAGTAAATCGGTGTTTACCTAGGGTGGGTGAGGGAGTTGCAGGTATAGTGGAAGGTGGGATGACAAAGGGACACAAAGAAACTTTTAGTGGGAATAATATAAGCACTATGGTTTTACAAGTCAGCACATCTGCCAAAACTTATGGAATTGAACACTTAAAATTTGTACAATTTATTGTGGGTCAATTATACCTCAGTAAAGCTATTTAAGAAACACATGTTTGTACAAGAAAGAAGTCATGTCTTACTCTATTGCTTTATATACATTATTTACAAATGCCAAGGAAAATCGCCAGAAGAATTCAGTGTTTGTCTCATGGTAATATAGCTGAAATTCAAGATGAAAGAAGAGAAATTGCTATTTTTCATTACAAGCCTTCTATACATTTTAGTTTCAAAACTATATAGTACACTTGTTTGATACAATTAAAAATAAGTATTGAAAATCTGATTTTCCTGAAAATTCTGAAATTTCCTGACAAGAAATTCTGATATACTGCAAAGGTTAAAACCCACATTATTGTGGTATTGTCCACAATAATACTAAGAAATACTAGATAGCAGTATGGAAAAGAAGTTAAACTCTATTATTTTATCCTAAGGGCCACTGATTATTGGTCCTGTTGTTTATCTGGAATTCTCTGGATGTTAAAGGAATGTTAACCACTTTTTCCCCTGAAATAATAGCTCCTGAAATATTAGGAAACCACCACTATCCCCCCAAAGAACTTTCAATATGGTGGTAGAAAATCTATGTTTTTATGCCTCCTGGGAGGTCTCCAAATATAAGAACTACTTTATCACTTTATTTGATCACACAGTACTCATATATTAAGAAGAAAGAAATAACCTCACTGTGTGGGCAAAGACAGCATGTTATTAAAACTAAATAAGCCTAGTTCACAACAATTGTGGGTGGTGACCTCTTAAAAAAACCTGGCTGCCACCGGCATACATCAGAGAGCTGTGTAATCACAAGCTACTCACTTAATTTCTTTGAGCCTTATTTTCTCAAATATTAAATGGAGAAGCTGTACTAGTTCTCTAAATCTCTCTTGGCTTTAGATATGTTTACTTCTGTGATATGATGAGTAAATGCCATATTTTATTGAATTTAAAATACCATTGGTTGTAAGATGTATCACTATTTACTACAAAGAAAGAAAAACATTGCCAATTACATTTTTCTGTCCTTTAGAATTTTTATGTTAAATTTATCAAGAGTACATTTTTAAAAGATACAGATATAGCTTTCTTCTGCCACATAGAGCATCCTTGTCCATACATTAAGAAGGAAAGGGTAAATTAAATAAATTGTTTAAGGTATTTCTTTGTATACAGAAGTTGACTCTTCTGAACTACTTTTTTGACTCAGGAAAGAGCGTGATATGCAGCATTTTTTTTTTTAAGAGCACTCCACTCTTTTAATTGTTTTTAGGATTTTCTTCTAAGCTACTTGTACCCATTCTTCAAGATTTCATATTGGTGCTTTCTTGGAGAGTTTCAGACTAACAACCTCAACTTCCTTTCTGAAACAATCCTTAAATAGTGTGTTGACTGACACGTCAAGGGGTTATACATTTCCACCTCTGTCAGTAAATTCAGATATGCATAGGTAATGACAACCATGGCAAAACTGTCTCATGGCATCATTAGGAAGATTCTCATAATTTCAGAAAGTTAAAAATCTGAGGGGAAAAACACATTCATCTTAGAATTGATGAAATATGACAATAGCAATGAAGAATTAGTGAAGTCTGTAAATTACTAATCTAGTACTTTATAGCAGCAGTACTAATTAAATTAATGGAGGCTGAGGGCATACACCCATGGTTGGTCACTCTCTCTCTTTCTCATACACACACAAACACACACACGCGTGCATGTGTGTCTTACATAGATCAGGAATTGGGATATGTGCAAGCAATACTCTTAATATTGAAGACATTTTTCTCAAATTAGATAGTTTATTTCATCAAGTTATTAATGTTTTTAATCATACATTAAATCATTCAAGTGTGGTTATGCTCTGTACAAGGAAAAATTTGAAAGAACACTCAAAATATACATCACCATGCTAGCCATGTAGTAATTTCTGGTGTGCATGCCTCTTCCATACGCTAAGGTATGGACATTTATACACATGATTTCTATTTATCCCATCATACTGACATCATGCATTCTCACAAGCGTGAGTTGCCTCTAATGGGAAATTTGTCTCCTGATTTCTGCTTCCCAGTGGTCTCTGTGCTTTGCTTAGCCAACTGATTTCAGCATATCTCATTGCTTGAATGGAGGTTGGTTCCTCTCAGAAGGCAATGAGGACTGTTTCCTCTAAGAATTAGAAAAGCAAAGCATTGCAGGGTCATTAGCAGTATTATTGGGGGGCAGGCTGTAAATAGGAAATAAATATACATGGTTCCTCATCACTTTTACTGAAAACGAATAGGCAGGGAAAAATACCCAGCTGATCAGTAACAAAATATGTATTTACTTTTGCTTGCTCAAGCTTGGGAATGAGTGCAGAAGCAAGCTAGCTCTGGGACCAATTTCTCTCTGCCCTTGCTGCCCTGCAAATGACATTCTTACCAGACCATTAAGAAAACTGTTATAACTTCTAGTGAGACCACCTGCTAGGTCTCAGTGCTGGGACGATTACATCTATCGGAAATAATGACCCATAACTAGAATAAAACACATTAATAACATCACATTTACCCAGGATAATGCATTTCACCATTTTATATTGCAGAGACCAAGTTAATCAGTAAAAGCATTACCAAAAAAACGAAGCAACTAACAGGCACAGAGTAGATAATGAATATAAAAGCAGAATGTTCAGGCTATTTTTTTTTCCTGTAGAACAGAGAAGATGTATAATGGGCAGTAATGGATGGAGCATTAGGTTGGGAATGGGTAATCCCGCCTTCTGACTGTGGCTTCATATGCTAAGGAAGAGCTGGAAGTGATTTCCTCTGGACATAAGAGAAAACATGATGTTGTGAGGTATAATGAAAAGAGCCCCGGAGTAGGAGCTGGGAGACCAAGGTCTTATTCCAGCTGTGCTGTTAATGAGCTGTGTGACCCTGGGCAATTCACTTCACCCTTCTGAGTCTCAATTTCTTATCTGCAAAATGAGCAGCTTAGACTAGATGATCTCCAAAATCCCCTCCAATTCTCATATGTTGTGATTCAAAGCAGAATGTCAACCTGACATAGGAATGCTGTGAAATGTAATAAAAATGCCTATGAATCCTTGGAGCTCCATGATCCTTAGAACTGCAGGCAGGAAGGATCAGATTGCAATGGCATTTAGGAGACCGCTTTGACACACAGCAGACCCAGGCCCTGATAAAACACAGGGACTTCAGAGAAATGCCACATCTGGACCAGAGGAGGGCAAGCCTATGGTTCTTCTATTACTCGCTCTCTCAGGCAAGAGCTTGGGTTGACTGTAGTTTATTTCAGGAATTTCCATATGTGGACTTAACAGGACAAAACTAGACAAAAATAAAACTGACAGTACATAGCCTAAATAACCCCATCTATTACTATATACAACACACAAAATTTAACCTAACGATTCAACATTTTTAGAAGTTAAGGAAACACGGGAGTAGGAAATTAATTAAGGATCTTAAAGTCCTCAATTTCTCCCATACTTTTAAGCTTTGTTTCTAGGACTAAGCTGTAATCTTAGAAAATAACATTTCCTAACTCACCACAACAGCATTTCCACTGAGACATAAGGTAACCAGAAACAATCGTGGGAAAATGTATATGATGAAAACAAAAGATCTAAAGGTTCCAAGACCAATGTCTAGTGGATGTGTTATCTTCCTCATCCTAGTTTGCAGATACTCCATTCTTATGACTACTGTCAATATTTTGGAAGAAAAAAGCCACAGAGGCCTTTTCATTTTAATCAAGATGCAAAGTGTTGAGTTGATTTTAGGGAAAGGATAGAAGTGCGTACAGTACGTGCTAGCATTTTACACGCAGAGCTGCACTGACACCTACATACCAAACTCTCTGGGACATTAAAAACACTAATCGTGGTACATAATGCTGTCCATTTCAGCCTCACATTATTACTTGAATCGAATTTTAAATTAGTCCACTTTAAGAACAAATTACCAAAAGTTTAATTTTCCTATTCCAACAAATCCCACTGCAAACACCAGCCACCTGAAAGCAAGCAAGTTGCATGTTTTTGTCCAATTGTAAGTGAAATAAAATATTAAAGTCAACTAATTCTCCTTCAAAATAAATGTGCAACCCATTTATACTAATAATCTTTGGACAAGCCATATTTTAACCAAACGTAATCAGAAATAAGGCCTTAAGTCAAGCACCATCCATGTTACCCCCAAATAAAATACATAAGATAATAGAAAGGCTGATGGTCTTCTTGTATTGAAGGCAAAAGTGATTTAAAAAAGATGTAAAAATTAATGATATCTGGCTGACATTATTTATATAGACAATGGCTCTATCAATAAAAAGACGCCCTAACAAATGTGTTTCATGACAGAAATATATTAACCACTGTTCATCATCTGGAACCTTCATAAATCAATAAGAGATAGTATTTATTCTATCTTGCTGGGTGGCTTTTTTTTTTTTTGTATTTCCAATAGAATTCATTTAATTCTGGTTGCCATAGTTATGAAAGAGTTCTAGAATGAATTCGTTTCATCATAATTGCTACATGTTAGTATATAAACAGCTGAACTCTACCTTCAACCAGCAGCACTCATTTGTGAATAAAGAAAATCTCTTATCATAAAATAATTGAGCTAGAATTCAAAATATACCACTGAGCCCTTGCCCGCTTCAGAGAGTTGGCAAATATTACTCAAACTTTTTTTTAACATCGTTATCTCTGAAAGGCACATCAATAGTACAAGAGTAACTTAGAGGGAGATTAAAAATGTTTAAAGTGAATTAGAGATTTACGGAATTTAAAATAATTTATTCTTGGCCTTTACCATAACGCATAAAGAAAATTTTGATCTTCTGACTAATTGTAACCCTTGGTCTATCTTTTTACCAGATACTTGTCATTTCATTAATATTACATTTGAAATGTGTTCTTTCCCACCCAATTCAGTGCCAATTATTTCAATGTAAATTGATCCATTTAAAAAGTACATTAGTCAGAGAAATTGCTATAAAGCCTATTATCTTTTTAGCATTAATTTCAAAGTCCACAGGTAAAGGAAAGCAAAGGAAAAATATATTTCTTCTAGTTACTTTTTTAAGGTAACAAACATCCAGAAATCTTAAAATCAAAAGAGAATAATTGCATCCTACCACTTAAGAAATGGGGTATTTAGAAATCACAAGAATAGTATTTGTGCCCTAAGAAAATCTGATACAAAAATGTCATAGAAGAGCAAGTCTATGCCAGAGGCAATTAAAGTAATAGTTAAGTCAAAGATATAACCCTTTAATTTTTGAAAAACAAACACTTTCTCTTTGTCACTAAATCTTTTCAGGTCTATTTGTTCACTTGTAAAATTCTACAATGTTGCCTATGAAATCCAAAAGAACATGTCATGAGAATAAGGAAGGACAAGAAACTTCAAATTAAATTGTCTCTTCCCATATGGCGGCTTAAAAAAATAATCTTAAGCATGTTATTTGGAGAGATCCATAATTTTTAAATAACTGCAGATATCTCAAGTTAGTCTAGAAATGAAAACAGAAGTACTTTGTTTATTCACCTTATGCTTTTTCTATTTACTTAGAGGTCACCATTCAATATATTCCCCTTGAAACTCTTTATGTTATATTTGTAGTATTTATTGATTTGAGGGGGGAATAATTTTCTTATATATGTTAGGTTTGAATCATCACCATTTAATAGAATCAAATTCTATTAAAATGTATGGTTTTGAGCATGAACAAGACAATGTGCTAATAATTCAAGAGATACAGAGATAAATAAGACAATTCTTGCCCAAGGGAACACATACTGGAAGAACTTAGTAGAAGAATAGGGAGAGATATTAAAATAACTAATACTATATACACTCATGAGTTGTTCAATGACAGGAATATGTTCTGAGAAATATGTTGTTAGGAGATTTCATTGTATGAACATAAAAGAGTGCACTTACACAAACTTAGATGTTATAGTCTCCTACACACATCTTTATATGGTGTGTGTGTGTATATATGTATATGCATATGTGTGTGTGTATACATATAGCGTAGCCTATTGCTCCTAGGCTACAAACTTGTACAGCATGTTACTATATTGAATACTGTAGGTGATTGTAACACAATGGTAAGTATCTGCCTATTGAAACACATCTAAACAGAGCAAAGGCACAGTGAAAATATGGCATTATGATGTTATAGGACCACCGTTGTATATACAATCTGTCATTGACTGAAACATCATTATGCAGCATGCAATTGTCGTTCCATAACGTGAGCTGGTATGTGGGTGGGGTAAAGGCAGGAAAAGCAGAGTCCTATGACAGTCAACACAGCAAAGAGATACACACTTCAAAGGATCAGGAAAGGCTTCAAGAAATAGGTGATACTTGAGCTGAGTGTTCTGTTAAAAGTGAATTTAATAGGCTAAGGTTAATGAAGGATATTCTGAAAGGAAAGAAAATATTAGCAGATATAAAATTGATGACCAGCACAGGATATGTAAAAGTTCTTTCCAGAATTTTGACAAACCTTTAGTAGATGTTGGTATAAGCAAATGACGATTATTAGAAATACATATTGTCATTTTGAAAGGCCACACAACAGCTGTGAAAAATTTAAGTCCATTTTGTACAATGAGGATATATCCTATTTCCATTCTGTAGAAACCTTGGGAAAGAAACAGTAGCAGCTGGAGGGGTGAAGAACAGGCTTTGGAGGCAGATTTCTTCCTGCTTCTGTGCGATTACTTGCTCCAGGTGAAACTAGAAAGTTCTTCAACCTCATTGTGCCTGTTTTTTGATCTAAAGGAGGGATATTAATAGTGCTTACCTCCTAAATTGTCATGAGTATTAAATGAAAATATATACAAAACACTTAGACTAATATCTGGCAAATAGTAAACACTAGGTGTGTATTAGCTCTTATTTTTATTATGCAGAAGAGGGCTGAAAATACTTCCACTCAGATATAGATTTTCTTTTGAAAACTTTATTTTCTTTCCTATAAGTAATCTCATCCTGCTCTGAAATATCTAAGAATTTAAGTAATGGGAGAGAAATAAAGTAAACTAAACTGGCCAATTAAAGAAGACATCCAATTTAAAAGTCTCCTTTGAGTTTCTTTTTTCTCATTGCAGTGGTTCTAGAATCTAGCTGCACTTTTTAATCCTATGAAGAGTTCTAAAAAATAGGAATGCCAGGATCCTACCTCCAGAGATTCTAAATTAATGGGTCTTGGCCTTAGTAGTTTTAAAAGCTTCCCAGGTAATTCCAATGCGCAACCAAGACTGACAAACACTGATCTAATGGGTAAGTCATCTGCCAACTTGAATTTCAAAATCCCCACAAGAGCTGGTTTATCCTTTCTTGCCAGGTTTTCCCCTTCCTCCCCTTTTTGCCCATCATGTTGGTACAGAGGAAATGGTGACTCCTCATAGTGATGGATCTTTGACATGAATCTTGACTAGTCTTTCCTATCATGGGTTTAGTCTACTTTTATCCTTGGAGGCCTGCACTGATGCCTACTAACATATAGACCCAGTATGGGGATGAACCCTACCTGCCCTGCCCTGCTATCAGCTCAAGTAGCACTTACTCTTACCTAGTGATTGTAGGCACTTGGCTGGACCTACACTTGAGGCCCACAGCCTCAGACATGTGCCACTGGCTGTGAGGTTCTGGGCTTTGTAGCCTCCTCATCCTGACACTTAGGCTCTCTGTTGTTCACTGGTCCTCTTGACCTCTTGACACCTCCCCAAACTCCCTCTACACTCAGAGCCAGACATGTGGAAACTCCCAGGTCTCTTGCAAACCCTGTGCAGACCTTGGTAGTTTGGATTCTGTGACAGATGAATCTATCTAGTTGTTCCTTTTCCTCTGTTCTCACTCTTCTATTGTTCCTAGGCCATGATGGATGCTAAGGAGAGAATGGTCCAGGACTTTGGCCATATTTCCATTATTTTGTGGCTGAGACCTAGGGATAGGGATTCTAGTTACATACAAGGGACCTGAGATGCACCTCACCCTTCCTCGGTACACCTCTTCCTTCCCTATTCTTCTTCTCTTTTCTGTTATCCTCTTCTCCCTACTCTCCTTCTCATTTCTATTATCTTTGCATAGGTCACATCTGCCACCCTGTCTATACTATAGCTTAAGGAAAACTTCATGATACAGTTTCCTAGGGTTGGCTCTGGACTTGAGAAGAGCAAATTTTTGGAATTCAGAAAAATTCTTTTCTTTTAGTGAATCCAAGCATATTTTCTCACCACAGACTCAAAACACTTCATTTTTAGTCAAAACTTGAATAGTAACCTAATTCTCTTTGTGTTCCAGCCCTAACATTTCTGCCTCCGTCCTTCCCAAGGCAATGAATATATGTGGCTGAATCGGGGGACAGCCCCACACCATAGCACTTACATTATATTAGGTATTCTATGTAATCTAAAGATGAGTTAGGGTATACAGGAGGATGTGCATGGGGTTATATATAAATACCATGTTATTCTATATAGGGGACTTGAGCATCTGTGGATTTTGGTATTCACAGGTAGGTCCTGGAACCAATTCCTCATGGATACCAAGGGACAACTGTATATTTAAAGCACAGGATACATAGTAAATGTTTAATTAATTAATAAGGCAATGAATATTTAATTCACTTGAAATTGATTTTTGGCATAGTATGGAACATAAATAACTTAATTTGTCCTCAAATATTTGATCAGTTTCATCAATATTAAATATTTAAAAATCTTTCTGTAGTGTATGATGCTACATTTTACAGCTACTAAATCTCTATTTATGTTTGAGTGTGCTATAAAAAGAAGGGCCCCTGTTATAAAGTGATTTGTGTGCGTGGGCTCTGGCTCACTCTAGGCTGAATTACGACACTCTTTGAATGAGAACTTGAGCTTCTCTGCCCAGTACTTCAGATAGAACAGCCTGGAAATCCTCTCCAAGGGAGGGTGAGTGGAGTCAAGGGCTAGCCGTAGACCCTGTCCACTGGTACTACAGTAGGACCATTTGAACCCAGATGGCAGGACCACCTGAACCAGCAGACACACCAGGTGGCCCGTATGTCAGACTGCAAAGTAAGCAGCCCCACCTATCCTGCCCACAGCACTGGCAAAGAAATTTCTTACAACTCTTCATCCTGGTGTTCTGATGCAACTCCAGAGTAACAAAGATAAGGCAGTAGATTTAAGAATGTCTATTATTCTCTCCAACAGAGTGCTGTTTTTCCTACCACTTCTATTTTCGTCTAATCCTAAAGATATCTTGAGTAAGTTTCCCCAAATGCAAGTGAGCCTACCTGAGATGGTCCTATTCATTAGTTAAGTTCTTTCTCCATGAAAACCTAACTTGTGGATTTTTTAAAAATATTTTCCTCCAGCTATTTAATTTAGCCTTCCTCAAACAAAAAGGAAAAGAAAGGTGGGGGGACAAAAAGACCTCCACTGAATAATATGAATAACTGCATATAGATTTTTCATATTTGCTTTCAAATCTAAAAGAAAATAAATTTGAAGCCAATTTACATTGATGTAACACTCTATCTTCAGACTAAGACCTAAGTCAATGAAAGCCTTCACAATTTGAGCAACTATGGATTGTAGTTGAATTAGGTTAGGTAATGTTTAACATTCTCTGCTTCAATTTCTATTCACCAGTGATTACTACAAAATTTTTATTCTCTCCCAGAATTCTGCTGCTAGATTTTGTGCTCTGGCCTCTGACTTAGCCTGCCACTATGAAGTTGGTCTTGATTCATTAGTTCCTACGTAGGTTTCTGACTAGCCTCCAAGTCACAGAGAGGATTTGTGGCTCTGTAAGGCTCACACAGGGACCTACTCTGTGAGGGTCCTTAGCTGTGCAGCAGTCACCTTTGGCTCTGGACTTCCTGTATCCACAGGCATAGCTGACTTCGGTTTTCTCTTGGGTGTCAAGGCCAGACATTGCACAAGACCCACGACTTTAAGGCTGAGCAAGAAACTGAACTCCTCAGGAATGGAGGAAAGCCTTTAAGCCTTTTTACCTTATTTTCCAGCTCTCCTTTTTGGGGTAGTGAGAGCTACAGCAAACAAAAACCCTTTATCTCTCCTCCCAGTAGCGTTTCTCGACTAATACTAAAACTGGATCAAATATTTCAGTTCTGCTACCAATTCTATTTCTGAATTTGTTGTTTGTGGCTGTGCTTTCCCACAAGTCAAGACAGACCTGTCCATACTACCGGTGCACTTCAGTTCCTTTGTTCATTCTCAAATCCCGCCTGCCGACAGAGTCAAGGATTTTATAAAAAGTTGCCTGTTTATTTATTTCCTTCTCTAATTTATTCAAAAGAAAACAAGCTGAATATGTAAAACAGATATTAAAGAAAAAAATGTATAACCAGGTAATAGAAATACCATCAGCATCATCATCATGATCTCTAACAATTACTTAATCTTACAATGTGTCAAGCATTACTATAACTGCTTTACACATAAGAATTCATTTAATCCTCACAAAAACCTAATAAGGGAAGTAATAGTATTGTTCTCATTTTACAGATAAGGAATCTGCAATACAGAGAGAATAAGTAACTTGTACAAGGTCACAGAACAGTAAATCATAAAGGCAGAATCTAAGCTGGCTTCAGACACCCTGCCCTGAACCCTGACAACATGCCACCTTCCTACAATGTCAATTCCCAATGGCTTCCACAAATCACTGTTATTTAGTATAACCAAATACCTTGTCTTCTGAGTTTATTGTTCATTCCTGAATGTACCATGGTGGATTTACCTCTAAAGAGATAGTTACTGAGAAATTAAGCAGAGATGACTATACAAGCAGGCAAGTATAAAAATTGAATATCCATAACAAAAGAGCAATTTTCACACATACTTCCCAATATGTAAACTATATCAAAAACTTCTAAGTAACAGTAAGGAAAGCATTTGCCCCCATTTTATGGAAGAGGGAACTGAAGCACAGGGAAGGCAAATACTTTGACCATCACCACATAGGTAGTGACTGAGCTGTGTGCTTATAAAGCGTATATTCTTTTCCACTTTAAGACACTCTCCTTTAAATAAAGATGTTCTAGTAAGTTGTATAATATCTATAACATACTCCAATAAGTGACTCTTATACTTAATCCAAGGGTAAATTCTTTGCATCTGTCAAGATCCTGTGTTTCTGGGAAAGCAGACCTACCATGTCCATGGCCACCATCATCACATTCAGATGATCCCCCTGTGACACTCAAATACGGGAAGTGGCCTGAGGTGGTGGTCAGAAGGACTGACAGAGGGACCTGGCAGTACACAGAGACAGCCATGGATACTGCACAGTCCAACTCTTAAGGTTTTCTGTTATTTCACAAATAGCTAAAATTTTCTTCAATTTCTTTAGTCAGCTCATTCAGAGACAGAACACCCAAACTGACTGCTGGGTGAGTCAGTTTACCGAGAAAACGTTTGCAAAGAGCAAAGTTTCACTGTTCCCACTCTTTAAAGTCACTATGATGTGAAGTACTTAAAGAAAACAATTTGAAAAAATAATCAGGCTTGGTGCAGTGGCTCACGCTTGTAATCCTAGCACTCTGGGAGGCTAAGGCGGGAGGATCGCTTGAGGTCAAGAGTTCAAGACTAGCCTGAGCAAGAGTGAGACACCCACTCGTCTCTAGAAAAAAAAAAAAAAAAAAAAGGAGAAAAGAAAATTAGCCAGGCATGGTGTGGCTCACCTGTAGACCAAGCCATTTGGGAGGCTGAGGCAGGAGGATGGCTTGAGCCCAGGAGTTTGAGGTTGCAGTGAGCTGTGATGATGCCACTCCACTCTAGCTGGGGCAACAGATCAAGATTCTGTCTCAAAAAACAAACAAAGAAAACCAACAATCAACTGGATTCAAATCCAAATTAAGTCATTTGCTATCAGTGTGAACATGGGAAAATATCGAACTCCCCTCGGGTTTTAGTTAATTTACTTAAAAATAATAAAATATCATTAATTGTTTTGGATGAGGAAGGGCAATAAAGACCACTGTATTTGCCACTCTTGAGTTTAGAGCCAATTAAGGAATAAAACAGAGGAAAAGGGCTAATCCCTATCAAAGTGCCCGACTGATTGATGAAACTGTTTGAATATCATGACTTCAGATCTGAAGTTAGTGGCCTCCTTAAATATCTCCAAAATTGGGCATGATTATTCCTCCACACATAGGCAGAGTAGCCACTGGAATCTAGCCCAAATGCAGGGCCACACCTGTGTCCTGAAGACCTGTGAGCTCCGATACGAGCAGACCCAGAAAGTCCTGAGCTCAGCATGCTCAGTTTCTTCTACCAGATTTTTCAGTAAGATAAGTCAGTCATTCTCCCCAAGAGAGGAGTCAGTGAGAAGGAAAGAGAATTTGAAAGTGTTCACTTAATATTTTTCTTCTGTGGAGTAGAAATTCCCTCCTCTTTATAAATTCACAAATAACAAGGAAAGAGTGTTCCTCCTACCACTTAACACCAGGGATAATGTTTTCAGTGGAGAGCTCTTTTATGCATACCCAGTTGCATGTTGAATATTTAAATTTAGATATAACACAAGTCCCTAAAATTTAAAAGCATGAAACTGAATTAGTAATCTAATTTTATTTCTTAATTCATTCTCCAATGTGCCCCATCTCAATAAAAGTTACCACCACCCATTCAGGGACTCAAACCAGAAATCTAGGAGGTAGCCTTAATGTCCCTCTATCTGACTTCATTTAGAACTAAGCATAAAATGCTATTTAATTCTGTCTCCTAAATCTTTCCGTTCCTACCATCACCACCCTCTTCCAGGACATCATGTCCTCCTGGATTTTTGTCATACTTCCTAATTATTTTTCTTCTTCTACTCTTGCCTTCCACTTCATCATTTACTTGAACTAATTGTCCTAACAATTCCCAAAATTTTTTTCTAAATATGCAAATTGAATCTTATATATCTGTTGCCATCTGCTATGATTTCTTCAGGTTTCAGCTTAAATCTCATTTTTTGAGGAAAGCCTTCTTGATCTTCTCTAGAGTTAGGTTAGGGCATCCCAGTATTTACTTTTATAGCACTTCCTCTGATGAAAATACTCACCACACTTTATTTTAATTGATGTTAATGTTAACATCTGTCTTTTCCACTAGATACTAATTTTCATCAGAGAAGAGACCAGGGCCAAATTGTCCACAGTTGTATACACAACTCCTAGTACCACAGCTGGAGCACAGTAGAGGCATAACAATATTTATTGAATGAATGAGCTGTAAATTATCATATTAATCTTTGCTATTATTGAAAATCTCTAATATAACTATGAATGAGTTTGTCAAAAAGCTATGGTGAGTATTTTCATCAGAGGAAGTGCACCTTCGATTCCCTGCACCTAAAATACGAAGGACGAACTTAGAAGGACAATCTCTCAAGCCCCCTTAGGGTTTATATCATTAGCAGGAAAGGAGTCTCCAGTCCTTTAGTCGACAACTTTTGTTGCCAAGTTCTAACTGTGTGTAGTTCCTCGGGTTGAGTGGGGAGTGGTTAGAGCAAAGTCCAAGCCCCAGCGCCGAGGTCAGGGCCATCGTACTGCTGCTCCCCCTAGGCGCCACCGAGCTGCATGCACCCTGCTGGGGCACCGTCTGTCACGGCTCTATGAAGCCACAGGCAAAGAGGTGGGAAATGTTGACGAGCTGTGCTGGGTCATTTTTCACCAGCTGCAGATGGCTCTGTGAGGAAAATAAATAAATAAATAAGGGGCCTCAGTGACTGGCCAATTACACCCGACAGCGTCGCCAGAGATGAATGGGCTCTCTGTCCAAACTAGGAGCTTAGCCTGCAGATTCAGTTTGGGGAGAGTCCAGCCTCCTCTCTGCTTTCTGACGATCTCCATCCAAACTCCCCACAGGCCTGTGGTGTCTGGTTCTGCACAATCTCATAGCCCCTGGGTACTCGATTCATGGTGATTAATGAAGCAATGCAGTGACTCAGATTCCTTCACCCATTCTAGAAGTCCCTATGAAATAGCAGTGTGTACCTGGCCCACAGTAGGTGCTTGACAGATACTTATCAAAATATATTGCATTGAAAAGTCCTTCACTTCTGTCGTTGAAAAATACAGATGGAGCTTGTTCTTTTGCCTCTATGTAGTATTTTCTGAAAATAAGATTCTTGAAGCATAAAAGGCTAAACCTGATTCAATTTGATCGCTTCTGTTGTTCCAAGTCCCCTTCCATTGTCCCAAATTCCTATTTTAATTTTGAGCTAACTCAAATTGACCTCTTGTGCTTCCAACATGACTGGGGAAATGAGAAGTTCTAGAATTAACAAGAATAGAGTTAGGCCTTGGCACAATCATTAAACGGTGAAGTTTGGGGAGTCCAAAATATTTCTTCTCTGCTTCAGCCACAAATACCGTTGGCCGCTCTCTCTTACCTCTCTGCAAAAACTTGCTTTCAGGAAAGGCTCTCACATCCCTCATCTAAAGCATTTAAATTTGTCAGTGTGATGGGAACTGAGGACATTTACATCCTAAGATATAACTCTAATGGTTTCATGAAAACCTTAGCCACCTCTGCAAGCAGTTCAGTTGGGGGCATTTGAGGAGAGGGATTGTTTGTTATATCATAGAGGCTACGTTACCTAAAAGTAAAATTGGTCTTGACTTTTTTTGTGTACTCTCCTTCACTACTTTTCCTGGATCTTTAGCTATCCACATGCCTAATTTACCGTGTTGCTGCTTTTGCTGCTAAAATATGAAATGGATGGCTAATGACTTAAAAGAGCTACTGCCAAGGAGTGATTAACAGTCTGGGAAGAGGCAAGCAGACGGCATCAGGATGTACACCTGTGGACTCAAAGGGTTAATGCATTTCCAAAGGTTTCCTCCCTTTAGGAGTTTATCCCTCACTTTGAAGTAAAAAAAAAGAAAAAAAAATCTAGGTGTGCCTGAAGAGGAATGCCAAAAGAAAAGAGGCTGCTTTTAGGAGATATTGAACTCCAGACTTTAAATGATTTAAATGCAATCCCCATGTGCAGCTGCTAAACCAAAGCACCTCACCCCAGGGAAGAGATGAGAAATTTTGAGGGCGATTGAACACTGAGAATTCTCATCGTGGATTAGCAAAAAGTGACTTAGCACATGTGTTTCAGTAATTATGAATCGTCAGAGTGCTCACTGGCTCTGAAACCCATAGCCACCGGTGTGACAACTCTGATGCTGGTATAAGAGGCAATCAGATGAGCAGGAATGAACACCTTTTGACTCTGCAATCTGCTAATGCTCCAGACAACTTTTCTTCTGGGAATGGATGTCTGGGCTGTGCATTCACACCAAGATGATTCATTGCTTTTTAAGATTAGGTGTGCAGAGTTAATCAGGGGAACAAGAGGGAAGTGGAATGCTTATTAGGTAGCTACCACGTATGCAGCACCTACTAGGGGCCTGGAATTTTACATATACTCCATATAAAAAGAAATGAAAAATAAATTTCCTTTTAATGTATGTACAAAATCCCACATATATTACAGAAAAGTATAGAAACAGCAAATTCTTCTGTAACTCTGCACAGGTCATAAAATAGAATATTGCCAGGACCTCGGAAGGCCTCTGCAGACCTGTGTTTTAGAACCACCTATCACTCCCCTAAAGGTTAGCACCCCTTATGGCAATCCCTTTCTTACTTTGCCTTATAGGTTTTCCAAGTAAGCATGCATTTCTAAACGCTATACTTGTGCTTGTTTCTGAACTATAAATAGAACCATGCAACATGGATTCTCTTGTATTTGGCTTCTTTCATTCAACAAAAAGTTACATTTATGATGTTAATATTTTGTCTATAATTGTAATTTGTTTATTTTATTGCTATCATATTATAAGACTATATTATGTTGATGGGCTTTAGATTAGAACTCCTATGAATAATCTGCTAAGAACATTCTTATACGTGTCTTTTGAGGCAAATTCATTTCTGTTAGATATATACCTAGTGGTATAATTAAAGGTCATGACAGACTAAAGGCCTACATGGTCAAGATCATGTATAAAAGTAAGCCCATTATGTTATCAATACATATAGACGTTTATGAAAATGACACACAAGTAGTTTGGAATCAAGAATCATTCAATCAACAATTATCTTGAATCTATTTTATGCAATGCACTGTGCTAGACCTGCAAGTGGGAAACACACAAAAGGTGATTAAATCAGACAAAAAATCTGTCACTCATTCATTCGTTTTTCATTGAGTGCCAACGATATGCTACATACTGTGCTAGGAGCCTGCATTGTTCTCTGTAGAGTAGAACTTTCTGTTAGAAAATAAGAATCACAAAATCACAGCAGATTATAACTGAATAGAGATAATATAGTTGAAGCCATTTATTAAATAAATGAAAAGGAGAACCGCAGAGAAGTAAAAGAATTTATTCAATGTCTAAAGAGAGCTATAGAATCCAAGTCTCTTGATTTTCAGATACAGAGAATTCTTTTCTGAGGGTGAAGAGTAGACTCAGGAAAAGGGAAGTTGTGTGCTCATATTATTTAAATCCAGCTGCTTCTGATATCCTATTTTCTCTTTCTTCTCCCTTTCAAAGCTACCCAGAGGCAAAATTAGGAAGTAGGCAATTGACCAAGGTGCAAAATTTGTTTCTTTTTTCGGTCTCCAAAGACTTTGCCCCTTACATGTTCTACATGTTCCTTCCCCAGGTACATATTCTAGCAACCCTGAGGTGCCTAAGAAACTCAATCCAACTCTTCTAAAATATCCATTGATTTTGTTAACTCTCCAAGAAGCCCTACCTTCTCAGCCTCAC
Source organism: Varecia variegata (assembly GCA_028533085.1). Lineage (NCBI taxonomy): Eukaryota > Metazoa > Chordata > Mammalia > Primates > Lemuridae > Varecia > Varecia variegata. The sequence goes on along the minus strand of CM052445.1, from coordinate 23,342,323 downwards.
CCATCATGTTGCCACAGCAGCTATGGCATGAAAAAAACACAGCAATAAGAGAACAATGCACCAGGTCACATACAATATTTCTGGAAAATGAGATTTACATGATCACTTTAGCTTCATTAAAGCTAGCTCAGTCTGACCCTTTCCATACTTTTTTAAAAAGCCTTTACACAGTTACAATTCAGTGATTTCAGAAGATTCATTTTGACCTATTTTTCTTCTAAAAAAAATAGGACACTGCTATTTTCTTCCAAGATATCATTAGTACTTTTGGGTTTCTTCTCATGAAGAACTGGAGAGTTCAGTGTGCAACAGTGGAAAGAATATGGGATTTGGGGGCAGAATATATGATGCCATTCTGGGCACCCAGGCACACCACCACCTCTGTCTCAGGTTGTTTTTATTTCTAACTCATTTGAAAAAGTGTTTAATAATAAGTGCTTTAAAATGTTACCTCTTTTTTTTTTTTTTTTGGTGCTTAGATTGAGTGTTGCAAAAAATATGCTAATTCAACTTTCTTCAGAATAAAATGACTTCGAGGTCTGGTCAAGTTCTGTATGATTCTGCAGAAATAATTTTGTGCCTAGTTCCAACTGCAGCTGTAGTCCCCAGCCTGAATGCACCAATGTATGAAAAAAAACATAACTATCTCTGGGAAGACCAAACCAAGTCCAAAGTCTTTTAATGATAAATCGCCACTTTCTCAATCTACGTCTTAGAACAATTATGTTTCTCTCATGTTTATACCTTCCTCTGTCTTCCCAACATGCTTTGAGTTTTTAACTATGGGGGCCCCAAAAAGTTACAAGGAAGTCCTTCTTCATTTGTGTCAGAGTCTGATGACCCACTGCCTGCAGTCTCATAAATTGTACCCCACATAGCAGGCAATCAAAGACAAAAAAAAATGACATGTTTAGATAAGCTTTTTAGCTCTGGGCTAAAAATCAATGCTGGAAAGCACAGAAACATGGCTCATCTTGCTGTGAAAAAAACTCAATCAGGGCTCAACCTACAGTAGAGTTGAATTAGTAGAATGCTTATCTTTCGAAGTGTTCAATTGGGAGTGCTCAAATTTTGATGCATTTTGGTTGGGTACTAATTAGCGACTCGCTGACTGCTAAATGGACTGTCACCTTGCCTTTTGACAATTCACTGAAAATTAGTCCCTCAATGTTATTTGAACACAGGGGAAATGGGTGGGGAGGGCTGGAGTTAAAGATGGGATTTCATTTGGTGCATTTATGTGAGAACTTTTAGTGTGCTGATGATATTTAAGGACTTCAGTAAATGCAAAAGAGGGGAAAAGGTTGGGAATGACAGACAGTGAGTTCTGCTCAGCAGGCCTTGACTTGATAGTCAAAGTATAAATGGATATAGTTCTTTTTAAATGTTAATAAGCTTTTACACTGGAAGGGATTTCATATGTAGTTGCTATAATATCAGGCACTGGCCTACTCTGTGGTTGCCAAGGAAGACTGGATGCTTGAATTACTGCCAATATTAGGTGAGAACAAATCCAAAAGAGGTGTTTAAATGTTAATGCCATAAAAAAGACTTATATTTTGAAAGTAAATATAAAATATCAGTATTTACTTCATTCACATCCTGTTTCTTAATTAGCATTATTTTGATATAGAATTGAATTTCGGTCCATCATGACAAGAGTTACTTTAGTGACAGAACATGCATGATAGGTAAGCATGAGCATGAGCCCAGGTACATGGGAACTCTGCTTTCCAGTGCTTAGAGAAAGGTTTCCCTAAGTATGCATTTGTGCTATTCCGGGGTTAGGATCTCAAATCTTCACATTCTTCCCTAACGTCTTACGTGGCAAAAGTCGAAGAAACAAAGTGACATGAGATGAAGAAGTAGAGTGGTATTAATTTGAGTTTAATAAAAATTAAATGATATTTGTCTTGGCTTCTAGAAAAAAAAGTCAAGCCTATCTTAGGCAGAATGTAGCATTGGAATTATAACAACATAAGATTGACCCATTATGTCCTTATTGTATGGATGCAAAGATCTAGATGCCAAGGTCACCTAGGGCAAAAATGGTTTCCATCTAGTCATCTGGGAAAAAAGAAAAGAAATAGCCATTGGAGAGAAACTGACTGCATGAGTACTACCCCTCTGAGCTCAGTAAAACAGAGAGGTCGAAGTCTATCCATGTTGGGCAGCAGCATTGATCATCTCCCATAAGACCTCCTTAGTAGGGCAATCCTCAGTCTCAGACTGACAGACCTAAAATTTTGGTAGAGAAAACAACTCCTGGCACAGACAACTTAATTGCCAAGAGATAGAAGACAGATTCCCAATGTGGAGGAAAAATAGAAAGGGCAGAAAGAGTAAATTATAGGATTATAATAAATTTATAAATTCAGTGAAATACAAATGATAGTATGTTTTGAAAACAAAATAGCAGACTTATTGTCTTAAAAACATATACGATACCAGAGTTTAAAAGAAACATTCAAAAAGAAGGGTCATGAGAAGGCACATGTCCTGCCTAATATTAAAATATACATAACTGTGACAATGCAAGCAATTAAAAACAATGCAGAATGGAAATGGGAATATACAGAAAAATGTGGATGGTCATGTCTGTGTGTATTTTCATTTCATATTCCAGGAGAACTTGTAAAAAGAAAGAAAATTAGACTGAGCTTGTTCACAGCTCAATCCAGACCAAGTTATAACACCACATGGCCTACCCACCTCATACTGTGTAAAGCCAAATATACTAGAAACTTCTAAAATTGGACCATTATTTTCTGGATGGTGATTTCGTTGCTCTCTTGGAGCCAATGGACTCATCCACACTTCATGGAAGGAAGTAGATATTCCCACTCTCATTAACTGAAGAAGAGGTTACCTGTTACGTACCCCAGGATAGGTAATGGAGACTGAGAAGCAAGCTAGCCTGAAGCTGGAAAAATTATCTTTCTCTAGATATGAGGCAGGTAGGCATAGATCTCTGATGAATTTAGGATTATGAAGATAAACATGGAAATATTCCAGAAGGTAGGCCCAGAAGTAGTATTATATCAGTAAACGCTGTCACATAAATGAAATGTGTTAACTGAGATTTGAAGCTGAGATCTCTGAGAAAGGTCCCATCAAATATCAATTTTATATGTTTTCTATGTAATTATTCTTTTCTGTTTTCATCAAACAATTAAAAATAGACTCAGTAGAAGTTATAGCATGAGAATATTTACAAAAATGTACAAAATACTGTTTTCTATAGCTAGAAGAAAAGATTCAGAATGTTCCCAAGACAAAGAAATGATAAATGTTTGAAGTGATGGATACTCCAATTACCCTAATTTGATCATTACACATTATATAGATGTATCAAAAAACACATGTACTCTATAAATAGGTACAACTATCATATATCAATAAAAAAGAAACAAAAAAATAGCATTTTCTGTGAAAGTAAAAGCTGGAAAGAATCCAAATATTCATCACCATGAAAATTGAGAAATAAATTGTGGAATATTCATGTAATGGAAAAACTGAGCAATATATTATTAAAGGACACATGTATGGGATGAAACTAAAGAAAAGTTAAGGATCAAGTCAGAATTTAAAGTAGTGATTAACCCTCAGAGGAAAAAAAAGGAGTGTGATAATGACAGGCATAGAGTGGTTATTGGTATTGTTCCTTCTCTTAATCTAGGTACTTTATTATCTTTTCTACTAGGGATGAGCTAGCTATAGCCTACTTGTAATCTGAGCAGTAAGATGCCCATGAGCCAAGAATGTTTTTTATTCTTACATTTTTAAAGCTTTTTAAAGAATGAATAGGGGGAAGAGAGGAGGGGAGGGGAGGAGAAAGAAACTATGCAACAGAGGTGTATGTGCCTTACAAAGTCTAACATATTCATTTTCTGGATCTTTTCAGAAAACCATTTGACAACTCCCAATTTATGTGTTTATACATCGTTTTATATTTTTGAAAATATTTCATAATATACTTTTTTAAACTTACAGCCTGGTCTCTCCTGTGCTGGAAGAAATTAAAGACAGGGCTGGTCACCTGTGTCACAGTGATCTGAGCATATTTACTCAGGACAGTCACATGAAATAATGGGGTACCTTTTTCTTCCTTTACCAGCTCCTCACCATGACTGCTGAGAAAGATGACCTACATTCCACAGGCCTGGAACAAAGGCTACATACCAGGTGGAAGACAATAATCATTGGAAATAAAAGTTGGCCCCAGGATAATTGATTTCCTTCTCCTTCCTGAAGAAGAAGTTGAAAGTGGATAGAAAAGGAAAGGGAGAGGGTCAGGGTTTGCAGAGAATGAAACCAAAACAACTGCTTTTCTTGATGCTTCTCTGTCTCCAAGGTCCCTTTAGGTCTTCCTCAAAGTCTGATGGTTCCCAAGGACAGAAAAGACCATCCTTTTGTTTCTCATTTGCTCCTCTCAAGATGAGGGAGACACTGGATGTGGTAGAGTGGGGGAAAACTAGAGGAGGAGAGAGTGGAGAATGCCAAAGAAAGACGCAGGAGTATATCCTCCCAACCCTCGTCCCCATCTCAAGGCAAGTATTCATACATCCCTGTACCTGCGGAATGGGCCGAGCTCGCTGAGATCACAAGAAATAAAGTACCCCCCACTGCCATCCCTATCCAAAGATTGTATGACCTAGCAGGAAGATTCCAGTAGCAAAAATAAGAGGGGTATGCTTGTTGGGAGTGAGGGGCTGAGTGGGGAGAAGCCCAGTCTTTTTAGGGTCACCAGTATGTACAGCAAAGTGTCCAGGCAGCAAGGACACTTACTGGGCCACCCCTTAGAGCTAACAGTAGGAGGTAATTCGGCCCAGCCAGAGGGCAGCACGAAAGCCCTTTGTTCTTGAAAAATGGATGCTAATTGGTGGGAAATGAGCAAAAAAAGGAACAAACTACCTCATCAAAACCTCTGCCTATGTATTTTCTGTGTATTTAGTTTCTGACTCACACCATGCAGGTGGTTAACAATAAGAAGTAACAAACTGATAATAGCTAACTAGTAATAACAAACTACCCCTTTGGAAGAACTAGGTAAACATTACTTATGGTTATGTCAGGTTTGGCAATCTCATTCTGTGTTCTCCGTTCTTGGTGTGCCTTGGACAAAGAATGACTAGATACACCAAAGCAAGGCAGGCACGAGGTAAACTTTATCGAGGTAAGATAGGATTATAGAGTAAGAACAAGATATAGGTTTACGGAGGAATAGACATATGCCACAGATGATGACCCGATCCCTTGTCCTAGTGGAAGGAGACCTTGGTTATGGTCTGGATCTTGTTTTGTAGTGTCCAGATAGGGGCCTCCCCATGGTTCAGATGTCATCATGGAACCACTTTGATGGACAGCTGGGAGTTATATGACCTGAGTCTTACTACACATGTGCATCTCTCATGAGCCTCTCTGAAAGCCCATTTGGGGGAGCGAATGTAGAATGAAGCTAGTGACATGATAATTAGCCTTAGGTTGTCCTAAGTCACCTTCCAGACTCTATTGTACCTATGCAGCTTGGCCTGTGGGCTAGAGAGTCCTCTGCATTCTTTTGCAGTTGGAGTGCAAAGTTCTGATTGGTAGATTGGTAGAGCATTCCCTCCTCCCCCAGGTATGGTTGTTACTTAGGAGAGGATTATGGTAGGGTGGCACCAAGATGGGGGCCTGGGGTCCTCCCTTGTCCTTCTTCCCAGGTGGGGCAATTGCTCAAGGCAGGACCAAGGCAAGGCATCCACTTTCATCCCTAGGAGACCAGGAATCCCCCACTATCTACCTTATAGGTAAGGAATTACTATTATTCTCTCTCCTTCTTAACAGGCCATCCTCCTCTTCACATATTAGTTGTATCTAGAGTGACCACAGAATCTGTTTGGAACCTTTTGAGAGTGAAGAATGTGTTATTAATGATTTTTCCAGAACCAGGTATGAATAGGTTCTGTCCAGGGCAACTAAGTACATGTGGTTACCCTAGTAATACCTGAGCCCTTTCCACTTTAACCTGGAAAGTCTTCTTAACAATACAGGCTGTCATGAGGGAGTGTCTATAATGCCAGGTGCTTTACCTATGTCATGCCATTTAATTCTCGCAACTAGGCTATAAAGTAGGTCTTATTTTCACAGTTTTACAGAAGAGGAATTTGAAACTCTGGAAGGTTAAGTAACTTGCCTAAGGTCACACAGTTAACAAGGGAAGCTTTCATCAAGGCTTTAATATATGTTAAGTCTTTTGATAGGTATTTCCACATTTGATGTGTCGTGTTAATTCATAACCTTTGAGAAAGGGATATGGATATCTCTTTACAGATGAAGAAATAGCATTTCAGGAGCATTATTGTGTTATTCAAATTAACCAATACAGGAAGTAAAAAGTCCAGGTTGAACCCAGGGCTCTATCTAATGTACGGAATCTAATACATCGAGTTCTCAGCTTCCCCTACAAGGGCTGAGAGAGGGTGTTCTGATTCCTTAATTGCTGAAGCCCAATTTGGTAAAAACAAAGTGAAGGGACAGCTAATCATGAAGTTCACCTCTTTCATTACTTTTATTACAGGAGCTTTGCACTTGTCATTAGACATATTTCTAAAAGACTCCTAGGAAAAAGCCCTGCTGAATTATCAGCAACCACAAGTAAGGCATAAACTTGTAGCTCTCAGCACCAGAACAAATCTCACTAAGATGCTACCAAAATAAGAGAGGATTTGTGTTTATGTGCCATGCTCCCAGCTGGCCTCCTGCAAGGCACACAGCAAACAGAATGCACTCATCCTTACTGACACGTATCCAAGCCTTTCAAATGATTTACATGGAACCAGAGCAACTACACACCTCATCGCTTCAGCATTAGTCATGTGACTGCAAATCCTCTTGGAACCTCAAGTAGATGAACAGTGCTCATTGAAGCTACCTAAATTTGTGGATTGCCAGAAGGAATTGGAGGTGGTCAGTGAGTGAGCAAAAATTAGCATAATAGTGCTTCAGCCTTCCTTCCTAGGTGACCTGAGGGGAAATTTAATAGAGTGGGCTATTTTAACGTGTCTCATTACTGTGTTAGGGTCAAGTTAAGCGTACTATCAAAGCCCAATGCAATAGGTGAGGCAGTCCTAAAGCAAGGACCAGAAAAGACCTAGCAGTGAGTCATTTTATGAGAGGAAATAGAGATTCCCAGGACAGCCTTGAAGGTATAGGTCTCTCTCTAAAACTCAGTTCATCCTCCAGCTTACCAAATCACCTTCCTGAACACGAGATGTGAGAAGGATCGTGACTTTGGTTTCAGGCACAGTTGGATTCAAAGACTAATTCTGGCACTGACTTGAGCTAGTGTATCTCGTCCCCAAGACTCAGTTGCTTCCTCTGTGAAATATGATCCTAATGCTGATGTCCAAAGGTTGTGGTAAAAATTGACCTGAGAAGCCAACATGGAGGCTCCGTGAAAGTCACTTTTCCTCACATTACTCTAAATGATTGCCTTTCCATGAGTCACTTAGTTTCTCAACGTTTCAGTTTTCTCATTTGCAAAATGTGGATAATAAAAGCTATCGTGAGCATTAAATAAAAAAATACATGTAAAGTACATGTCACAGTTCCAGGCACAAGTTAAGCACTCAGTAAATACTAGCTCACATCCCACAAGTGCTGTTTTTCAAGGCAGACTTTATTTCACTTCACCTGATCTAGTTGATTTTTTATTACATTTGCCCAAAGTTTACACAGAAGCAGAGGAGTTAAAATAGTGCTGTTATTCCCAAACGACAAAAGAACTGAATGGCACCTGCCTGGTTTTAGCCATGATGCCATTTGAACCAATCTAGAATGTGTGGCCCTTGCATTAACCCGGAGCCACCCAGCCTACTTCCGCCACCCAACTGCAGCCCGGTGGCCGCACATCAGGGAGGCTCATTATCCTAGCGATACTAATTTGTCATGATGGGCCTTGCCGGCAGCTTTCTAGTCACTCACTTCATGCTTCTTGTGGTAAATTATATTTGACTTTCAATTTAAAATCCAGGATACTCTAAAGTAAAACCACGGTGTAATCATGGTGACAAAGCAGCGGCACACGCAGTTTTGACAGGACGGATTTATTTTTTTGTTTGTCATGAAGAATCTCCCTCTGCACATATCCATGCCCAAACCCCACTCGTACAATCCCCACACACATATCAGAAAATGAGAGAAGGTGCACTCATCCATACTATCTTGAATTCATAGGGAGCTCAAGGCACTAAAAGTTTCTTTTAGAAGCAGAGGATTACTGTCCTATTCAAAGTCATGGAGTCTTAGTTAGGCTTGGTTCAGTGAGCATGAAATGAATGAAGTTAAAAATGGAGAGAAAAGCCATATCTCAGCAATAAAGTTTTCATCTTATTTAATCAAACACATATTTGCATATTGCTTTGGCAAAGACATCATGTTCTCCAGTTGACGAACTAAAAGCAAAATCTGCCAAAAGAAATCGTTTTGGTTCTCCCTCTTGAATAAGAAACATTAACTCTAATTTTTCAGCATGAACCTTTGGTGGCTATTAGAGGTATTTTCAAATACGTTTGGGTGTCATTTTGGTTACTGAATTTCAAAAACACAATAAGGGATTCTAAGTAGTTAGAGGAGGGATACTAAACCTCAATAGTATTATCAATCATACAGAAGTTTGAAAAGGTTGGTCAACTCTGAGTGTTCAATCCAAAAGTATTTACATTTCGTCCTAGCTGCAAAAGTGTACTTCCATTTGAATGAGGATGTTGGACCTGTATCATATAAAGTACTTGATGTTTTTAGCATCTTGGAATTGGAAACCTTAAAATCAGTTGCAAGCTTTAGCTAGGGAAGTATTTAAACCTGACTCTTTCAAGCATTCTTCATGATACTCTTTCACATACATTGTTGTCATACTGATTCATACATAATCACCTCCCTAATGCCTTCCAGTTGGAAAGCAAACTGACTGTTGAGCAAGCCAAACTAAAATCTGATGCTGAAAATTTTAAAAGTGCCAAAAATATAAAACTCTAAGATAATCCAACTTACCATTGGAGATATGTAAATTACGTATTAAAATTTACAGTCTATCAGCTGTATTCTGTAAAAGAGTTTGAGTTGTACAGAACAAATAGCATTTATAAATATTTGACATATGCCATAAATTTAAAGAGTAGGCAAAACACTGTTTGCCCCCAATGACATTGTAACTGAGGGAAAAAAGTTGTGTGACTCATCCTCAAAGGAGCCGGGCAGGGACTCCTCTAGCTGTATCTTTTTCCATCTCTCTATTTGCCACTGATTTCAATGGTTTCTCTTTTCCTCACACCATCTGGTATAATCTAGCCATGACTATTTTTATGGCTTGGGAAGAAGAAACACTGTCTCAACACACAAGAAGTTTCCAACTTTAAACCGTGAGAGCCAATCCCAGGAGAGGAAAGTGCGGATGAAGACAGAAATTCCAGAGACCGACCAGATGTGAGCAGCGCTAGTTAATGCCCCCTTCAAACTCCCCTGCGATTGGGGTAGGTCCTGTAGCACGCACTGTGGTCAGAAAGCAGTGCTGTGTTCAGCCAGATCTTCATCTTATACACGCATCTTAAGACTCCACAGTTTTATTCACTACTTCATTAAATGACAGATTATGTCTCTTATCAATGAAACCATTATTCCCAGAATAATTCTTCCAACCCTATATTTTTCTCAAGGCCCTCCTTTGGCCCAAGATCCAAGGTAAGGTAATATTAATAGTATTTGTGGAGTATTCACACTGGCTACTTTCCCAAATGCTTTGAATATTTAAACTCAAAATAATCATATCATTATCATTTCCAATTCACTCCTGAGAAAAAAAGAGGCATAGAGAGGTGGAAGAATTTAATTTGAGTCCCAGAAGACTGACTCCTACTAAGTTAAGCTTAGCATCTTAACTATCACCCTCACTGTTCTTTGGTACACAGTACCTCATCAGAGTGTCTGCTTAGCCTAGCATTGGTAGTAAGGCCACATATTTGATTCTTAACTGTTGATCTTTTTTGATTCCTACTTCCCTTGATGAAAATGTATATTGAGTTCTAGTTGTGAAATAGGCACTGAGTCATTATTCAGGGTATACGAAGCCAACAAAGAATCCTTCTCCAACTACTATTATCTGATCCTCATCTACTTCTTTAACCAGCTGATCCCTAGATCCTGACTTGTGCTGGCTCAGAGGGCAGGAAGTTTTGATTCAGTAGAGTCAAGAATACTGTCCCATTCCTAAAGGCAAATGTTCTCTTGTGGAAGAGGAACAGAGAGAGTACATGGTAATAGGAGTTTAAAGGGCACAAGGATGTTGGCCTGGAAGTTAGGAAGACACCAGAAGTACTAGGAATCATAATCACCACAGTACCCGCTTGTGAAGCATCTGATATATGCCTGCAGTATACCAGTGATTGCATAATGATGGTGATGATAAGGACAATGATAATAACAAATGCTTATATGGTGTTTCTTATGTGTGGGCATTGTAAGTTCTTTATATATATAAACAAATTGAATCTTCACAATAATACTATGAGGTATTTACTATTAACACTCACATTCTTTAGATTAAAAAAAGAGAATCTTAGCAAAGTTGTAATTTATTGCATCCTGGCTGAAGTTGAGTTATGCAATATCCCCGCATGGTGACATCCCCAATTTGTAACATAAAACATAGTTTGGTACTGAAAACCCAAAGGATTTAAGTGACACCACCGCTGAACCACCAGACAGGATGGGCAAAAACTAGGAAAGAAAATGACAATAAAACTTCTACTCAGGAGTGGCTACAACAGATATCTCAAAGAACAAGAGTAAACTAACTTTATGGAAAACTGCCAGATTACTCATGAAATGGGAGAATCTATGCCTGGGAAGTAAAGAAAACTTATAAATACTTTTAAAATATATATTTTAAGGACCTGAAAGAGGTAATGACAAATATAGCATCCTTAAAAGAAAAAGTGATTATGAAGCAAAAGAAAAAGATATGAGTAAATATGAAAAATTTGTCAATTAGAAATTCAGAAAATGAAAAAGTATAGCCACTAAAAAAATGTATAATAGATGATTTAAAATAGTAATATAAGTCATATAGTATATAATTGAAACAATTGAAAGAGAATTATTAAATTGGAAGATAGTCCTAATGAACTTACCCAAAATGCAGCACAATATTATAATAAACTCACAAATATGGGGGAAAACCCTATTGTACAACAGAAAAAGCAAACCATAAAATATGTTTATTTTTTGACCCAGCAATCCCATTCCTAGGAATTTATCCTAAAAGTAAAACAAAATAATATATGCACAAGCATATATCAGCTGATATTGATTTATCATATCAATATTATTAGGAAAAACCTCAATGTCCACTGATAGGAAATCAATTCTATAAACTTAAGTTTTATTCACAAAATGGAATACTATACAGCTATTAAAATATTGAGAAAGATCTCTATGAACTGATATGGAGGGATTTATAGGATATGTTGTTACATGAGGAAAGCACAGAAGAGTATGAAGAATATTTAGTGTTTTCTGTTACAAAGACTGGAAATTATGTATACACGCATTTATTTTTGCAAAAAGAAATATAGGACAGATTAAACAGAAAAAAACAATACGAACAAAATGGTCACCTAGAGGGGGTGAGTAGGACCAAGAGAACAAGTTAGGGAAGGGAATAAGACTTCTCAGAATACATAGTGAAGAAGAAAAATGAATATAGAAAGCAAGCAATGGAAAGTAAATAAATTTGTGTGAAAACGTTGGCAAATCTAGTAAGTAGCAACTGTTTATTAAAAAAGCAATTATTATTATTTCATTGGTTTAAAATATCAGAAATAGAATTTTGTGAAGACAAAACTTTAGAAATGCTTTGTCTTATTTTTGTAGGAAAAAAGAGATAAGTACCTTTAGCCATTGTATGAAAATTATGTTAAATATGTACATTAGAAATGTGACAGCAATCACTAAGAAAATAAAAATCATTTATAGGTTCCAAGCCAACAAGGAAAGAAAATGAAAATATCAAGAAAAATGTTGTCAATAAAAAAGAAGAAAGAGACAAAAAAACAGCTAAGGGAAAGAAAACCAATATAAAATGGCTAAAAATACGCCAGAAATTTTAAACTGTAAGTGGATTAAAATCAGGTTTACAAGGTTAACCAAATAAATAAAAAGTTGAAAATAAAGGAAATAGCTAAAAGAATATATCATTATTAATATCAGATAAAATAGAATTTAAGGAGATAAATGTATAATAGAGTTGAAACCCTCTTTTAATCTGCCCTGATCCATTCACTTTCTTTCCTCAACAGACACAAAACTGAACAAGTGATAGTTTCTTAAACATTAGTTGCAATGCGGAATATGAAACCACATTAGTGAATTTTTTATATGGTTATGTTAAAATCCATTGTTCTTTCTTGAAATTTGAATAGACCTTTTACCAATGTGTAACTTTGTAATATCAAGTGTTAATTATCTGAAAAAATCTTGAAATAATTCATTATACAATATCTAAAAAGCACTGCCATTAATATCACTACCATTTCATCAGAAAGTTTAAGTATTGGGAAAACCATGGTATGTACATATTTTACAAAATTCTCATTTTTGTTTGCATGATGGTTTGGATATTTGCCCCTTCCAAACTTCATGTTGAAATTCGATCCCTAATGTTGGAGATGGGGCATAATGGGAGGTATTTTGGCCATGGGGGAGGATCCCTTATAAATAGATTGATGCCATCCCTTGGAGGTACATGAGTTCTCACTCTACTAGTTCCCAAGAGAGCTGGTTGTTAAAAAGAGCCTGGCACCTCCCCATTCTTTCTCTCATGCTTCCTTTCTTGCCATGTGATCTCTGCACACGCCAGCTCCCCATTACTTTCTGCCATGAGTGGGAGCAGCCTGAAGCCCTCACAAGATGCAGATGACCAATCTAGAACTTTCCAGCCATCAGAATTGTGAGGCAAATAAACTTTATTTCTTTATAAATTACTCAGCCTCAGATATTTCTTTATGGCTATATGAAATGGACTGAAACTGCTTGATAGCTCTTTTTTGTCATTGGTAACAAAGGCTGTCATTGTTTCTCTTGAACAGACAGGCAGCCTTCACTCATTTTTTATGAAATATCAGCCAAATACAAGTCTGAATAACTATAACTTGTTTGCCAGTAGTTTAAGTTTCAAGTAAAACATTGTTTCATGAACAACATGACTATTTCAGCTCACAACTCCAACAATTGCACGAGTACTTTTTCTTGAGACAACCACTATACCTCAGTATGCCATTAAACATGCCATTTTGTCACACAGAATATTTAACAGACATACTCAAGGGTCAAGATTTAATCCATTTGATAATGTTTACTGCTTATTCTCTCTTATACACACACATTATTGGTTTTTGTTAAATGAGTCAAATTTAGATTTAAATTATAATCCTTAAATGCATTTTAACCTTACCTATAAAATATCACAGCTCTTCTCTTCCCTTTGGGCATGTTGAGTCCTCCTGCACTACCTATGCTCTTCCATGGTGAAGACCCACCTCCTAATTCATGGACACTCTATCAGGGATCCCCAGCTCATCTCTCAGTAACTACATCCACTTGTCCCTGTGCCCTGTTGTAGCATTTTTCAAATATGGTTGCTTGAGTTTGGATTCAGAAGTAGACAATTTTCTTCCAAAAACGATATTCCCAAGTAGTCCCAAGCTTCTGGACATTGGACCTGGAAATATTCATGCATAAATAAAAGTGGCTGCCAATGGCAGCTCTCCCATCCTCAGACAGTCAATTCCCGAACACACTGGCTTTCGGAAACTACTGTGAAAGAAGCCACGGAGGTTTTAGAAAATCTGTAATTTCAGAATTTGAAGAAGAGGAGTAAATATTTTGAACAAGCATTATTTGAGCACTTAAGTGTTTGTTTAAATTAATGTATCAATAAAGTTGAATATTAAAAAATAAGCACCGTAAGAAAAATAAATTTTTCTACAATATTCTAGGCAGGGGTGACTTGACTATACCCTGAGTCCCTCTGCCCAAAATAATACACACACACATACACATGATTTCCACTAGATCTCATGGTTTGAAATTCCACCAATCAGAGACTCCTAAGAGTTAAGAATCTAAATATGCAAATATATCTGGGTTGATTGAAGGTCTCACTGCTATATGTGGAGGGTTGGGAAGGAAAGGAGTCAGAGAGGTCATAATTTTGGAATGTGAAAAGAGAGAAATGAGCAATATAGAATGAAAGTAATGGGAAGTTAGGCAAACTAGGTGAAAACAGAAAAGGAGAAGGTGCCAAAGACATTTCATCTACTCAAAAATCTTGCCTTAAGAACAGACGTTTGAAAAATGGGAGGAATAAATCTCTCTCTCCCTCTCTCCCTCCTTCTCTCC
>CM052445.1:23311484-23327787 GCA_028533085.1 Varecia variegata | reverse complement strand
ATATCTGGGTTGATTGAAGGTCTCACTGCTATATGTGGAGGGTTGGGAAGGAAAGGAGTGAGAGAGGTCATAATTTTGGAATGTGAAAAGAGAGAAATGAGCAATATAGAATGAAAGTAATGGGAAGTTAGGCAAACTAGGTGAAAACAGAAAAGGAGAAGGTACCAAAGACATTTCATCTACTCAAAAATCTTGCCTTAAGAACAGACGTTTGAAAAATGGGAGGAATAAATCTCTCTCTCCCTCTCTCCCTCCTTCTCTCCCTCTCTCCCCCTCTCTCTCTCTTTCCCTCTCTCTCCCTCTCTCTCTCTCTTGCTCTCTCTCTTTCTCCCCCCCACCCCCCTCCTGCCTCCTCAATTGCATGGCTCTTGATAACAGGTGACAAAATTTAGAGCTCTCTATCAGTCCTTCAGTAATGCAAGGATGAGAGATGCTTTGGGTGCCAAACATAGGACCAAATGAAACTATACCAGTATTTCCTCAAGCTATTGCTATAAGAGAAGTATAAGTTTAAGTCTATACTTAGAGAAGATATTCTCAAAGCATGTGATTGACAAAGGATTGATGTCCAGAACGGTGTTATTACTAAACAACTGATTTACATACATAGATTTTGTACATAACTCCTGTGTTGGTTGAGCTTTTCCTCTTTCGGATTACTTTGATTTTTTTCCCTGTTAATTTTTCCTTTTTTTTTTTTTTTTTTCTTTGAGGAGCCAATGTGTGCTGGCTGCCTTTGGTGAGTGAGGGCTTTACCTGGGTCAGTCAAACACACCCCTGCCCTCAGAAAAGCCCTGACAGTGTAGCAGAGGAATTCATTGCTGAGGCAAAAATGACAAGATGAAAGAGAGAGGAAAATGTAAAACATGTTAAAGAACAAGAATTCAGTTAGGAATGCTTTCTGTCAAATCATTCATCCAGTTTTTCTCATTACTTTCTACTACCATTCTGATTTTATTAGGAAAGTGCTCAAGAAATTTCTAAGTTTACCAGATACAAAAGGAATTTTTCAGCAAAATCTGCCTAATATATCTCCCCCCACCGTACTCCTCTCATCATGCGTAGCAGACAGCCCGAGTCAGCTGACTTGTTCATAGTTATGTATGTGCAGGGTTTAACCTACTCACTGCACCAACGAGCCAGGCACGGCCATCAAAATGTCACTGTTCTGCCCACAATCCCAACTCTCCTCAGAGATGACACTGTTGGCAGTTTTTTAAATGGTTGATGTTGCGTAATAGGCACCATGCAAAAATGCTCAGTCCCCAGTGCAGCCTGCTTACCATACTCTGGAGGTTACACTTTGTGAAGTTCATGCCAGAACGTTCTGCTTCCACTGAGTGCTTAAATGCTCTTAGCAGGAAGAGAGGATAGGATTTGTTCCCCATCGAGACTCTGGAAATAAATAGTTTGCAAAAAGTGAAACCTCTCAGTCAGCGATCTGTACTACAGAATGAGCCCTTGACCCATAGGAATTTGTTAAATTTACTTTCAAACTCTTCATTTTTAAAAACTTTTTCTTGTGGTTGTAGAGAGTTGTTTCATTTGATGCATCACTAGCCTTCTTCCCTGCTTTTTTTTTTTCAGGGACTGTGTGTTGTACTTTGTCTTCCAAATAAAAACCATCGTGACTATAGCCTTTGCTAAGAACCTACCCAGCAGGGACCAAAGCATGTGCTCCTTCTGATAAATCTGATCATGCCTATCTTCCATCAGCTTCTCAATTTGGAGCTCAGCCCCTCAATTAAAGGCAAGAGCAATCTTCTGCAGGCCTGGGTCTAACCCGACTTCTTCCCTTGGGTAGTTTCATCTCCGGACTTCCCAGATCTGGCTCCCTTCCTGGCTGCTTCCTCCCTAGCCCACTGGAACAATAACTGACATTTATATACCAGAATTTACAAAGGGCTTCTACACACAATGGGAGGCAAAATAGACTAATTGCTTGCTGAGAGCCAGGCACTGGGCAAGACACTTGAAAATCATTACCACATCTAATCTTCAAAACTCTCTGTTGGGTTTTATTATTCCCATTTTACCTATGAAGAAAATGAAATGTGCTTCTCCTCAATGGAATTTTGCCTTATGATTTTTACATAAGCTACAGCAAAATGCGTCATTCCATCATTCCACTCTCGGTTTCTTAAGGAGACTTATGATGGTCAAAGCTAACTAGATATTTAGGATTCTGTCTCCATCTTTTACAATCGTCTTGTTCATAATTAATTCAGCAACATTTTTTAAACATTTAGCCACGTGGACTTTATTGAACCTTTTCAAAGCATTAACTTAGTTTATGGAAACAATAGTCTTTCTTTTTGAGCTCATATTTCAATGGCTTCTACAGTGATAAGTTAAAACATGCAAGTGCTGTAGCAGTTGCAAGTGGCATAAATAGGTTTGAGAAGAGCCCAGCTGACTTCTCATGAGAGGAAATTTCAACTAGTGGGTGCAGGAGTGTGGGAACTTGCTAGAGAGTAACTTTCTAACTTCAAGCCTCAAGATGAGCATTTCAGAAAGTAGAAGTTAGCAGTTTTACTGCTAAAGGATGTATATATGGCATGATAATGCTCTTTCCTCGCATGTAGGGTTATATTATTATGAATAAAGCAACTTAAATAGGCAGAGTATCTATCTTTGAAACATTTACAGATTCACCTGGGTTTGTTGATTTAGCTTAATGCATCCCAGGGTAACTTGGGGGTGTAATAGCGGTAGACTGGCCAAGATGTTAGGGTGAGGCCCCTGGGAAGGCTTGTGTTTTTAAGTGTTAGGCGTAGACTGTGACCAAGAGTTAAGTCTGGACTGAGGCAGGATCCAAGGTTATTTCCTAGTAGATGAAGGACGAAACGTGAGAGTGTTTTGTGATATAAGTGCTTTGTGACTGAAATGCATTCATTCGTTCATCCATTTGTTTGTCAATATTTACTGAGCACTTTCTGTGTTTTACGTGAGGAGTAGGCAGTGGTCAACAAACACAGACACGGTGCCTCTCATTGTAGTTTGCAGGCTTTAATGAAACTCTTACAGAAACAAAAATTAAATTGTAACTACCAGTGCTATAGAAGAGATACTTGGTGTTCCAATTTTATATAGTCAGGAAGTCAGGGGAGGCATTCCTGGGGAAATGACACTTAAGGTAAGAAGAAGGTGTAGGAATCAGCTTAGTATTAATAGCAAGGGGAAAGAAGTGCATTCAAGAAGAGGGAATGACATGTAAAAATACCCTGTTGTGGGAGCGTTAATAAAGCAATTTCAAGGCAATAGAGTTAACAATAAAGAATACAGTGTCTTCAGTCAGAAGGGATAACCTCAGAAGTAATACCGGGCTTGGTAACAGGCATCTGACAAGTGGAAAGGGGGAACTTCCAGATTTTCCCCTGGCGATGTCCAGAGCAGCTGAACAAAGCAGTAGAACTGAGGAAGGACATATAAGAAGAACTAAGCTCAGGAGCACAGAGGTGGAGGTCGGAGGTGTGCAGGGAATGCGAGTGACCAGTAGATCCGTGGAAAGGTCACTAGGCTGCATGTCAGGGTCGTAGCCCTGCCTCTGTTAAATAGCAGTGGTGTGACATTTGGGAAGTCACTTCTCTCTCTGGGTCAATAGATTGTGATCGCTGTCCTGGGTCTGACTTGTGACTCTGCCCCTTATTAATATACAACCTCAGGCAAATTACACAGCTAAACTGAACCCCATTTTTCTCTTTGTACAAATAGAGATAAAAACCCCTTCCTCATAGAATTGTAAGGATCGAGTGAGATAATATATGTAAAGTGCTTGGTTGCAGCAGATGCTGTTGGTGCTCCACCCATATGCCTCATAGCTGCCAGTGTTCCCCGACAGATTTCCAATTGCCAGTAACTGCATTTTGTGCCTCAGGACATTTTCTCCAAAATCTTGAAAAGTCACTTTACCCGTGCAAAGTTAACACCTCCTGCCTTCCACAGCAGCCATTAGGCAATGACTCAGGAATTGCACATAAAAGTTCCAGCTTCTTCACTCTTTAAATAAATTACTTCTGAGGTTTGGGTTTTACTTCTTTTCCCAGATTTTTCCCATAGGATTAAGTTCCACCCACCCAAATGGAATAAATCACTCGCATTTGAATCTTTATCTCTGGATCTGCTCCCCAGAGAACCCAAACTAAGACGTTGCATAACATCTTTCATATAGTAAATGCTTAATAAATATTTGACAAGTTAATGATTTATGGTAAAATATTATACCTACTAAAGAAAATTGGTTTTCTAGAAGAACTCTAAAGATTGGTCCAGTTTCTAGAAGGGCTCTAAAGCTTGTTCCAGCACAAAACTTGGAATAAAAAAGATTCATTATTTTTCCCCAGTACAAATAGGAGCGTAGTTATTTGGGTAAAGTAAAAGGTAACTAGATTCAAAGCCGAAGTCATCTGGACTGTTAAGAAAGCCAAGCATAGACCTGAGGATAGCAGCAGATGTTATTCATAAATTATTTGAAAGAGCTTAAAGAAGCTGCAAAAAGCAAAATGATGATGCTTCTTCCAGGAGACAGCCCTGACTCCCGCTAGTACTCCAGACCTGGTGGCAACTGGCCCTTCCTTCTGTCTTCCAATATTTCAGGATTTTCAACCATATAAAAATGCAATATATTATAATAAGTTTACTTGATATAATTCAGGTGTACTCATGGCAGTGTAGATCTAGGCAAGGCACGGCTAATAAATAAAGGGGAAGCTCTAGTGTTATGAGGATTTTTCAAGCTTTATAAGAAGCTTATGTTCACAACCAGCTACCTTGACAATGTCAATCCTCCCTTTGGGGATAGGCATAAAGATTGGTAATGGCAGCAAAGTCCAGCCCCATAAGAACATTATACAAAATGAGAGTGATCATTTCTGCTCTCAGCCATCTGATTCATTTCACTCTAGGATCCTCATCATGGAGCTCTAGCCAAGGATTATAATTATACTATTTTCATTTTCAATTATTACTGCCTTAATAATAAAAATCTCTTAGAAAAACTGTGGTCAAGCTTTCAGCTGGAGAACACTAACTTATCCAGTGGAATATGTTTCCCAGGTATTTTTGTGCACATTCGAGCCAAGAGAAGAAAACTAATTTTCAGAATTTAACTTGATCTTCAAACATAATAATTTTTACCATCATGTAACAGGAAACAGAGTGCAAAGAAACATGCTATCAATGCCACAGGTATGCAATCACCAAAATGCAGACCATGGGAAACTCTACTAGACAAACTACCAAGTTTCTTATGAAAAATAAAGAAGAGGTAGAGTGTGTGTGTGTGTGTGTGTGTGTGTGTGTGTGTGTGTATGCAGGGAGGAATATAGATTAAAGAATATTTTAAGGAGATTGGCCTTTTTGTTATGATAAGAAGCCTCATTCACCATTCTGTGGTGAATGTGTCTTATTCTTGCTCTGTAAACCTATCTTGTTCTTCCTCAATAAACTTGGTTTCACACTTACCCCCCCAAAAAAAATATTTAAGGAGACATAAATAATAATAATAATTTTTACTTATTATGTGATAGATATAGGGTGGAATATTTTATGTGTATTATTTTATTTATCCTCATAACCATTCTCTGATATTAGCTGTGGCTGCATAAAAATTTAAAAAATTATAAAATTTAGTGTTTTAACACAATAGCCATTTATTATTCCCCATGAGTCTAGGGCCATGCTGTTCTGGAGCAACTGATCTCAGCTGGGCTCACTCACATGCCTGGGGCCTTCGCTGGGACAACTGGGCTGACCTGAGTCTGCTCCATGTGGTCTTTCATTCTCCAGGAAGCTCACCCAGCTTGATCTCAGAGTATAGGCAGGATTAAGAGAATGGAAGCATGGGCTTGGAACTGGCCCATCTTTTCTTCTACCACAATGTGTGGCCAAAGCAAGACACAAGGTTAGCGCTGACTCAGGAAGTAGGGGAAAAAGATTCCAACTCTTGATGGAAAGAGCTGAAAACACACATTGCAAAGAGCATGGATACTGGAAAGAGTGAAGAATAGTGGCCATTTTTCCATCTGTCCACAATGGATGGAAAATTGGTGTGATAGGCTCACTTATACTGTAAGGAGAAACAAAACATGGCAGATCCTTGGAAATCACAAGGTTTGCAGGCCTTTTCATTCAGTCAAGACAGGGATAGGGTTAGAACTCTGTAGAATTTGAACTTCAGGCAACTCTTTCTTTTACTAACTAGACTTCCCCACTGTTCCTCTGGGAAACTCCCACTTAATCCCTGAAAGCCCTTATACACCCCTATAGCACACTTGAATTCTGCAGCCATAGTGCCCATCATATTGTGTTGCATTTCTTTGTTTAACTCCCTGACTTCACTTAGTAGCTTTCTGAGGGCAGGAACTGCCTTCTCTCTTCATCATTATACTATGTGCACATCAACTGGCAGAGTCTGGCAAAGGATCGCCGCACAATAAATATTGTATTGTTTGCTGAATGAATGAAAATTCAGAAATATATGAATAAAAATAATGAAAGCCACTGTGTGACAGAGTACACAGACACATGGTGACTCTCATTATTATTCAGGTGAAGAAATAGGAATTCCCTGTGACAGAAAAATCCCAGCAGTAAAATGCTGGTTAGCACACAGCCAACTCCATCCTTGCTCTTTTCCCTTGGGTAACTCTCAACTAGTGAGAGAACCATAGCATTTTAACACCATAAAAAAAAGGCAGTCAGTTATTTGTCTTCAGGCTCTTGTACAATTGAAAGCTAAAAGTCTATCAGAGGGTTCTAAACAAGGGTGCATTTCTTGATTGGATTTCTGTCTACCACAGAGCTTAGCAATAAATTGTCCCCAATTTTTGGTGAGGGAGACAGATCTGCTGAACCATTTTCTTTTCAGCCATGTTTCCTAATCACTAACTAATTATTTTCTCCAATTCTTATCTAATAAAACTTTATTTGGATGAAAATTGAATAGTCTTGGTTATGTGGAACTAGATCTGAAAAATATTGGGTAGTTAGGCCATATATTAAAAGATATCAGGGTTGCATTGTTGGATACAATTAGCCAACACAATTAATTTCAACTTAAAATTTACCAAAATTGAAGATAATGTTAAAAAGAGGATAACAAAATTAATGCAATACAGTTACTTTTTTTCAGCAACCATTTTTCTTATAGTATTTTAAGTTTGAGCAAAAAATGCGTTGTTACATGTGATTTTGCTAAAAGAAGCCTCAAAAAAACAGACTTACTGATTGTAAGCTTTTTGAAATAAACACAATGTAAGCTTTATGATGTTCAGAACTTCCGCAAATTTATCAAGTAATTTAACTCTGAGAAACTAAAGACTCCATAGTAATAAGTTTGAATAAATATACATAACATTTGACCCAGCAGTGTAGCCTATAGAAATTTATTTTATACATATCCTTTCATATGTTCACAAAAATGTGTATTCAAGAACATTTATTGTAGTATTTTATAATAAAATATTAGAAACAATCTAAACATTCAAAAAAGGCTGGTTAAATAATCCAGTCTATATAAATAATGGAATGTTATGCAGCAGTTAAAATAAACAAGGCAACACACACATCTATATACCAATACAGAACTTTCTCCAAGACATCTTAAGTGTAAAAAAAGAAAAAAGACAAAGCAAGGTGATGAACAATGTGTTTGCATACTAAAATTTTTATTAAGTATTTTAATATTTGTATTCTCTGGAAAGATACACCAGATGCAAGTAAGGGTGAGTGTGTCTTTGGTGAGAAACAAAAGTCTGTGGAACAATAGTGAGAGAAAGTTACTCTTCACTTTATTTATGTTTCTTGAATTATTTACCTTATATTTGCATTAGTTAGTCAAGAGCAAAATAATAATGCTGAAAACAACAGATAAAGCAAAACTTACATTTGTAGAGCAGAATATTAATGCAAAGGCTTAATTACAATCAATATTTCAAATAGAGACAAACTGGGAGTTGAAAAGAACGAACGCTGGTTCAACATACGCATGCAAGCTATAAAGACAAATGGAAATGTATTTAAGGTATCCAGTAAAGGCTCAAGACTAAGTTTCAGTGAAAAATTACACTTGCTCTTAGGTCAATTAAATGTTTCACATCCTACCCTAAAAAAAACCTTCCATCCTAAGAAGAGAAAAAGATGTGCACGCACACACACACATACACACACACACACAATACTGGGCCATCCTAAAGCAGAGAAGTGTCACATGTTTAACAAAATGGAGGCATTTCTAGCCTATTTGGGAGAAATGCAGTATCCTAGATTCTTAAATGGGGATGGTGTGGTTTGGAGAACAGAGACTTAAGAAATAAGCACCATGTTATACATGGTGCTTTGAAATGGAAATACTGGTTTATCCTTCCCAATAAATGACATGGTTAAACAGGAAAACCTGAAAGAACTTAGAAGAACAGAAATTCCTCTTGTAATCATGACAGACTAGATTGTGTCCAGTCCACTATTCTGTTGAGATCAACTATAAAAGCTGAGTGAAATACAAAGCAAAAACAGAAGAGTGTGGGAACACAAGTAAACAAGACAAAAGGTGCTGGGATCCCAAAGAAAAGGGAAGTGCACTGAGCTGAGCCCAAATTCTCAGCCACTTTCTCTCCTAAAGGCATAACTGATTTGTCAGTGGTGAACGGTGCTGTGAAGCAGAACGCAGTGGCTCAGAGTTCTGGCCTTTCCTTGGGATGGGAAGGAAAAAATTGAAGTTCGGGGCTCCTAAATAAAACAACCAGGAATGGAGGAACGAAGACTTTAGAGAAAAGATAACCTGAGGGAGTGAAGACATTGATCTTTTCCCTCAGGCCATTTGCAAATTCTTAATCTATGATTGTGAGAGGCCAGTAAACCAGACAGGAGCAGCTAGCAGACTGAAAAGCTAAAGTAGAGCCTTTTCAGGAGTCTCATGGTGGTAAGGAGATAAAAAGTGGAGATCAGAGCCCACCGTGGAAAAGGAGCCTTGGGATCCACTCCAGTTTTTCAGTTAAGAACAATGAAGACTAGGCCTGGGAAAAAGGGTGTACAGCATTAGACAAGTGCCCACAAAGGCCAAAACCTTGCCTCAAATTATACAATCTCTGATTGGAACAAGATGACCTAGCCCTAATAGCTCTTTAATTTTATTAGAAATTAAATACTCCCTCGAGAAAAATAGCATCTAGAGCTTTTAAAATTTCTATTTATGCAGTTCAGATTTGATTTTTGAAAAATATAGGGAATGGCAAGAGACAAGACTAAATAGCTAAAATTTTTTAAAAACACAGATAAAAGGAAATAGAAAATCTACTATAGCTATTAAAGAAATTGAATGTGTAATGTTACATCTTCTTACCAAAAAAAAAAAAATCTGTCTTCTCTGATATCTCTAATTAGCATCCTCACATCTGTCCAGTTACAGAGCACTGATGAAATCATGTTTATCATCTCCGACTGCCTTGCAAAACCAGTTCCATGGAGAATTTCCAAGCAAATGCCCATTTGTTGAAGTTATCTGTGTTTCCACTCTACCTTTTTCAGGCAACCTGTCATTTCATTGCCATCTCTGTGTATATTTTCTATGAATTCTTACACTTGAACAAATGGCAGTATGATTGCTTTTGTTGGTACAGTGTTGAGTGTATTCACACACATTAGAATGGCTATAATTTAAGAGATAGACTATACCAAGTATTGACAAGGGTGATAAGAATGTGGAACAACCAGAATTCTCACCCTCTGCTGGTGGAAGTGAGTGGAAATGGATACAAATTTTTCAGAAAATATTGCATGGGATGGCTTAAAGCTGGAATCACCAATCTACTCCAAACCAGCATTTGCCCTCCTTGGTATATACCCAAGATAAATGAGTGATGTCTGCCAAAAGACACACAAGAATGTTCAGAGAAGAATATCTTTTTGAAAAAAAGTACAAACTAGAAACAAACTGAATATCTATTAATGGTAAAATAAATAAAGTGTAGTATCTTCATATAATGGAATCAATATATAAAATAGAGAACAAACTAGTGGTGCACATACATAGACATGTTTGTTTTTAAAAGCCAGGCAATGAAAATGGACATATTATATGATTCCATTTATATAAAGTTGAAAAAATAAATTCAAGCTTACCTACAGTTGCAACGAGTCAGGCAAATTGGAAAAGTAAAGGGCACAGTCACCACAAGACTGCATGCTCTTCGGACACCAACCATAATCTTGGGGTCCCCAGGGTTACCCACACTTCAGACCAGCTGACTGCAAGTCCATGGTCTCCACAACTACAGTCAGGTTCTATAATTTGTTAGAAGTACTCGCAGAATTCAGGAAAGAGCTCTACTTATGATTACACTTTTATTAAGTGAAAGTATACAAATTAGAACCAGCCAAGGAAGAGGCGCATAGAGAAGAAGCTGGAAGGCTTCCAAATGAGAAGGTTCCTTATCCACAGGGATGCTTTGCTCTTCTGGAATGAACTTGTCACCCTACACATGGAGAATGTCCAGCCAGAGAAGCTCACTGGAGCCTTTGGTCTCCAGAGTTTTGTTGGGGCTTGATCGTATACTGCCCGCATGGTTGACCTTTAATCTCAGCCTATCCTATAGGTTGGAGCCAATACCTTTATTCTCCAGTTTTTCCAGAGATCAGAATTGATCTGTCCCAAAGTCCCACCATAAATCACATTGTTAGACTTTCTGGTGGCCAAAGTCTCCAGGCAAGCAAAGACCCTGCTATCAGACAGGACACTCCAGAGAACTAGAGATCACCTCCCAGTAACCGAGGGTAAAGTCCAGATCTCTTTTTGAGTGAGATTAATTCTTCACTATACAATACAGATGGCGGTCACAATAACAGTTATCTTTAAGGGCATGTAATACCCAGGGAAGAGCAGAATCTGATTTCTAGAGGGCTGGTAATGTTCTATTTCTTGACCTGGTGGTAGCTACGCAGTTCTGTTTACTTTGCAACATTTATTGAGCTGTACTTTTATGATTTGTATGCTTTTCTGTCTGTGTGTTATACTTCAATAAAAATATATACTTAGGGAAAAAGTTTTAAAACCAAATACTACTGAGCCCAAGCAGATAGTTAATAGCATGAAACAGGGAGTGCTATAGGGAAGCACTCCCAGTAGGGAAGCACTTCTCAGGTTGAACTCAACACAGAAGCTGCACTGCTCCTGCCAAAGACACAGCTGTAGTGAAACCCTTCCCGCTGCTAAGGTGCTGAAAGACCATTTCCACCCAAAATGGCATAGGTCACGAATGGTGTGTGGCCCAGAAAATATCAATGAAGGATGCAGAGTCAGCGTGAGGAAGGGAGAGAAGAGCAGAGAGAGGAAAGGAGGAGGGAAGATGAGGGGAGGAGAAAGAAGACCAAGTACAAACATTTCCTTAGCTGAATGTTCACTCCTATCTTCAAGTTTCCCAGAGCGGTCGCAGAGACAAGGATCTGTGTGTGAGTGATTTATAAAACAAAGGTCCCTTAATGAGGAAGTGAGGGAGTACAGGAACAGGACACAGGACGGTGAAGGACAGCAAGGCGAGTAAGGCTGTGAATTTTAGGCAAAGTCCCAGTCTCAGCTGATGCTGCAGGGGAGCCTTGTTGTATAAATAAATCATGCCTTGGAGCTTGTCCCCACTCAGGGCAAGACAGCTGGGATTCCACACTCCTGTAACAGTTAGTCGTTTGCTAGGGGCCACATCAAACGAGATGTAAGCTCTCAGCCATTTCCAGCTCTCTGCAAGCAAAGGCAAAGCAGCTCCAGTAGTTTGAGGACAGTATTCTGAACAGAGATGGCAGTTAGAAGCTAAAGTATATAGAAGTCGAGAGAGGAGCCTACAAACCATGGACAGGATCTGAGGGGATCACAGTAAAGCAGCAACTATGTTCCTACACATGGTGAGGAAGGATTGCAAATTACTGTAACAATATGCTGTATATCAATATTTGTTACACTTTGATGTATACATTGTTGTTTGGTAAACATTTAGTATACCACATTCGGTTATCATTCCTGGCATTCATAGGCATCATTCTCAATCAACATTTTACAATATCCCAAGTTAGATAGTCTTTTAAATTATTGGAAAAGATACCTGGTCAAACTGGATAAATTCCATACAGTATCTCAGTCACTATTTTAGGGATCAGAGGAAGAAGACAAGGATAGAAAATGCCCCTAACCCGAATGTAAATTAATACAGCCATTATAGACAACAGTATGGAGGTTCCTCAAACAAAATTAAAAATAGAACTACCATATTATACAGCCATCCCACTTCTGGGTGTATATCCAAAGCAAATAGAATCAGTACTTCGAAGAGAGATCTGCATTCCCATGTTCATTGCAGCATTATTCACAGTAGCCAAAATATGGAATCAACCTGTGTCCATCAATGTATAAATAGATAAAGAAAATGCGGTGTATGTACACAGTGGATTACTATTCAGACATAAAAAGAAGGAAATCCTGTCATTTGACACAATGTAGATGAACCTGTAGGAAGTTATGTTAAGTGGAATAAACCAGGCACAGAAAGATTAAAAACTGCAAGATTCTCACTTATTTGTGAAATCTAAAAAATTCAAACTCGTAGAAGGAGAGAGTAGAACTGATGGTTACCAGGGGCCAGTGAGAAGACGGAAGGAGGAGATTGAGGGGATGTTGGTTAAAGGGTACAAAGTTTCGGTTAGACAAGATGAATAAGTTCTAGAGATCTGTTGTACAGCATGTTGACTATAGTTAATAATAATGCATTATGTACTGGAAAATTACTAAGAGATTAGATCTTAAATGTTCTCACCACCAAAAAAATAAATGAATAAGTTTGTGTGGTGATGGATATGTTAATTAGCTTGATTTAAGCATTTCACAATGTATACATACATCAAAACATCACATCTTACACCATAAATGTATACACTTTTTATTTGTCAAATATTCCTTAATAAAGCTGAGAGGGAAAAATGGCAAAAACAAATTGCCCCTGACCTTATGGTGCCTGGAAAATTCTTGGGCTTGCCAAGGTGGGCTATATGCGACATGAGCATTCATTTAAAAGATAGTAAGTGAGGAAGACAGTATGCTAGATTCTAGTAATACAAAGATAAACATAGATAGCACTTGCCCTTGAGGAACCCATGTTCTAAAGAAGGAAGTCAAATTATAACTTATAAGACAATATAGTAAATATTATAATAAAAATATATTTTAAAAAACACATTCTGTAGAGAAATAGTACATTCGAGTAGAATTTTGCAAAGCAACTTCAGCAAGCGCTTTTTCCATTCAATGCTTTTGTAGACTGTCTTTTAGGTGACTACATTGCTCTGTGCCCTGTAGACATAGGATCATATTTGAAATAGGTAAGGAGCCATGCTATTTGCAAATAAAGAAACTGAAGTTGTGGCAAAGGCAATATTCAAACTATTCATTAATGGTTAATCTGTAGGCTTCATAAACCTGAGCCAGCAGAAACTATTCAAAAGCAATGTTCAGTTCTAAGTAGAATATATTATATTATACCACAGAGGTCAGCAAACTACTGCCTACAGGCCAAATCCAGGCCAATGCCTGTTTTTGTGAATAAAGTTTTATTAAAACACAATCACGCACATACATTTACATATTGTCTGTGTCTGTTTTCCTGCTACCAGGGCGGAGATGAGATGTGACAGAGGCCACATGGTTTGAAAAGCCTAAAGTATTTACTGTCTATCCCTATAAGAAAATGTTTGCTGACCACTGTTATACCGCATCAGGCATACATTATGAAAATTGAGAATAGCTTCTCGGAATTTACTTGTAGCTTTAAAAGAATTTCATGCCTCTGCCCTCTTAGGAGCTGGGTATTAGTGTCATTTCCTGTCTAATGTGCTAAATTTCCAGAGACAGAGGTGCTGCCTATTGACATTCTTTTCACTCACTACTTTTAACACAGAAATGTGAAAATAGGTTTTAAAATAAATGGTCTGTGATGACTCATTCCTCAGCCTTTCTATTAGCAGTAAACCTTCAACAGATTTTTGAAGATTTTTGGTCACTCCAAAGGCAGCGATAAAATTAGATAACCTATCCACAAAATGGATGAGATTGCTCATTTAATATTTAAGAATAATATATGGGGTTGCAAAAAAAGAAGATAGTTTTGGTGTGGTCCCATATTCTAGCTGGGTATAAATTTATGAAGGACAGAGTTAGAAGAAAACATCATATCATGGCCTTCTTCAAAAGAATCCATGAGAAAAATGAGAGTAAGTTAAATATATTAATACTCAAAAATTTAGGAGGTTGGGAAATTTGCAAATGTTTTGCAAACATGCAAACAAATTTAAAGGTATAGTTTACCATTATCTAAAGCACATAGAGAAAGGATTTAAAAATTAAGGTGACTATGTTGTCTAAGCAGGAAAAAATAATAATATGTTCATAGCAATTAATGACCAGGCTATAAAGCTTTGACTTTGTTTATATAATTATAAACTCATTCAAAAATTCCAGAATCAATTTATATCTTAAAAAAGAAATACTTGTTTTTCACCACAGTGGTACTTATTATTTACATTTTTGAAGGACTTTATGGTTCACATGGCATGTCAATTACATCATGTATGGTTATGTAGTTTCTCTCAAATTTTGTGATTTATGTCCAAGTAGATGTGTCTATCACATTACTGTAGTTCAGCAATATGTCTGTCTCCATTTAGAACTGGGAGCTTCCTGCTGTCACTAAAGAGAACATATAAGCTCCAGGAATGATTAAGCTACAGGCTTCACTTAGGTTTTTCCTTTAGAAAAATATCAAAACTCTTTGAGATTGTGCATTCTCAAATCTAGCTATGTGGATATTATAACTCAATTGCCTATAATTTGAAAATTTATAAAATTTTCAGGTTGAGGTTAGGTTGGAACTTCTGAATCCCAAGGTAAGATCATGGTCTCATCTCTCCATGGATATGCTTCCTGAATTTCCTCAACATTCCTTCTTTACTTTACTCAGATACAGAATTTTATATTAAGAAACCAAACTTTTACCCAAATGCCCATCAATACATGGGTGGATTAATAAAATGTGGTATATGTATACCATGGAGTACTACTCAGCCACAAAAACAATGGTGATCTAGCACCTCTTGTATTATCCTGGATAGAGCTGGAGCCCATTCTACTAAATGAAGTATCACAAGAATGGAAAAACAAGCACCACATGTACTCACCATCAAATTGGTATTAATTGGTCAACACTTATGTGCACATACAGTAGTAACATTCATCGGGTGTCAGGCAGGTGGGAGTGGGGAGGAGGGGATGGGAATATTCACACCTAATGGGTGCGGTGGGCACCGTCTGGGGAATGGTCACACCTAAAGCTTTGACTCGGGTGGGGCAAAGACAATATATGTAACCTAAACATTTGAACCCCTATAATATGCTGAAACTTAAAAACTAAAAGAAACCAAACTTTTCCATTAAGTTTTTCTTTATTTAATTTTATTTTGAGCCTAGCAAATAGCCTTCAGCATGGAGCAAACAGACTTCTGCTACAGTGAAGTCCAACCAAGAGTCTTGGAAAGTAGTGTCCTGAGGGTTTAGTAATGAAAGCAAATCCTTGAAAGCCTCAGTCCCATTCATTAGCATAAACCCAAACCCCCTGCAACTAACTGCAAGGCCAACTCCAAGCTGAAGCCCTTTCCAGTCAATCTCTAAATAAGAAGGAGGTCTGCACCTACAGAATTTGAATTATTACAGCAGGGAGCTGAGTTCAAGCCATAAATAAAACAAATAGCTTGCTCCCCATAAAGTTGATCCTAGGTAGGAAATCAATTTTCCTCTCTGCAGAAAACGACCAGTCTTCCACTACCCAGAAGGTTTGTTTGGAACAGTGCCAGTCACCTAATGGGTGCTCTATAAATACATCTAGGATTATTCCAGTCAAATCCTTTACAGTCTTTTCAGGGCAAGTCAATGTATCAGCATGATCTTCAACATTGTTCTCTTGGGGTCTTTCTTATTTCTATAGTGCAGGGATTGTAACCTTAATTACTCTGAACTTTGGCTTAGTGCTTTCTTCAGACTGGGCAGTTCATCCTGAAAATCTCAATAAAACAGGTTTTGCTCAAGAGATCTTTTATAACTGGGCAGAAAGACCCATTTGACCAAAACAATTAGGTGCCGTCTTTACTGCAGGTCAGAGACCCAAAGTAAATATATTTTCATTGCTTTTCCTTTATAGTCATAAGTTTCTGATTGTAAAATGTGGATATAAATTTAAAGTTCAAGAAAAAAATTTTTCTAAGTGGACCTTTCAATAGG
>CM052445.1:23268206-23310984 GCA_028533085.1 Varecia variegata | reverse complement strand
AGGTCCAAGTCTTCTTGCATCCAGGGCACTTTACATATGTGGTTCTCTCTTCCTGGATATGTCTTAATAAATAATTTTCATCCTTTATTTTACTTCCTCTGGGAAGCCTTCTCTGATTCCCCTGGACAACCAAGGTCCCTCTCATATGCATTCTCATAGAATCTAGCATTTCTCCTCATACATTAATCAGAATTGTTATCTAACAATTACTTGCTTAATGACAAGTTCTTTGAAGGCAGGAACTGTTCAGAATGTTTTACACATGGTTGATAATCAATGTATCTGAATATGTATAAATGAATGTACATAAATGAATGAAATGCATGAAAAAGCAGGATCTACCTACTAAAACAATAATCTTCCTATAATATGCTTTAATAACTTAAAAACATCATTAAAACTTAATGATTCTTTTTAATTTGAATTTCTTAATTTTGCTCACACATACTATTTTTCATGTTTAATAGTCATAGATAGAATCATACCAGCATATGTATTCACCTGTTTCCAATTACTTTTCTCTTAACTACTTTGTTTTCCATTTGTAAATGTCCTTAGAAATTACCTAAGAAAATATAATAAGAAATTATATTTTGTATACATTGCACATATAAATATATATTAATAATATATACAATTATTATTTAATTTTACCAATGATCAAACAAAAATTTAGACTTCCCCAAGGAAAAACAAGCATGCTATATGAACAGTTTTGACTCCAAAGTCTATGCTGTTAATCACTATGGTTCATCATCTTACCAAAATATTATCCAAACATTCCCTTATCCATTATTAAACCACTTCAATATACAATCTTCAATATACAATCCACTTCAATATACTTCAAAACCACTTCAATATACAATCTGAGAAAAAATATAAATGTGCTCTTAAAAAGTTTAGTAAGTATGCTCTTGGGATTGCTTACAATGTTATGCGTAACTCGTCATTAAAGTATGATAAGTTAGACTATTTTATCAGTCTCTGCTGAAGACTCATGGCAATTTCATGAATAAATATTGTGCTATAATTATATGTTATTGTAATTATTGATATTATAATTAATGGATAAATGTTTTTACTCTGTAATTCAATTCAGATTTCACTTTTTGAGTAAAAACATCCCCAACTTACAATTTTTTGAATTTATGATGTATTGCAAAAGAGGTACACATTCAGTAAAAACCATACTTCAAATTTTGAATTTTGAGCTTTTCCCAGGCAATATGTGTATGATACTCCCTCTTAATGCTGAGCCAAATTATCTAACACAGAGCCTATTTTATAAAAAGTCAAGAATATCTTATGTAATTTATTGAATACTGTACTGAAAGTGTTCTGAACATGTTTAAGGTAGGCTAGGATAAGCCATAATGTTCAGTAGGTTAGGTCACTAAATGCATTTCTACTTACAATATTTTCAACTTATGAAGGGTTTATAAGTTGGGAGTTTATAAGGGAGGTAACACCATCATATGTCAAGGAGCATCTGTATTTAGTATATATCATGATGTCAAAGACCTCATGTATCATTGGGGTTCAAATCATACATATATAAAACAAACAACAATATAAAACAATAAGTAAATATATAAATAAGTAATAAATGGTCTACTTTGGATAGGAAAAACATTAGTAAGGCAAGAGGTCTGTGTTCTAATTCTCCCTCAATTCATAACGTATGGACAGTTATCATCTGAATCCCTCATTTGGCTGTCATATTAATAATTCTTCATATAATTATCTTGTATGTATGTTTTTTTATATTTCTTAAATTAGACTTTACTTCCTTGAAGACAGGACAAAATTATCAAGGTTTTTGAAGATGGTAAAGAAACAATTCAGCTTGACCCCAACAGCAAAGTAAAACTTTTAAATGCTTTTGGGCAGAGGAAATTTTTCACGACATTAATGTTTCAGTAAGATTTAATTGAGGGTAGTGAAAGAATAGACAAGGGCACGAAAGACTAGATTCAAGAAAATCAGTTTGGAAGCTTCAGTAATAGCTCAAAAGAGTGTAGTAGTGGAAGTAGAAAGAGAAATGGAGGGAAGAGACATTTGCCGGCAGAACTAAAAAAGATTTAGTGACTTTTTGTGAGATGGATCTGAAGACAACTTGGGGGTCAAAGCTAAATTGAAGGTTCCAACCCTGGGGGATGCAGACAACAGCTTGGCGAGTTTCAACAAAGAAAATTAGGGAGGGACGTCAACTTGGAATGTCAAAAAGATAATGAGTTGTGGTTGAAATGAGAGAAATATTAATAGCAGTAAAACTAGGTAAGAATAGTTGGAACACGAACCTGAATCTTGAAGAAAAATGATTAGAGATATACTGATAAATTTGGTAGTGAGCCGCATAAAGCTGATAAGCAAAGCCATGAATCAGATGAATAAATTACCATATTCAGCATAAATGCAATACATATTTTCTTTTAGGTAACTGTCTCTAATATTTTTAATAATTTGATTATATTCTATTGTATATAAAATATTTATAAAATTTTCAAATCTTATTATATTCCCATATATTTTTGCAAGTTTATATTTTTAAAAATGAACTCAGAGCCTTAAAACACCAAATTCTGTGGAATTATTAAGGTTTCGTCCTTTTTGAAATTATTTACAGCGTATTTTTTGAGTCTTATGCTATATTCTAGAAATCCTAAATGCTTCACTGTGCCAGTTGGAACTGTGTTTCATTCTGTCTTGTGTTTTCCCTAAACATTGCTAATATGATTAATGAACCAGACTAGAAAATTGAAGTGCTGTTTTTTTTTTTTTTCCCACCTCCTATGGATGTAAATGCAAAAGACACTTTAAAAAACATTCTCTATTCCCTTCCTTCCACCCTAGGGAGGGAATGTACATTTCTGTTTCTAAGTTACACATTCTCTCTGGCATCAGACTTATTCCCAAAGGATTTTCAACTCAAAAAAACAGTGTGTTTTCTGTGCAAATCACATAACCAATCTAAATTTTAATAGCTTCAATATTGTGCCTTTTACCACATATACCGCACTATAAAAGTTTAAGGGTGGCCTTTAGAGATTTCCACTTCTTCTAGAATTCATCTCTCACTCATTGTGGAAAATGGTGAATCTTTTTCAGGTACATCCAAATGATTCTTCATGACTCCCTCTATCTTTCATGATAGCTTCCGAGGCTGTTCACATTGCTTCTATCCTTGCAAAGGTCATTTATCAAGCACTGGCTACTTAGCTGTTACTAAATGCAACCAAGAATTTTAATGGGGTACTCTTTTAATATTAAAATAAAGAAATATTACAAAAATAGTAATTAAAAGGGATTCTAAAGACAGGCAAAAATATGAGCCTAGGGTACACACATGCTCCATGTTATATTTAAAAGATAAACTCGGGCTAAGATACATCATTGTACATTCAAGATGTGCTTTGTCCTTGGGAGAAAAGTTCTGATTTCTTATAAGAAGATCTGATGCGAGAGACTTTTGGAAAAGCAGAAATGAAGGATGAAGCAAATTATTTATAATTGAGTAAAAGCCAAATGATATTCTGAGACTGTCTTCAGAGGACCCAAACAATCTGCCCAGACATAATGGTGGTATTTGGCAACTACCTTGCCCAAAGGAGAATGACTACTGTGGTCTTGCTGAATATGAATAAAAACACAGAGGAAACTCCTGAGAGTGTTTGTGCATATGTTTTGTGTCCTAAACTCGATCCAAGAAAATCATGCACTGCTCTGTGCATGCACTGTGGCAAGAGGGTTGGCCTAGGATGGGATTATCACTTGGGAATGAACAGATTTCATCAATTGATTCACATTACCCATTATTTAAAGAGAATTGCTGATAAATCAGGATATTAACCTAAAGATTACTGATCAATAGGCATATAAATCCAAAATGGAACTGCAACAATTAGGTATAAAATCTGGATACTCACAAACAGTATCAAAGAATGTGGAAAGCCAACTTGATAATTTGAATGTTTTTTGTTAAATCAAGATCAAAACAAAATGAGTTGGGTAGTGATTCAGGATATATAATTTCCATTATATTTGAGGTTTCAAACAGTTTGCCCTTCTAGTTATTTAAATATTTCTTTCATTACATAATGTCTCCCTCATTTTTGAATAATTTAAGAGTTATTTCTGATATGGTGGTCTCACCTTCCAGTTCTCATTATAGTATATGCCGTTAAGACAACTGACTTTTGCTTGCAATTGTCATTAAGTCACTTTCCCTCATGTCTCATAATATATTATCATTCCTAGTTTGTAGATAATGTGGAACTAGTTATATTTTAGGTTAATTGCTGTATGGTTACATAGATAAGAGAATCTTTAGCTCATCAGGAAACTATTTCTAGTCTATATTTTGCAACAGATAATTTCTGATTCTCTGCTAAGAACTTATTCACTCAACTTACCTTGCAAGGTAAGGCAGCTGTCCTTATTAGGCTGTCCATATGTAATTGCTTTTTTACTTTAATTTTCTCTGATAATTTTAGGCTCTATCCATTCACTACAAGTGTTAGAATAAATTTGATTTACAGATTGGTTTCCTAGTGTATTAAGGATCCAATTCAAAGGTAGAAAACCACTGGAGACCACCTGAGGCTGCCAATCAATCAGTGCACATTTGTTGATTGCTTATAAATATGTACAAAGGTAGAGAAGATATTGTCCTTGCCCTCAGAGAATTTACAAAATAGTATGTAGGAGAAATACACAAAAAGCTAATATATAAGGCACTGTTTTAGAGGAAATGTCAAGGGAGCACAAAATACTGTAGATCACTTGGGGAATCAGGAGAGCTACTCTGAAGACATGGACTTTGAAGAATGAGCATGATTTTGACTGGCAGAATTGGGCAAAAGCACATTCCAGATATAATTACTTTTTCTTCTGGCTTCATGCAGGAAGAAATAATTATATGGGTTTTTTTGCTTATCAAAGTCGAGTTCTCAAATGACTTACAAGTATTTTTATGTATTTTTATTCATTGTACTTACTTGATTGATCACAACTGCTAGTGGAATTTGCATATTCATCACTTATTGCTTTGAAAGTGTGTTTACCCGATTGACAATATTATGATTTTCAATGACAAAAATTTCAATTGTTTTATTCTAAATCAGTGCTTATCTACAAATTGTCAGTTTCCTGAATATAAGACATAGTACACACAATGCTGCCTTAGAGCTAATGAAATAATTGTGGGTATAGTCACTAAAAGTTCTATCAAGAAAACAAAAAGCAAAACCTTTTATGTAAAGGTTGATTATTGTACAGCTGCTTTGTATATTGTAAGCAAATTCATCTGTTCCTTTTTCTTTTATGAAGTCCTTTTCCACTTCCTGGGGATGAATACATATTAATACTTAGTTTATAAGATCAGGCTTTAGAAGATGTACTCTAGAGCTAGACTTTCCCAGTTCAAATTCCCAGATCTGTAACCCTAGGCAAGTTACTTAACCTCTCTGTTATTCCATCAATAAAATGGAAATAATAAGAGTAGCAACATCACAGTGTCATGTGCATTCAGTGAGTTAATATGTGAATAATTCTCATAACAGCACACCTGGGAAATCACAAGTCATCAATAAATGACAGTGAACTTAGCACACAGTAAGCATCATACAAATGTTTGCTCTTGTAATTATTATTGCTATAAATGTTAGATGCATTTTTTAAAAAGACAATGCCAACTGACAATAACCCAAATTGACATGGAAGAAGGGTTAAGTGGATGACAGAATACAAAGTATTTATTATCATCTTGTCAGGTGAAGACATTTCCAAGAGAATAAAACTTTAAATGTGGTTGATTCTGTAAGTCAGAAATTTACAAGTGGTCTATGGCTCATTAATGAAGCACTAAATTGGACAATCAGTGTTAATGGGAATTGCACAGTAAAAGCACTACACATCAAGTTGAGTCTCCGGACTAAATGTATAATCACACACTTCAGCAATTTAGTTCCAAGCACTCTTTGTGTCATCCTTCAGAATAGATAGATGGATAGACAGATAATCTGTATTTTCAGAGGACGTTTTAGTTGTCATTTATTAATTGTATCTTACCTCCTTCAAAGAAAGAAGTACATTGAAAAAAAAACCAGAACAGTTAAAATAGATGGGAAAATATTAAATTACAGGACAAAGACAGAATAAAATTTATCAAAGAATTAAACTAATATAGTTATTGCAATTAAATATAAAATTGAGTTGAAAACTTCCTGGCCATCAAGGATAAGAGCAAGTGCTTAATGTTATTGGTAACTCTCTTAGCAAGTAATAATTCAAAATCTATTTCTCTTATATACTTGACATGCTTTCTCGGTTAAATAGGTAGGAAACACTCTGTAAATGTTCCACATTCATTCTCTCACTGCTTTCAAGTTTTGTTTTCCTTTTATTTAATATGAGGAACTGGCCATTTGTTGCAGAAGTTTCTTTATCATGTCTCCTAGGAAACCTAGCTAATCCTCAAGCAAATAAGCCTATTTGTATGATGGCCTTAACTCCCAGACTCCCCTAGAGAGAGATGAAGAGTAACAGTCTGCCCACTATCCTTCCTTGAGGAGCTAACCTTTTGCTTGTGTGATTAGGCATCTGAAATACATCTCACTTTCCTTTCATAGCTAATATCTCTGGACACATGATTGACATGACACCTCACAGTTTAGCATCATGGAGCAGTTAAATCCGACTCCATTACCTGTCGAATTTAGTTTCTTAATCTCAAACACAATATGCACACAACTTGGCCATATCCAGCTTTTATTTAAAGCTCATGTCACGGTGCTTTATGTAGAGTCAAGCAGTATTAAACGGTGTGGAGTGAAGCAAATGGAAAGATTAATTTTGCAATGTGACACTAAAAGGAACACTTTAAAACAGGGATTAGGGGTTGGGTCTGTTCAGAGAAAATACTGAAACATATCCATTGTAAGCACCAATACCTCAATCTACTGCCGTAAGAAAACCTAGCTTTGTAAACACAGCTTCTATATTCCTATGGAAAAGCACACCTAAATTGGAATAAAAAGTTCAACATTCCTAGGTAGAAGTAATCAGGCACCTTTCTAATTTATTTTCCCTCCCCCCTTTTAATCAAAAGTTGTTAGAGTGTTGTATGAAAAGAGAGAAGGTTAGCACTCCCCTGGCCAAGGGTGGAAGAGACCCCAGGCCTGACAATACACATACAGTTGAGCCATTGCCACCTACTTTGTGGCATCCAACTGTTGTTTAAATTTAAAGAAACAAAAAAAAAATTGTTATAGGAAAACTAAAACCTAAATTTCTATGGAAAAAAAAGAAATATCTATGAATATAACTTTTAGAAAATCCAAGCTCAGGGAGCCATTCAAACAAGTCACTAACTTCAAAACTAATCGTTACAACCATTTTGGAGAACATAGGTATTTCATGGCATTTCTATGAACAAAAATACAAGAGAAATAGAGTAATAATTTAGATTTTGTTTAGTTTCTTATGTTTCCTCTGATGTTAATTATTTTGAGCATGATTAAAAGGGAGATATTCATCTTAAAAATAGATAAATCTGTAATGATCATTTGAAGACCCGTTAGTTTGTTTTGAACAGCAGCTGAAGTAAGATATTAATATAAAACACATAAAAAGTATATAAAGGGCTATCACATAGGGAATGTTTGAAAGATTTAATGAATGGCATGAGTTATTCCAATAAGAATCAAGTGCAAATTTCCCGACAGTTAATGCTGATAGACCTATGGATGTGTTACCAAGGGAGGTATTGGAATCACATTTTTCAGAAATATTTAAAAACATAGAAGATTCTCATCTCACTGAAAAACAAAAGTTACTGAATTTCTACTCCAATTGGAGCACTGTACTAGAGAGTCTTGGGAGGATTTGAAAGAAATGGAAGGTATTCTCTAATTTTTGAAGAACTTTGAGTGGGAGGATGGAAAACATAAAAAAAAAAAAATGTTGAACCAAAGCTTCGTTGAGGAACCATTTAAGTTTAATACTAGACAGTCATGGCAGTCAAGAAAAGTACTGAATTCCCCAAAAACAATATTGGTGTATTCCGTTTCCTCCTCTGAAGAAAGAGAATAGTAATAATTTCTTCACATGGTTGTAAAGTTACAAAAAGTAACATATATATACACAAAACGCTGTCCAAAATATTGTCCAATCAAGTAAGAATTCAACAAATAGAAACCATCCCTAATAAATATTATCATCATTATCATCATCTTCTTCTTCTTCATCACCTACTTCTATTATCCTGCTATTATCCCTTCCACCAGGAAGAGAGCTGAACTTAACAGGTAGCAGTTTTTGGTGTTCCACTTCTACTGTGTTCTCCATTAAAGCTGTTTCTTCTAACCAGCTTGCATCCATGCTGGTTAACATGCCTAAAGCTCTGTGATTCCTGCAGTGTTGAGCAGCACCTGATAAACTCAAAATAAGATATTCTCTCATTTCATTCTAGGTTTAATGGGAGTCACCATTGTCTGAACAAAAGAAACCTCAAACCCAAACTCTTGGGCCGACAAATCAACCAGATGAAGACACGTTAGTGTTCAAGATTAATTTTTACCTGGCATTGCCTCAAAAAAAGACCTACAGTTATGTGAAAGATGTTTTTCAGGTTTTTTAGATTTATATTTCTCATTTTGATGTAGGTGGTGAATGATTTTATTAGTCATATTTACTCAGCCCTATAATTTGGCAACTTTCGGCAGATTTACCATTGTGAATTCTATCTTCATCAGAAGCAAAAAGTTCATTACTATGTTCAAAATGGTTCATAATGAATGTGCTAATTGGGAGCACATTGACACATTTCATTTCCTTCTGTGTTTATTTCTAAAGAAAACTAGTAAATTTGCTTTCCTGTGTACATTTAACGTTAAGGAAATTTCTACTGTAAGAAAACCATTTTCAAGTTCCTCACCTCAGCTACAGAGGCTTGAAAGGTAAGAAAAATTCACTATCAAGACATTTTTTAAAGTGATTTTATTTGAAGGAAAATTGTTTAATAGAAATGATTGAGTACACTACTAGTGTCTTCTATCTTGTTACAATGAGGAGTCATTCATAACATCAACCAACAGGAACCTACCAAGCCCCTGAAACTCGGCAAAATCCCACTCGGTTTCAAAACACCTGATAAAAATTCATAGGTTTAGTGCACTTATATTTACTTAAACTGAAGGACGCTTCCCAAAGTGAAAAAATATATATGTATTTTCTAGAGAAATCCTTCTTTTAAAAGGGCCCCAGTTCTCAACTCCAGTTCACAGTTACAGACATCATTCGGACGTCCATACCTGATAAAATACCTTCCATTATTGAAAAAAGTCTTGTTTCATTCTTGGTCCACGGGCATCCTCTTATTTTGGACCCTTATGGCGTGGACTTGAATGGTCAATGAGAAACAGGATACTGCTCTTGAAGTAGAATTACAGATTCTCATTCTTCCTATAGGACCCATTAATTATTCTATTCAATAACAATTTGGAGTTTTGTTAATTCAGCTAAATGAAAATGAGAAAAGCAAACCAAACTCTATTAGTCAGTGTTCTCCAGAGAAACAGAACCAATAGGAGATAGACAGATAGATAGTTGATAGATAGATAGATAAATAGATAAAAGGGGGGATTCAATAGAGGAATTGGCTCACGTGATTACAGGCTGAGAAGTCCCACAACAGGCTGACTTCAAGCTGGAGAAGCAGGGAAGCCAGCAATGTGGCTCAGTCCAAGCCCAAAGGTCTGGGAACTAGGGAAGCCAATGGTGTAACTGTCAGTCTGAAGCCAAAGGTCGGAGCACCTGGATGGCTGCTGGTGCAATTGCAGAGTTCAAAGGCCAGAAGACCTGAAGTTCTGATGTTCAAGGTCAGGAGAATGAGCATCCCAGCTCCGAGAGAAAGGGAATGAATTCACCTTTCCTCTGGCTTTTTATTCTGTCTGGGCCCTCAGTGAATTGAGTGGCGCCCACCCACATTGGGTAAGCGTGGAGGCTCTTCCTTACTCAGTCCACTGATTCAAATGTCAAAAACACCCTCAAAGATATACCCAGAAATAATGCCTTACCAGCCATCCTAGTCCAGTAAAGTTAACACCTAAAATGAACCATCACACAAATCAAACAAACAAACAAAACAATGGTGGCCCTGAATTTTAAAGGGAAGCTTTGGTATAGTGTACAGAACATGTATCTCTTGTTAAAAGACACGAGTTTGAAGCTCAGTCTGTCTGTTTCTAGCCATCAAAATCACAGACACATCTCTCAACCTTTCTGGACATCAGTTTTTTTATTCATAAAACTGCAGAAAATAATAATCTATTTCAGAGTGTGATTTTAAGAATAATAACATATAAAACACCTTTATAAACTATAACAAGCAAAAATGAACATTAGCATTGCTGTAATTAATAATAATAACCTTACCAAAATTTTTATTCTCCTTATCACTTCCTGGACATCAGGAAGCCCATCTTATTTGGATGGCCCATTAGGGAAAATATCTGAAGAATATAAACCTTAGACATCCAGACTCGAGCACTTGCAAGGACTTCAGACTACTTTTTTTTATTCCTTATCCTTCTTTTTCAATCTAAATATCACCAGTTCCTCCAGTTCTAACATATGTTCCATTCTCTCCTTAAAGCAACCTCCAAAGGGCCAATAATTAAAAAATGGTGTACTAGATGGTCCTTCTTATGACATATTTGAAAAGGAAATCAGGTCAGGTTTTACCAAAATTATTAAACATCATCCTTACCATTTGGTATCTATCTTAAAATGCAACACCCCTAACACTTAAGAGCATCTAATACACATACACATACACACACACACACACACACACATATACATGCACACGATTTCTTGTTGTTTTTCTGTTTGCACCTTAAAATGGGTGTACTGCAGGTCAATTCGATTCTGGCACCAATTACCTGGAGTTAGCGTAGACCCCATGTGTTAAGGGCTCAGCCTTCCATAAGAGTACCCTTATTTCAGATGACAGGCACCCTTTAGGGATCCCCAGCCCACCTTCCCTTCTAACTTACTGTCTATAAATTCAGGAGTTCCCACAATCCCCTCAGCTTTAATAATTCACTAGAACACCTCAGGAAAGTGCTATGCTTAAGATTACAGTTTTCTTATAAAGGATATAGGAGAGGTCTGAAAAAGAGCACAGAGCTTCCGTGCCCTCTCCACGTGGAATCAGGATGCATCACCCTCCCCACACATCAATGGGCTCACCACCTCCACCTAGTGGGCAGAGTTTTTCTTGGAGCTTCTTTTTGTAGGCAAGCTTGATTATATCATTGGCCACATGATTAAACTGGATCTCTACTCCTCCCCCTTCCCCCTTATCCCTAGAGGTTGGGCTGGTCCAAAGTTCCAACTCTCTAATCACACGCTGGGTATTTCTGGTCACCAGTCTCCATTCTAAAACTATCTAGAGGCCCACCGTTAGTTCTCTCATTAGCATAACAAAGACACCCCATCACTCAGGAAATTCTAAGAGTTTTTGAAGTTTTGTACTAGGTGCTGGAAGAAAAAGACCAAATATATTCTCTATTATGCTATAATATTTTACACACATGTTTATTATTTGTCCCTCAAATGAAAATATAAGTTTCATGAGGCCAGAGACTTTGTATATCTTATTTACCTCTGTATCCTAGCACATAGGAGAGTTCTAAGCATATAGTGCATGCTCAATATTTATTAACTGAATGGATGAATAAATGTATGGATGAATTATCAACTGAATGAATGAATAGATATATGGATGAATCAATTCTATATTATAACTTATTTTCATTTGAATCTTGCCAGATTTAGTAGTCTTCTAGCCTCTCCTATTAAAATGCAACATCTATGATGATGATCACTTGTAAACCCTGAGCAAATAACACCTGCATTTGAATAGACTCAAGATTTGTAAAAATTCAATTCAATTTAACATATATATATCGAGTACCTACTATGTTCCAGGCACTCTTTTAGGTCCCACATGTTTGACAATTGGCCCAGGTGATTTTAACTTCAGCAAGTTTGAAAGCCACTGTGATCTTTACCAACCACTGATGGTATCACCATCTCATGCAATACTTGCAGCTTAATCATCCCCAACACCACTTTTGTTATATCTTTTCTAGATCAAATACTTGGGATTTTATCTATGGACTAGTGGATCAAGTTCAAGATCTACAACATGCTGACCAAATTAATCCCTCCCATTTGAATCATCCCCTAGGATGAACACTCTGTTTTTCACAGAAATCAAAACACATCTTATTCATTCCCATTCCCAAGCTCTTGCTCCTTCATTGCACTGTCCAGGAATGCCATTCTCCGCCTTTTCCATTAATCTATACCTGATTCATCTATCTGTTGTGATCCAACAGAAGGCCACTTAATGGTGGCTTCCTCAACCTTTCTATCCATAAAACTCTTTAGTGTATTTGTATCTTTAGCACTCATTTGGCATTTATCCTACTAATTATATAGTTTTTATGAATGTGCTATAAAAGATTAGTACTAATATATTTCAAACCTAAGTCAAATGTTAACTGATTCTTTTAAATTGCATTCTCCATAGCTGGAAAAGAGCTCTGGAATTTTAGACTCTTATTTTATTTTGTATTTTCTTGAACTCTTTTTTAAGCATTTAGATACCTGGAATTTATCGTCTGAATCTAACTTTTTACTATCCTGCAAAACTAACTAAATAAAAACAATAACCTGAGACACAACCCACTTATAACCATTATTATAGATTTTCTGCTAATTCTTTCCTCTAGAATTTAATTTAACAAGGTAAACTCTATTTTTTCTAATCCTCAATACCTCAGAATAGATATAGGAGCCTCCTTATGGTTTGCCGTTTCAAGATATATAGAGACTACATGTAAGTTTCTTTGGGGGTCATTCCAAAATAAGTGGAGTTATGATGTAAATGTGTATTTGTCATTCACAATAGAAAATTATGTGGGCAGCTTTCATTATAGCTGGGTAAATTTAGATAAATGAAATGTGTCAACTTAGTAATTACTAAATGTTATATGTGAGGCAATTAAAGCATGAATGCTTTTAGACTCTGTTGTAGCTACAGGCTGTTTTTTATGAATTGTGATTCAAAATAATAAAAGCTGGCTTTAAAGAGAGTCAAAGGAAGAACACAGGTGAAAATACTGTAGGAATCATTTTATTTTCAGGAAGGTTGGATTTTACCTTTTGGTAATCAAAAATGTAACAATAAGGTGATTTTTTAAGACATCCTCTTCCTTTGTGCATAAAAAACAAACAAGGCCTAATATTTTTAATGTTCCTAAGGGTGTAAGCGAGGCAGAGATATTGTACTTTTTTATAAATTAAATCATGTTTCAGCAACTGAGGTAAGACGAGAACCCAGGATTCACATATTGCATATTAAAACATATCCTCCTGACACTCCTAATATCAGGCCA
Organism: Varecia variegata; assembly: GCA_028533085.1. NCBI lineage: Eukaryota > Metazoa > Chordata > Mammalia > Primates > Lemuridae > Varecia > Varecia variegata. Next base: position 23,297,512 of record CM052445.1, on the reverse strand, counting down.
TTTCTCAAAACCAGCAAAGTTTTGAGAATTCTCTTACAATGACCAAAATAATACAAAGTCTGAATTCCCTTACAATGAACAAAATATAGCATACATAAACTTCTTGGCAATAAGGCTATTTCAAACAATAGTAATTTACAGACGGTGTCCTAAAGCGAGTTGATCAATACTCTTTTCCCTGTAAATATGTTGCAATAAGATCAAGCCATGCATTCATTTTGTTAAGCTCTGTGAATTCTCATCAGTTCTGGGAACTACCAATTTTACCTATATTGATATTTGGCTCCAACTTAAAATGAAAAATCAATATTTTAGAGAAAGAAGTGTGCCTTGCTCTTTAAATATTCCCTTAATAGATAAGTCACAAAGAACCCTCTCTCTCTCTTTCTTTTTCACTCTCTGTCTCCCTCTCCCTCTCACAATCTTCTCCCCACTCCTGTCCTATCCATAACATAGTGATAACTAACATCTGTTTGGCTACTATTTTAAAATCATTCACTGAATGCTATTTAGTTCCTAATGATCTGTCAATTATGCTCACCATTTGATTGTTCCTTGTCAATGGTATCTCCACTGGGTAATATAGCTCCAGGATTAAGGCTATATGGAACATGGTGGCAGAAACTATAAATTTTCTCCCAATCCCTAATTTTAAATTGGGCACAAGGCTGCCCAGAATAAAGCAACATTTCTCAGCCTACATTCTAAGTGGAATGTAAGCAGAAGTCCAAAGTAAAAACTCCAGGGTGGTCTTAAAGGGACATACCCCTTTTCAAATCATTTCTTCTTCACGCACTCTGAAATGAGAACATGGCAGCTAGATCTTAAGGAGCCATCATGGATGGCAGATGAGAAGACAAGTATTGCTGATGATGAAGTAAGAAGATAGAAACTGAATCTCCGATGACCATAGTGGGGGGCGCCATACCAGCCCATGACCACTTATTCCTGCCTTCATTTCTGTGAAAGAAAAATCAACGACTACTTAATTAAACCATTGTCATGTGTGACCATTGCAGTCACACACTGCCAATCTTATCCGAATGGATACAAATGGAAAAATGAAGTGGCTATCTTTTTTTGTCTGGATATGGGATTTCAAAAATCCACATGATAGGTGCTCTTAAGAAAAGAATACATGTTCCATGGCATTTATCATTTGAATAAATTTACCTTTTCTAGTCACCTCAAATACTGAGCTCTAGTACTTTAAAATATGTTTCTAAAATAAGAGCAAAAAATGTACTTGTTTTTTTTAAGAAAAGGAAATCTGTATGATGCTGATACCATTAAACCTATATGCTCACACTTTTCAGGACCACAGTGAAACATCCTGGGTGCATTCAGCATCCTTAACAACATGTAATTCTTTAAGCCTATTCAGTCACAAATACCTATTACAATGCTAAACTTAATCCAAATATCTACCACCCAAATGTCTTCAAGCACTCCAGTCATCCTTGAATGTCCAAATAAAACAGCTCCAGTCCTATGCAAGCCAGCAACAGCAGAAAGTCCAAGGAGTCCTTACATTCTTACTGATCTAAAACTCTCTAGTATCTTGCTCCCACTCTCTGATTCTCATTCTCATCTTGGTTTTGAGGCACCCTCTGTTCCTTTCTTTTCTGCCTTACTACGCACTGGACACCAGACCTATTTTATCTTTTAAGAACTACACACACAAGGCTGTTGTATGTATTTCAGGTCAAATTTATGTTCATATACATACACCATAGAAATTCCTCATTGCCCATCTTTTGCATTCTAGGACCCTCTTCCTGCAGATATCTTCCCCGTTTTCTTCTCTTTTTCTCATCTTGTTGGCCCTGAGAAAACATCTTCCCCATCTCTCTAGAGATTGTCCCCTAATTCCCATTACTTTGTTTGTAAATCAGTGTCATCTGCTTTGATGTAACCCTTCATTGCCGTCCAGACTAGGAAGTAAATTGAGGGAGGCCCACAGGCTCTCTCCTTTCACTATCAAAAGGATCGTTAAGGTGGAGGAAAAGAAACACAGATATAAGAGAGAGAGCCTATATCTTCAGTTATGAATAGGGATTAAAAGATTAGAAGTATTAGCTTTTCTGAACTCTGGGCCAGGTTAAGGTTTAAATGTCTAGGGAGGGCTTTCTCCTAAATGAGAAAAATCTTTGCTAAAGAAAAGAGCAGCTATAGAACATCTATTCTCCTGTCCTTCAGATCACATTCTCCAGGACTGTGAATTTTTTTTCTTCACCATTACATAAGCCCATTCCCTTCTACATATAACATCACCAAGGTCTTCTGGGTGACTTCTAGGGCATTGCTCTTTCCATTAAATCACATTGCTTTTTAAACCACTTTATTGGAGTTTCTTTTCTAAATCCATTTTGATCTCCTGTGCAAAAGGCACAGGCATTAATGACCACCTTTGAACAATATGTCTCTTGAATGAATTAATGAGAAGGTGGTCTCATTCCTTTGAGTAAGGACATGACCAGATGGCATTTGCTTTTCATAAATGAAGAGACTCTCTAATCATAACTACCACTTCACAATCCTTATACAGAACTAAAACTCTTTTTTAGAAAAAAAAAAACAATCCCAAGAATAAATTCCTACAGAAAATATAGTCCCAGAATTTGGAAAATCACTTCAGGGTTATTTTTTCCAGTAATCCTCTATTGGATCACCTTTTATCTGCTAGTAATCACACTGGTCACTAGAGCTATTTAAAGATAAGTAAAATTTCATTTACTACTCTGGAGGAGGGGGAAAGTGGAAGAGAGATAGGACAATGAGTAATGTGAGTGCAAAAAAGTGGCCCATATCCCAGTCACAGAGGTAGCACCTAAAGTTCTATGAGAGAGGTAATATCTGGGCTGAATCTTCAAAGACAAAAGGAAACAAAAGTTAGCTAGAAAAATATGGGCTCAAAGGATATTTTATGCAAAGTAAACAATGTGCAAAGATTTAGAGGATTAAACCTCACGTGCAAGAAGTTTAGAACTGCTGTAATATTCACTGTAAAGTGACAAATGGAAGAAGGTAAGCTATGCTTTACTCATGTATTTATTTACTTATTTGTGTCTTTTCTGTCTTCCCCATTAGCCCTATGAGAGTGGGATTTTTGTACTTTTCTCTCTGCACCTAGAACAAGGCTAGTCACATAGTAGTTACTCAATAAATATTTGTTGAATGACTCTAAATGTAGCCATGGAGGAAAGAGGTATAGCATAGCAATGAAGAACATGAGCGCTGTCCAAAGAAAACCTGTGCACACATACAATAGAAAACATGTATAAAAATATACATAACAGCACTGTCCACATATAACAAAGCCCTGAATACAACCCAATGCCCATCAACAAAAAAAAGATCAATAAAATGAAGTACATTCATGAAATTGTTCATTATATAGTAATCAGAGTATAATGGTATAGATCAATCTTAGCAACATGCCCCAAAAGATTACATGCATAATGATAGCTTTTTGAAGTGAAAACCATCTAAAATAAAAATACATACATTTTGGGAATACATATGATAGCAATAAGACTATATGAAAAGAAAAGTAAATTCAGAATAATGGTTACGTCAGAGAAGTAGGGGAAAAGGAATAAATGGAAGGACCACATTTTGAGGTTTAGATTATTGTCAAGGTCTTAACTTGTGTTTGGGGTGGCATTTGGGGGCATTTATTACATTATTAAACATAACAAATTATCCATGCATGGAAATATTAAGAAACACTAAAATAAACTGAACCAATTTTGTTCAAATACAGCCAAGGAAGAAAAAGGAGAGGAAAAATGTGTTCCTGGGCCCTTGCTTTCTCCCAGTAGTGAGGTGCTGGGGGCAGACAAAGTGTATTCTATACTCTGGAATTAGGCCATCTGGGTTCAAATTCCAAACATACAGCTTCTAGCTGTGTGATCTTCCACAAATTCCTTTGAGGGTTTATGCCTCAGTTTCCTCAATTACAAATGGGAGTAAAAACAGTACCTTCATTTTAGGGCTGTTTTGGGATTACATTAAATATGTGTCAATACATGTGCCTGGTGCTAAGTAAATGTGGTGGTAAGTCCCCAGGATAAAGAAATATTAGCTGTTATTCATACGGGACTACAAAATGGAAGACCTTGTATATTAGACTAAACAGTTTCTGCTTTTACCTACAAAGGTTTTGAGAACTCCAGACAAAAGTTTAAGTCAGGAAATAACATAATTATATTTTTATTTTCAACTGGTTCCTCTAAATTGCCATATTATGCAGGGGTATAATACTTTTAGCAGGGAAGTCAATCGATACATTATTGCAATAGTTATGAAGAGAGATTATGAAAGTATAAACTAAGGCAATAATAATAGAGAAGGAACAATGGGGACAGAAATGATGAAACAGTAAAAAAATAGAATCTTGGTATACAGTTGTATGTAGAATGAGGAGCTTGAAATGACTACCAAGATTTAGCATCATGGGATGAGTGAATGTGGGCACTGTTCCTATGACTGAAAATACGGAAAGCGTATAGGTTTCTCAGTCTTGGCACTATTGACATGTTGGTGTGAATAAGCCTTGTACGTAAAGAAAGAACATACTTACAGGGAAACATAATAATGAGTTCAGTATTGTTCAGTATTAAATATGTTGAATATACGTGGGCTTTAAGATGCCTATGGGACATAAGCTAATGCTGCCTAATAAATAATTGGATAATAAGAGTATGCAATTCAGAAGGAAAGTCAGAATTTCTAGTATAGATTTGGACTTTTAATTTACATACTATAAGCCACAGGAGATAATGAGTTCATGTAGGTGGAGCATGTGCAATAAGCAGGATATATGTCTGGAGAATAAACCAACTCAGGATGAGCAGAAGAGACACCAGTGTGATGGTTAATTTTAGGTATCAACTTGCCTGGGTTAAGGGATACCCAGAGAATTGGTAAAGCATTACTCCTGGGTTTGTACTAATATGTGAGGGTGTTTGCAGAGGAGATTAATATATGAGTCAGTGGACTGAGTGGGGCAGACCTGCCCTTAATGTGGGCAGACACCATCCAATCAGCTGGGAGCTGGATGAAACAAAGAGGGCAGAGGAAAGGCAATTTCCTCTCTCTCTCCCAGAATGGGGATGCTCTTCTTTTCCTGTGCTTGGACATCAGAACTCCAGGCTTTTTGGCCTTTGGACTCCAGGACTTACATCAGCACCTTCTTCCCATCTGGATTCTCTAGGATTCAGCCTCCTACTGAGAATTACACCATCAGCTTCCCTGGCTCTGAGGACATTGGACTTGGACTGAGCCAGCATCCTAGAGTCTCCAGCTTGCAGATAGCCTGTTGTGGGACTTCACCGCCTCTATAATCACGTGAGCCAAATCCCCTATTAAATCCCCTCTTCTGTATCTGTATCTGTCTATTCTATTGGTTCTGTCTCTCTGGGAAACCCTGACTAATATAACCAGTAAATAGATATTTTTTCTTGTCTTATTGCACTCTCTAGGACCTCCACTAGAGTGTTACATAGAAGTGATAGCCAACATTAGTGTGTTGTTCCCAAATAAAATGAGAATGTTTCTAAATTTTTCACCCTTTAGAATGACGCTTCTGGTAAATTTTGGTAGATACCAAGGGAGAGATTGTTAAAGAGGTTATTTCTAAGAAGACTAAAGATAGATTGGGCCAAGGACACAGGCATAGGGATAAGTTTAAACAAAGGAGCATACAAAAGAAGATGTGCCTCTTTCTCCAAGAATGGAGAGAAGGAGGTAAGAATGGGTTTTGCTTGTTTTCTGATAATTACTTCCCTTTCTTTTATATAAAATACGAAGTGTTTAATTTACTTAGGCTAACTCTCATAACTATTCTGCCAATAAAATTACACCAACATCTTGACCTGTAAATTTACAGGTTTAGGAGATAGAGAAGAGTATAAGCCTAATAGCCTCAAGGTTTTTTTAAGTGGTAGGCCACCTGGATGCAGATATCTTTTAATGAACTCAAGGTGTCCCCCAAGGGTTAGAAACCTGAAGCTTTATTTACATGGTAGACCTGAACAGGGCTGATTCTATTTAGAGAAGACAATCCCTAAATGTGGCTTTTCTCCATGTTTAAGTTAAATTCTGCTATTGCTTCAAACTTCAAAAACATTCACAAATTTCCTTTAGATTGAAATCAAATAATCTGCTGTTTCAGAGAAAAAGGAAGATGGCGAAATGCAAGATTCAGAATGGTCTAGATCAGGGGTTGACAAAATGTGGCCTGGGAGCCAAACTCCGGTTTCTCTAGAGTCTGTGGGCACCACATGAGCCAGTGAGCAATTGCAAGGCAAACGGGGCACCCACCCCATGCCCCACACTCCATGCTTAGCACCTGCCTCTCCAGCTGGCAGCTGAGCCTTGTCACTGCCCAGGGCCAGCACTCATTGTCACCTGAATGCTTCGGACTTCACTGTAAGCATTGAGCTATCATTCAGTAGACTCTCAGTGCAAGAGTCACCTCACCACAAACCCCCAACCCCTTCAGCCAGCTGTTCTCTTCCAGAGAATATCTCCAGTGAACCACAACCGGGTGTGAAGTCTGCCCACCACCAGGGACTGCCCGTTCCAAGCAAACACAGCAAGAAGCAACAGGAGTTTTCTCTCTCGTGATGTAAGTATCCTCAGTTTTGCCTCTTGGCTCCACAAAGTCTAAAACATTTACTATCTGACACAGAAAAGTTTTCTGATCTGTGGTATAGATTATTACTTAGAAATTAAATATGAAGAAGAGCCAAGGATAAAAAATTGTTCCATAGAAAATTGCATCCATTTGCCTAACCATGGAAAATGTATCTTTTTCTTCCTCGGTGAACTAAATTACTAAATGTAAATAATAAGACTTTGTCACAGTTAAGGTCAGTCAGGGTTTCTCAACCAAGGCACAATTAACATTTTAGGCTTGATAAGTCCTGTGCATTGAAGGCTATTTAGAGACATCCCTGGCCTCTGCTGACTAGTGCAGGTAGCAGGGAGCAAACCCCTTACCTCCCCAAACACAGTCGTGACAACCAAAACCGGCTGCAGGTATTGCCACATGTACCCTGGGGAGTGGGGAAAATCACTCTCAGTTGAGGACTACTGGAGTAATTGAAAAGTAATGAATGCCCTTAGGTTTGCCCCTCCTCTTCTATCAATATTTTAACTTTGTAAAAATGACTTCATCACATGTGGGAAATTGTTTTAGCAATATTCTTTAATCACTGGGAAGCCTGTACCAGAATCCTCCCCTAGTGATGAGTGTGGGCAGGGCAGGGCAGGGGGGACAGTGAGGAGAGAAGGGGTGCAGGGACAGAGGTGAAGAGAGTGGAGGATAAAGGCAGAGAGAGGGACAGCAATCTAGCCCATGAGGATGCCACGCCCATCAGCCATACGCACTGGAAACATGGAAACCAAGAAAGGGAACAGAGGCAGGACTGAGGAACTGTTAGCGACTGCCCTAAAGGAGACCCAGGGTTGACCAAAGACAAAAAGGCCAGAAGCATGAATTAAAACAGGAACACAGAGACAGGAGTATGACGGCAAGCCCAGGACATCACACATACATAGGGAAACCTCCAAGACAATTGCTTCGAAAGACTTCATTGCCTATGGCTTTTATCTGTCAGCTGTCATGGCATTTGAACTGCCTGGCAAGGTTGAAAGAGCCAGAGAAAACAAATGATAATACTGACCAGACCTTATCAGTGCATACGTTAGGAAATGGAAGTTAAATCATTCATTCAGATATCACTTCCTAAGAAGGAAGACATGGTGATGCTCCTGTGGTTAAATGAAGGCAACCTTTGTTCCCTAAAGCTTCAAGTTTTCTGGCACTCAACAACAGGAAATGAGGCGCACATTGCTAAAAAGCCCATACCAAGCTAAGGTGGAACACAGGTAGGAAAGGACTCCGACCCAAGAGGAGCTGGAACAAGAAAATCAAGGAGCAGTAAGGTCTTCCTCCAACTTTGCTCCCTCACTGCTCCAGCCCGCTGAACATCTTTGCTTAGGCTCTTTTTTTACCAGTTGCAAATGTGCCTTGGTATTCAAGGGCTGCTCCCCCACGGTGCCTTGCCAGACAATCCTCTGCCAGTTCTGGTCGCTTTTTCACGACAGCAGCACTCTTAGCACTCAGGAAGCGAGGTACAGGATTACACATGTCCCCGACTATAAGGTTTTTCTGTGTATCTTCAGTACTTTTTGTTCTGTCCCTCTTATTTTTATTAGAGTGCCTTGGTCCCACGTAATTCCCTTCTGTGACTGGGATGGCTGTCTGCGTCGCTGCAGGGACTCAGTCAATGCTGCCCCCTGCCTGACCACTCAGACAAGGACTCCCATCCCCAGCATATTAATGACCGGACTTCTTTTGAGATGACATAGTTGTTGTGTTATATCTAGGCTGGAGATTCTTTGATCTCTGTTGGTCTCTGCCTCATTATCTCTTTTTCTAAAGGCTTTATCAGTCATACACACACGAATTCTAGCCATGTCTTTCCCCTAGGAATAAGAATATGGGCGAGAATAGCAAAATGAGATTCAACTTAGGAAAGTGCACAGAATTTTTCCTAAGAGATTCTAAGAATAAGGAAAACAAAATTCAATGAATTGGAGAGGAGCACATTTAAAAGAAAGGGAGAGGGAGACAAATAAGAGAACAATAGCACCGCTTTTAATGGTTTGCCCTTGAAGACTCTGGATCAATTTGTGCTTGTCTTAATGCGAGACCATAGTCTCCTTGTCTCCTTGAGGGCAGGGGCTATTGTGTATGTGTGTGTGTTGGGAGGGTGGTGAGGATAGTACCTCCATACGTGCATGTAATAAACAGCAATAATCATTCTCACTATTAGCCTTTAACGTTCTTCCTAGTATAACAGGCTTGAGAGATGCCCCAGGACAAGTTATTTAATCAGGTAGTTTTGGAAACACCTTTTCGTGCAGATGCATCCCACACTTTCACATTGTTTAACATTGTTTTACACCACACATCCTGACTTTGTTCAACCCAGAAACCCTTCCATCATGTCACTCCTATTTCTAGTGCATTGCCAGGCTGGGAACATGGCTTTGCATTGCAGGATGAGGCTAGAGAAGGAACTAGAGCAGCAGCCGGAGACTGCTGTCCAAAATGTATCTCCCCTCGATTACTATAATCTTACCAGGGGGCAAGAGAGCACCAGATGGGACAACCTCTCTCCTCTCAAAGCAGAAAGCTTTCATTAGCAGACACAGCTAGGAACAGAGAGCATAAAACACACTCACTTGCTCCCCTGTGACTTTCCAGAAAGCATTCCAGAGGGTTCCTGAAGGCAGCCTGAGGCCAGAAGCAGGGCCATGTCCAGTCCTGACCGAGGCAGGAGCCTGTTGGGATCTGTATGGGGCTTGACAACCAAAAGGCTGCGTCAAGTCAAAAGAGAATCTTAAAAGAGAAGGTAAAGGAGAGGGACACTGGGCTGCTGTCCTTTCTGTTAAAAACAAAGACTGCAACAAAGCAGCGTGACCTCCCGGGCCGGGCAACTCACTGGGCTTCCTTTTTGGCTCTTTTCATTCTGTTTGGAACCCTATGAGTGACAGTTGCAGGATGAAAAAAGAAAAAGACAAGTCATGACACCTGTTCTTTTTCTTCTCTCTGTAATATAAGCTTCAAATCCTGCAGAAAGGCCAGAAGTTATACTATGACTCTCTGTACTGTCTGGTGTTAATGAGGCCTCCAGTGACATTTCCCCGCTAGACAGTGAAACAGGTAACGATATTGGTTCTGAGAAAGGAGAGGTGGGTCACACCTGGGGCATCCGTGATTATTTCCAGCAGCCAACCCCTACCTTGGGGGAACCCAGGCCCTGGCAGGTATACTAATCACGGCAGAGCGGCTCGGATAAAAGACCCTGGATTATTGGGGTGAAGGCCATTCCAGCCTACAGAGCTTTGTGCAGAAGCTTCTCTCAGGGATTCTGCAAGTGAGCTGGCTGTGCAGTGAAAGGTGCTGGTTCCCGGAAACCTTCGCAGCCCTTTGCAAGGCACTAGCAGGGAAGAAGGTGCCTCTACGTCTTGTCTCAGTCATTTGTTGATACGCAGTCATGCCACAGGTGGGCTATGTTGGCTTCATCTTGAATCTAATCTACATGCAAAGCAAAACAACCTGTTACCAAGACTGATTGGTTTGCTTCGCCAAGGCTGTTACCAGCTAAAAGCCTCTGAGAAGATTACACTTTGAAAATGCTTCCTAAGATGGCTGCTCCCTGAGCAGGCTGATGTGTTTGGGTAGAGAACGTGAACCTTTTATTCCTCTCACCATCCCACTCTCTGCAGCTAGCAGCTCTACAGGCTCATGCACACAGCTCTGCCTCGGCACAAACGTTGCCCATTTGTGTTACCCATGAACTGCTGCTTTCACACACACTCCATTTCACGCTCTCCCCTTTTCCCCCCTTTACTATGTCATTATATTCAGAGCAATAGCTACTTCCCTGACTATGATTGATCCCCACTTATTTCATCCTGCATGCAAAGTATTTGATTTCAAGTGTGGTTCATTCTGCTCGGTGAACTCATTATAGAGTCAAGCTGAACATCTCACAGATGTGAAGCACCTTGTCTTTGAGGTTCAGCAACCTAATTTGGAATCTCATTATAGATCTTCTACTGGTGGTGGGCACAGGGACAACTACCTGGCTGGCGTTTTCCTGCCGGTCTCCTATCCCATAAAGAAACTGTCATTTCAATATAGGCACACAAGAATATTTCTCGTTTTGGAAAATAGCTTTATTTATCTCTCCACAAATGCCTCTTGGCACTGATGAGAGAGTAATACTTTGTAGGCTATTTTATTAAGCATCTCAGGAGGTCAGGTGCTGAAAGAGACAGCTCCCAGCTGCTTACCGCCCATCTATTTAGTAGGCTTCTCTATGGATCTTCTGTTACATTTTCTAAAGTTCGCAGGGTAGTTGTCATTTTGCTAAGAATCTATTAATATATACCAACAATCTTTGCTTGACGCTGTAATGTAGTTTAATTCAGGGAGGACTGATTCCTGGTGTCTCTATGGTGAAAGAAGGGAGAATGGGGTTGAAATGGAAAGTTAGCTTTATTTGCAGAGAGATGCATTGATTCTGAAAGATTGATGCATTCATTTTTCCCCACTTATTTGGTGCTTTCAAACCCAATGAGCATCCAAGGCTCAGTTCTGGCTGCTAATGAAGTTTTTGTTTCTCCACTTTCTATTTTAAAACTTTGGTAAGAGAGAATATTTGCTTTTCCAATTGCAATTGTTTCCATTCCGCTACAGAACAGGCTGAGCTTTGAAGAGAACTGGAACTTTGTTTCTTTGCTATAGAAGAATAAATAGATTTCTTTAATCACATGGAAAGAAAAGTGAGTTAATAGTGTTTACGTATATTAATGAATAGGATTCATGTAGCTATGCCCAGAAACATACCTATGCATAAAAGTCTATATTTTTATCTTGGATTTAAATTCAGCAAGGAACACAGATTTTCCAACATCATACCCCACCTCCTGACTTATCCATTTGATCTAGAAAAGGGGTCAATAAACCACAGCCTGAGGACCAAGTCCATCTGACTGCCTGTTTTTGTAAATAAAATTGGAACATCTGCTTATTGATAAACATTGCTGCTGTCCAGCTGCAAAGGCACAGTTAAGTAGTTGAGACAGAGACCATAGTGTTCAAACCTGAAGTATTTACTATCTGACCCCTTGCAGGAAAAGTTTGATGATATTTTATCTAGGAAAAGAGATCTTATGGTTCTATCCCGTTTAATTAATGTTTAACAAAGCATGTGTTTTGAAAATAATTTTCAGTGGGATAACTGAGATGAGGATTACAATGAGCATAGAATAAGAATCTGACCCTGCTGAACCTGAACAAGGTTTTATGAATCTTAAACCTCTGCTGTTTCTACCCAAGCAAGGTCTTTGAACGGAACGGTTAATTAATAACAAAAATCTGATATAGTTTATTCATATTTTGAATGTTTTTTTTTAATTTGGAAAGCTCCCTCTCCACTGACTTTTGATTTCCACTTACGGACTGGGAAATTAATTAATATTTCGTTTTATTTTTATTGAATTACATTTGGGCCAGATGCATCACTCAGGAAAGGTGGAATTAGGAATAAATGATAGTAAAGTTTTATAGCATATTCACCCATAAAATTATCTCAGCGCTTGTATTTCTCCCCGTTTGGTCCTCCCCTCTGGTAGTTTCCCCTCTGGTTGTTATGACCCTTTAGACAGTCTGGCAGCTTCAGTGCTGGTCTACGGTAGGGGCTGGCTCACATCACACATCACTAAGTATTTGGGAGGACGCCAGCCATCCCTGACTATTGCCCCTGTATCTTACTGTCAGAACTGGAGTTGCATATAGTCATTCAAAAGGGTGCAGAGAGGCAATGAGATTGGGCATACGGATAGACAGAGATAGATAGATAGATAGATACATAAACAGAGAAAGAGATAGACAGAAGAGACAGACAGACAGGAAAAAGTATAGCACTAGGATTTAAATGACCCAGATTCAAGTTTTGCCTCTATACTTGCCTCAGCCAAGTCAGGGACTTCTCTGGAAACTCGGTCTCCTGATGATATGTAATAATAATAGTGTATCAAAAGAATCTTACAGAGTATTTTTAAGAGGAAACATGACAATATATCTGAAAGCACTTTTAAGTTATAAGTTGATAAGTATAAAGTTATTAACATTGTGACAGGACTAAAAACTACTTTTCACAAGAAAGTTCACAGCCTCTCTCGCGCCCCAGAAAAGAGAATTCTTACATTGCTCAAGCCAACCCTCCCCCTCCTCCCTGCCTTTAAACAGAGGGAAGTTTGAGCAACTAGAGCGAGGACAGGTTCACGTGCACTGGGAAGGCATGGAGTGGGTGGAGGTGTACACAGGTAGGAGGAAGGACACTGGGGTGAGGAATTAAAGTAAGTCTGGGAGCTACAGAGAAGAATCCTCCAGAGCCGCTTCAAGTGTGTGATGGAAGCAGAGAGGAGAGACATGAGGGTTTTCATAAGTGCAGCTCAGGCCTGTATTTGATTACCCTTCACAGGCTGAGAAATGCAGGTTAAAGATCGGTTATTTCAAAATTCTTTTGTTGATGGAATTTGTTTCTTTTAACCAGAAAATAGCAATGGGGATGGAACTGCCAGTGCATGCATGTATTGTCATCATTAATGGGTCCAGGCTTGTCTATATGGTATTACTCTTAGGCAGGCCTGAATTTATGCAAACGTGTGTATTTTAGGTGCTTGTTAGGTATATACTAAAAACTGTCTCATTTAAAAAGCTTTTCTCCAAAATCAGTTAGAAATGCTTATCATTTGTATTTGTCAGACAATGGCAGGGCACCATTTCCAGGGAGTCATAGTTAGAATACTAGTTCAGAGATTTTAAAATTACAGCATGTGTGAGGTGTGATGAGTGCATAGCTTGAAAAAAAAATACATATACTCAACCCCTTGTTTTCTTAACACAAACTAAAGAGAATATAACACACACTCCCTTGTCCACCAGTGATATGTACAAGACTGAACCAGAAAGCACATAAAGGATGAAAACGTTTTTAAAAATGGAAATTTTTTACAAAGAGATTGCAAAATCTGCTAGTCAGTCATTAGGAAAGATTCCAGGATTGAGTTAACATGATGATAAACTTGTCCTGAAAGATTAAAAAAAAAAATGTTAAAGTTCAATGGAGTAAGAAAAAGCATTGTTTAGAACATATTATGTTAAAAAGAAATGTGTTTTACATGTATTATTTCATTAATCTCACTCAGTAACCCTCTAATGATCATTACTGTATAGAAATAAGGTTGAAGTTTAGCAACTTGACTATGATTACACATCTGATAAATGATAGGGCTAAGATTTGCACTGGGTGTTTTGGTCCTAAAGCCCTGGTTCTACCAAGCTGTCTTCCACTCCTGGGGGACTGGCAATGTCAAGCCAGCAGGCCTCCAGAGGAGAAAGTGAATTATCACACTTTAAGACAGGCTGAAGGCCCCACTGCACCGATTTTATAAATGAGGCTCTGAGAAATGAAGTGACTTTTCCAGGGACACATAATTATTTAGTGAACGATCTAGAATCCTAATTTCCTGAATTGCATTTATATTATTTTTCAAACTGCAAGTCAGAGAAAAGAGGTAAACAGTGTTGGGAGCCTCACCCTAAGGAGCATTGGAAAAGGCTTATTAGCTTCCACTAATGCTTCTGCTTCTTAATTTTTTTATATTAGTATCGCCTAGTCATCTTGCCATTTTTTGCTATTTTCTATATCAAACAAATGTGGCCAAAATTATGACTTTCGTGTATTATTTTTTCATGGCTTCTGGAGGAGAATTCAGGTGAATTAGTTTCTTAGGGCTGCCATAAAAAAAATTACTGCAAACTTTATGGCTTAGGAAAAATAGAAATTTATTTTCTCACAGTTCTGAGGCCTAGAAGTACAAAATCAAAATCAAGGCGTTGGCACTGTCGGTTCCTTCTGGAGGCTTTGCTGGAGAGTCTAGTCCATGCTTTTCTCCTAACTTCTGGTGACTGTCAGCAATTCTTGGTGTTCCTTGGCTTATAGCTGCTTAACACCAATCTTTGTCTCTATCATTATTTGGCTCTGTGTCTCTGTGTTTTCTCCTTTTTTGTCTCTTGTAAGGATACTCCACATTGGATTCAGGACCAGCCTAAGTCCTGGATGATCTCATTCTGAGATCCTTAACTTAATTCCATTTGCAAAGACTATTTCTAAATCAGGTCATATTCATAGGTACTGGGTTAGGACTAGGGACACAATTCAACCCATTATAGCTGCAAAGGCATTGTGACCCATAAGGGAATTAACTAAGCCCACAGGAGCGACAGGCTCTGTACTCTGTGTTCCAACCCTAATCAAAAGGGGAGTTGTCATCCTCACCTCTCAGAATCATGGCCATGTGTGCTACCAGCTGGGTTCGCCAAGGATTTAATCATTCAGATTTGGCCATGGTGGGATGGGAAGAGGTTCTTGGAAATAGAGATTGTGATCTGAGCCCCAGTAGTTTTCCACCATTATGACCTTGGGTAAGTTGCTAAATGTCCTTAAGCTTCAGTTTCCTCTTCTATAAGATGGGAAAACAATAGTTACATCTACAAACAATCTGATGACTACATATAAAAGTACTTTGTAGATTACATAATAGTAATTTTTATTATTAGGTAGTTCAAAGTCCAAATACATAATTCTATTTCCTCTTCTGTTTTGAACAACTTTTCCTTCTTCTGCTCTTTAAGAATAATCATTATTCCCACAGTATTTTATGAAGACTTTTTTGTGTTTCAGACCCTTGGCACAATCTAAAATGCCTTTCTGTATTTTATATTTACATTGAAATGATTACATGCAGGTGTGTATAGGAAAGCAAAGGTGACATTAACAACAGTTAATTTAGGAAATGAAATATTTCATAAGTAGGATACATATCTAAATATTTCGCTACATTCGTGACTCACAATATGGCTTATCCTAATAGCAGATAAACAAGAAAAAAAGAGAGGGAAAAGTTAAATGTCTTTGGCAAATATCGTGTAAACGTGTCCTTCTGAAAACATTTTCATGATCATTTAAAAGGAAATGAATAATATAATTCAAAAATATAAATAGATGATCATATTGGACTGCAATGAGAGCAGATGTTTTAAGTTATGTAAAATCTTACCCCATCTGGTAAACAGTAAAAATGTCTCAACAGCAACCCACAGATGAAATGTTGCCAATAAAGCGAGTATAGTGGGGATTGAGTAGAAGTCAGTTTTTCTGGATTACTTCATAAAATGCTTAAAGGCTATTAATATGCATATAATCATTTCACCCCTCACACTGATTGTCATCCCAAAAATTATTTTCCAAAATTTTAGGAATTTCAGCAGACAAATTTTGTGATAAATTTCACCATCAATCACATTTGTTAAACAGCTCATTTTCTCCCAGAGGACCTTGAACCTAGAAATCCAACCTGGAGTGGTTATATGTTTAAGTTAATTAAAACATTTACTCCATCGCCAATCTAATCAGAATGAGTACCAATAAGATAGAATAAAATTAGAGACGAGCCAGACTCCCACTGTTGCAGATTCCATTCTGTCTGTGAAGAGTAGGTGGATCTATCAGGAACATTCGGTTTATGTCAGTTTGCCTTATAGCTGGGTTTCATTGTGTGAACTATTTCCAGTCTTCTCAGCTACAAATAGGTAGCTACCAATATAAACTTGGTGCATTATTTCAAGTTGAATTATTACCAGAAAACTTTTCTAAGAGCAATAGAGTGGAATATCTTTAAGCATAAAATCTGTTCTTTAGAGTCTCCTCCATTTGAGTCTAAAAGGCATTATTCCCATCGCATCTCTTGTCCCCATTTTTAAACTGTTCTAGGGAAACCCAGGTACCATTTCACTGATTCATTCTAACTGGAGGAACGGCCAGCAAAGCTCCCCCCACTACAAAGAAACCTGTAAAAAGTTAAATGAATTATTCTCAGGTATGTGCAGACTTCTGCTTAGAACAATAAAAGAACTTCTTGCCTTTATGAGGGTTAACTCTGAAGGAAGAGATAAATAAAGTAAACGGATGATATTTTAATTACAAGGACAAGTTCTTGTCCTAATTTTAATAAATGTGTTCTGTTCATTCAATTAAAGGGGTATTGTACTCACACAACCAGATACCACCCCACTCCTCAGGGTTCTATTTATACTAGAAGATTATTTACCAAACTTTTTCCATAAATTAGTAGAAATGAAAGAATTAAAACTCACTGGCCAAGACAATGAACATGAAAAATCTGAATTAAGTATTCTTTGATTTTTAATGGTTTCCTAGTTGTATTCATTGAGTCCTTAAAGACTCTGCAAATGCTTCAAGTGAAGAAACAGAGACCATTAATATTCAATTCAAGAAGAGTAAATAAGCCCTCTTTGGATGAAAAGATAGTTTAATTCAACAAATATCTACATTATCTTTGAAAAATATCAACCATACAATATCACATTGCTGCTTAAAGCAATCCAATGGCTTCCCAGTGCATTTACGATTGAGTCCAAACTCCTTGTCCTGAGTGATCTGGCACCTGCCTAACTGCCCATCTCTACCTCATACCTCTCTCCCCATTACCACGAAACGACTCTGACTTGCACAGTGACGTCCTTGCATATGCCAAGTTTTGTCCTGTCGCAGAATTTTACTGATCCTACTCTCCAGAATGCTTCATTTGGCCACCCGACTTCCCTTTCTCGTCCCCCAGGCCACAGCTACAAAGAAACCAGCTCCTACACCCTATCTAATGACATATCCCCTACCCCAGAGGTTTTCTTATCCCATCACCCTGTTCGTTTGCTTTATGGAATATATCATAATTTGTAATTATTTTATTTGCCTGTTTCCTGTTTATTGTTTTTCTTCCACCACCAGAATATAAACTCCATGAGAACAGAAGCTGTGCATGTCTTCTCTTTGTTTCCCTGGCACCCATTAAAATGTGCTCAATAAATGTCCTTTGGGTGTGCTGGTTTCTGAAAGACAGACATAGTGATGAAGAGGATTCATTGTTCTCAAGGAACTTACAGTCTGAAAGGGAGGGGAATGGAAATACAACTAGAACACAGAGAGGGATGTGAGAATGTTAAAACTAGGGAATGGAAGCAAAATGCTATGGGGACAGAAAATAGGTGGTAATGATCTGAATAGGGTTGTGAAGAAGATTAAATGAAAAAAAAGGTGAAATTTGAATTGGATCATTAAATGATCACATTCGGAACAAAGGCAGAGAAAGAGACAAATACAAGAGAGCCTGCAGAATGACGGGCAGTTTGTGACTTTGTGACGGCTAGGACACCGGGTGTATGTGATGGAAATGAGGTGGGAACAAGGCCAGGAAGGTGGGTTGGGGGCGGAGGGCGGAGAACAGGAATGCTTTGCTGAGGTGTTCAGATCAAACTTTGAGGCCACTGAGGGAATCGTCACCTCTGCAGAGAGGGGGCCGTGTGACCCGTATGAAAGTGCACACTCTAAGGGAGCCAGGGCAAAGGGAAGCCAACAGAAGGCCTCGCCGCACAGCGTGCTCCGGTGCCTGGATGAAACCCTTTTCCCGTCTCTTAATCTCTGCTTGCTTCAGCATCTCAGGCTCTTGATTGAATGAGCCCTGCAGGGATAATGCTTCTATCCACTGTGTCTCAAAAACGAAATCTAACACTTCGCCCTCTTTAAGTACATTTCATTACAAGTAGTTACCTTTCTTCCCCCCTCCCAAGTCTCAAAGGCTCCGGTGAATGATAAAGGAAGAGAAATAAGGGCTTAGATATTTGAGGTTTACGTTTCTAAGTAATGTTTTTAAACCTGTGTCTAGTTTTATCAAGAGAAGAAATCGGGCAATTTTTCACGGGGTGAAGATAACGGCTTATGCCTGTGGCAGTTCAAGTATCTCCAGTGCCCCTCTCTCTTTTTCGGGCTTTCATGTCGACGACAGCAGCGCTAAACCTCGGCCTGACAAAGGGTGACACGGTCAGAAGACTGTTTTACCAAGATAAGAATAAAGGTGAAAATAAGTCTTTATGCTCTGGGCACCTGTGTTTTACTCTGTGATAGCAAGAAGCCCATTTATGAGCTTTTTGGAAAGTGGGTTTCTAGTTGACGTGACAGAAGGAGATTTTAAGTCATCAAAAATAACAGCAATAATCCCCTTGAGGAAGACCTGTATTCTCCTAGATTCCTTTTGAAATCTGCTAATAGCTTATCTCTTAATGCTACAGGATTCAACATTTTTAATGTGGAGAGTGTGGATTCCCCTGTATCTTCCCATTACCCATAATGACATCATTTCTGTGACACTATTTGTAAATATTGTTAGTGAAGTTCAGCATTATGTTGTTCCGAAGACTTTCATAACTTGATCAAGCTGTAATGCTAGGGCTGGCCTTTAATGCAATTCTCTAAACTGTGTTACTCTGAACCTACCTGCCTTTCACCACACATACACACACACACACACACACACACACACAAAAGTAAAATACATAAAAAAAACTTCTGCATCATTTATATGGGGCTTTTGTAGCTACACATCTATAGCATTTATGTATTAAAATATGCTGACTGATCTAGAATCCTGGGTTGGGGGTTGGGGGCAGAGCAACCCCCTTAAGGAAATTCTCATGATGGTTCAAGGACTTGCTTCTCTTTGAACTCCTAGAGTCTCTGAACTTCAGGTTGGGGGAACATGGGTCACATGGATGAAGATTTTCCATTTTCATGTGGTCTTTCACCCTCAACAGTAAGCTTGTATCTTCGCTATGTGTCCACAGTTACTACAAATAGTAGACAAATATTAGAATGGATGGTATAAGAAGATGAAAACTGTAATCTGTGAACTTTGAACACTACAGCTTTGTCAAGACTCCAAGTTATGTCAATATGTCAGGTGTATTTAGAAACGTAGAAAAACTACTCATGCCATCCAAAACACTAGTCGGATCCTCTCTTGCCCTACTTAAAAATTTCCAATGGCTTAGCACTGCATTTAAAATTATTTTAGAGTATCTTCTGACCCATGCTGGTCCTATTCCTACTTCTGCATGTCTTGCTTTGACAAGTGCATGAAAGGTCAGCTGGAATTCAAATCTCATCAAGTTACCACTAATAGGAAGAAGGTACACTTTAGATTTTAAACAACAAACATCTTTCCGTGGCTAAGAAGTCCCTTCCTGATCCGACTTTCTGTCCATCACGTCTCGCTCTTTCCTCTGCCCCTGTGCATTCTGAATACTCAAGTACATCTTCAGTTCTTAGAATAAATCCAGGTCTTACCCACCGTCAGGTTTGCTGCGCCCTTTGTTTGGAAGGCTTTCACCTTCTCCACGCCAATACTTTCATGACTAAATCTTAGGTCTCAACAAAAAGGTTACTTCCTCCTTGATATCTTTTCTTATTACCTAAATTAGGTCAAATATTATGTTGTGTATTTGCTTGTTTTATGATCTCCACCTATTATTGGCTCCCTCGATGGGCTTTAAATATAACTGTCCAATCAAATTATCTCAGCACATCTTCACCATACATGTGTGTGGTTTCCGTCTCTCACATTAAAATGCCTGCCCCATGAAGACAGTGCCCCCTTTCTGTCTTGTTCACTAGTGTATCCCTAGCAACCAGCACAGGGCCTGGAAAATGTCTGTTGATTTTAAAATTGAAGAGTAGGTGCTGGGCAACTGGAACTCTACCATTTCCTCCTAACACTCCATCTCTGCAGGAACATTTTTAAGTAAAATTATTTTAAAGTATCTTCTGACCCATGTTGCTCAGGCTATTCTTGGAGCAATGAGTCATTAACATCTCTAGCATAAGGGTCGAGTGACTGGCTACTTGGGTCGGTTGGACCCATTTAAGTACAATCCATCTGTAAGTGCAATTTCGGGTCATTTTGGTGAGTATAAAATTGCATACTTAAAGGGAGCACTCCCTTTTGGAAATGTGGCTCATTAGTAACATCGGGGAGTAATGGAGTGTGATCACAGCATCAGTGCTTTCCTCCCAGTCAATGGCGCCTTGCGGCCACTGTCTAATAACCAATCCCCACTTGCTAGCACCAGGCCCCTCCCCCACTGTAGGAACTGGCAAACTGCCTGAGGGCAACAGCCATGTGTCTTGCTCCTGGCCTGCCTTGTTTCACAGAATTATAGACCTTTTCTTCAATTTCCGAAGCACATAGTCTCTTATTTAGATAATAAAGAACAATCTAAATATCCATCACGGGCACCAGATGCATGCTCTCAGCTGTCACAGAGAAAACGCTTTGTTATTAACAGATCTCCCCCCATTTTACACATTCAGATTTCAGTTTTGTATAAGTTGATACACTCGGTTAGGGTTCATTTTAACTTCTTGACAGTTGCTTTGCTTGTTTAAAATTCTCAGAGCACATACCGTATGGAGATGAAATGCGCAAAGTCCCTAAAAAATTTAACTGGAAAGGCGACGGCTATGTCTGTCAGTTTTGATCAGAAACCTCAGTTCCTATTCCTATCTCTGCGTGTCTTTCTTTGAGAAGTGCACGAAAGGTCAGCCGGAATTCAAGTCGCATCAAGTTACCCCTACCAGTAAAGAAGGCACACTTTAGATTTTGAACAACTAACAAGTGTTTTGGCACTTCTCAAGTTGCTTGCAAGGCAGGTCATGTTGTTTGACAGTGTAATAACCACGTAAAGGTACTTCAGTTGTCCAATTGAAACTTTACCGAACTCAGAGGTTTTTGAGTATACTCAGTACTCTCAGAAAGTTTGACATTGCTAAAAACTGAAATAAAGTGTTAGTATAAGCACAGCCTTGAAAGGGCAGGTTTTGCAACAATATTAGCAGCATCAACAGTAAATACTTGAAGGAACTACAGAGATTGAACACTCTCGTTAGAGAGAAAGACGTGCACATTAAAAGTTAAAAGATAATATGCGGTAAGAGCTCACAAGGAAGTGAAAGTATATCCCTTCCATTCTTTAAACTTCACTGTGGTATTCCATTGCATCTGGAAAAAAATCTAAGCCCATTAGCAGGGTCTATACAACTCCATGTTATTATGCAACACCATTTCTCCATCCTCTTGTTCTCTCACCCTCTTTCTTCGTCCACTCCTTGCCAAGTTTTTTTGCCACAGGGACTTTGCACTAGCTGTTCTCTCTGACCGAAGGTTTATTACCTTAGATTGAAAAAAAGATCTCAGCTCACCACCTTCACCCCTGTTTCATTTCCTTCATAGTGTTTACCATAATATGAAATTATCCTGTTTACTTGTTTATTGTCTCTCCACTCCAGAATGGAAGCTTCCTGAGGACAGGGGCTTTGTATATCTTATTTTCTACTATATATGCAGAACCTCCATCTGCCACACTGTGTGTTCAATAGATGTGTGTTGAATGCATAAATTAATAATGAATATTATTAATAAAATATGAGTAACAGTAGCAAATACCTTAAGACTTTTATGTATTAAACAGTAGCATTTAACAGTGCTGTGAGGAAAGCATAAAATAGGTGGAATAATACAAGAACCAGAGCAGTTGAGGCGAGAAGGCAACTCTATGGGACAAACCCACCAGAGAAGCACCCCTAGGTAGGTGGGCTGTAAAGAAAGGGTGAGTCTGGGGACAGAGGGCTGGATGACGGGGATTTGCTGGAAACCATATGAAGGGAGAAGCAATGCGTGTAGCATGTTGGAGGTCATGTAAATCAACCACAAGTTATAGCAGAGGGTTCAAGTAGGAAACTAATGGGAAATGAGATGAGAGTCTCTGCAGGAGAAGGCTGTGCATGCTAGGGTTAAAAAGTGAGAGTATTCTTGAGGATTATAAGCATAAATGATAAAATTACAGACAAGCAGGAAAATGGTCACCACAGTTATCACGAAGTGTTGTCTGTGGGTGAGGATAAGTGTTGCCGCCTTCTGACGTCAGAAGGAAACGCAATCACAGCAGGCTGCGTGGGAAGCTTCTAGAGCACCGGCAAACTCCTATTTACTGATCAGGCTGGCGCTTATATAGGTGTCTGCTTTACAAGTATTCTTTAGGGTGCATATACACATATATATGTATTTAAAATGTTTTTTTGTGTGTATACTATCTTTCAGAAGTAAACATAATCTTTTAAAGGCAGTAAAGCATGGAGGTTAGGAGGGTAGCACTGGTGTCAGGCTGCTGTG
Source organism: Varecia variegata (assembly GCA_028533085.1). Lineage (NCBI taxonomy): Eukaryota > Metazoa > Chordata > Mammalia > Primates > Lemuridae > Varecia > Varecia variegata. The sequence goes on along the minus strand of CM052445.1, from coordinate 23,274,778 downwards.
CCTGAACGTCAGCGGTGCCACTTACAAGCTGTGTGCTCTATCGCATATCACTTCATCCCTCTGGGCCTCAGTTCTCTCCTTGGAAAAAATGGGGATAACACACTACCAACTTCATGGGTTGTCATGAGAATTAAATAAAGTAACCCAGGTAAACAATTTAGTAGAGTGCCTGGCAGATGGTGAACACTCATTGTTGGTATCTATTCATATAAATTTTATCGATTTTTTTTATCCCAAACTGCATATATTTGAATCCCATACTCACTAGGTTGTCTGTCTACACACCAAAAGAAGTGCCATAATACTGCAGAAGATGCACTGCTATAGCCAAGGAGAGTCGGTTGACAAGACTCCATCCCAGTACCTACCTACCTCATGGGGACTCTCCCATGTCCCAACAATAGATCACAGAAGCTGCAGAGACTCAAAGTTTGAAGATTCATGAGGATGCTGTTTCTAGGATGCAATATCTTCCTAAAATGGGTTATTACTAACCTACTGCTCTAAACCCCAAACTAAATCTGAGAATTTGTGGGATTAATATGCCAATTATATTAAGAATTTGTTTTCATATGCATGCCATCTAAAATCATATCATGATGTACACACCAATATTGCTGCTTTCAGCAATAAGGATTGTTTAAAATTTCATGTGTATATAGCACTTATTATGTGCCAAACCTGGTTTCAGGATTTTATAAATATGAATTTGTTTAATTGTCATAATTACCCTTTGAGGTACTGAAGGTTTTAATGTAGGGGAGTAATAAGTGTCCAGCTAAAAAGTCAACATATCAGAATCACCTAGAATACTAAATTTAATAATTTTCTAGAACTGTTGTATCAAAGTACTGCAAACTGGATGTCTTAACACAGCACAAATTTATTGTCACACAGTTCTGGAGGATGGAAGTCCAAGACCAGGTTGTTGGCAGGGCTGGTTCCTTCCGCAGGCTATGAGGAGGAATCCATTCCATGCCTCTCCCACGTTTCTGGTGATTACTGGCAATTTGGGGCATTCCCTGGCTTATAGAAGCATCACCCCGATCTCTGCCTTCACAGAGCATTTGCCCTGTGTGCATGTCTGTGTCCGAATTTTCCCTTTCTATAAAGACACCGGTCATACTCCAACAGGTGGAACCTGCAGCCTCAAGGCCACATGTGGCCCTCCAGATCCCCAAGTGTGGCCCCTCTGCAGAATTCAAACTTCCTGGAACAAAGCCCTTTATTAAAAGGATTCGTTCTGTGAAATTTGGATTCAGTCAAAAGGCCACACTCAAGGATCCAGAAGGCCACATGTGTCCCCAAGACCACAGGTTTTCCACCCCTCTGAATGACTATTTCCAAACGAGGTCACATTATAAGGTACTAGAGGTTAGGACGTCAGCGTATGAATTTGGGGAGACACAATTCAACCTGTAACATCTTGTAAGTGGATAAAAATAAAGAATCCTATTCAGTCATACCCTCCAGGGATGTGCCGGTTTTGTAATAAACTTCTTGGGTAATTATGGCCCAACCATTCTGTGACCAGCACATGGAATTATATTTGGAAACAATCAACATGGCCAAGGGGAAAATTTAATTTGTCACAGGGCTTAGGAGAAGTTGGGATGCTCTGACTATAATCGCTCAGGCATGAGGAGCTGAAAATCAGACTCAAGTGAAAATCTTGGCAATGTGAAAGGGGTATGACTGCAAAGAATGCATGAACTAGACTTAATGAATATTTGAGTGGAAGGAACAGTTAAGGAAGGAGTCAAGTATGGCTTTGGGATTCAAGACTTAGTAGCTGCAAGGATGATGAAAATGTCGAGTAATTCCAGAAGGAGATAATGATATTCCCCTTTTAACAATTGAAATGAACATGTATGAAGTGCTCAGTGAGTGAAGGCACTGCTCTAGGTGCCGGAAATACTAAGTGAGATGTCATGCCTCACTCCAAGGGGTTCACAGTCTATTTGGCTGGGGGGCACAGATAAACCATTACAGTACAATTTGGTAAGGGCTATAATTCAGTGGGCCAAGCTCCTATCTATGGGAGGAATCCAGAAAAAGATGGTGGATTCCTTTAAAGTAATTCAGGAGTGAGTTCAGGCTCAGGCGTTCAGGAGGCTTAGACTCAGGAAAAATCCCACGTGTTGACATCTTGTCCTACAGAATAAAGGTGACTCGGAAGTGAGAACAACTTCAGTCCTGGTATAACAGGACCCAGATGCAGGACTGCTGATCTTATCCCTGCTTATGACACAGGAAAGTGCACAAGTCATGGAAAATATTCAGGGCCAAGGGGTCATCTTCCATCTGATGATTCTCCTCTTTTACATGTAAATGATTTCAGTTTTGTACTTGTTTTTCTCAGTTTTTTCTCTTTGATATCTGATATCTAAGATATTCAATACTGGCTAGAAACTTACTGAGTTTTTAGAAAGAAACAAATATCATAGATGTCAAAGAAATTTATAGAACTTCAGAAATTATCTGCCAAGTCATTGTCATCCCGAGTCCTCCGGGATGGTGTGCTTGATGTAGATAAAGGTCATATTAAAATCAAAAGTTAGTAACCCATTAATACTCAACTGAGCCTTTTCTGGGATTATTTTTGATCATTGCAGGTCTGTCTGCATGTTTTCAAAAGGAAACCATATGTGCTTATCTCCTGGAGTTTCCCGATTTATTTTAAAAAGGATACAGATCTGAGCAAAAATTGGGTGGCTGCAGAGAGCAGAAGGAGAAGCATCTTTACACATTGGTCCTCTTGCTCCCTGGCTCGTCCTGGGTAAAACCGCTGCTGGTCTCTGTGGGCACAGCCCTGCCAGGGTTGGGGAGGATTAAGACTTGCTATGCCACAGCTCCTGTTTACTCAGGCTTACATCTTCCTTCCAGAACTTACAGTAATTATTTATGAATTTCTGATTATATTAGCTTCCTATTGCTGTGGCTACAAAAAATTAAAAAATAATAATAATAAAATAAAAAATAGACCTTCTGTTAAAAAAAATAAATTACCACAAACTATGGCTTATAGCAACACAAATTGATTGTCTTACAGTGCTGTAGGTTAGAAACCTGACATGGGTCCCACTGGATAAAAGTGTGTTTGTCAAGGTGCTGTCAGGGCTGCATTCCCTGTTGGAGCCTTGAGAGGAGGATTAGTTGGTTTCCTTGCTTTTTCCACCTTCTAGAGGCTGCCTGCATCCCTTGGTTTATGTCCCGTTCCACCATCCTCAAAGCTTATCACTCAAATCTCTGCTTCCATAGTCACATCATCCTCATGTTTTCTTCTTATAAGAAAACTTGTGATTACATTGATCTTACCCAGAGTTATAACCCCGGATAATCTTTCCATCTCAAGATCCTTAATTATCTGCAAAGTCCTCTTGCTGTGGAAGACAAAATATTCATAGGTTCTTGGGATTAAGACATGGTAATCTTTGGAGGATGAGGGGAAATTATTCACCTATCATACTAAAGAACTGTTTGCAAGTTTTTGGTTCTCTTGATTTTCAACCAAACTCTGCTCTAGGAAGAGCACATCTTCATCTGGGAGAGAGAGCCTATTAGATCCCTGAACAAGAAGCTGGACTCCAGTTTGCACAGGCTTCAGAAAGCCCAACTCCCAGCAATCACCAAATGGGTGTTTCAGCTAAGATACCCAATTTTTTTTTAAAGGACAAAAGCAGCCATGATGAATAACATACTAAAATTAAGCATGTCTTTGCACCATTAACTTCAATGTAAATTTCTTGTGTCTCCAGCAGAGTCTAGCATATTGTCTTGTACATAGTAGGTATAGAGTAACTTTAATTAATATTAATTAAAAGAATGAACTAGCTTGTTATGAAAATAAGTGTAATTGTGCATGCCAACATTTTTGCATGGCAGTATCAAAATTAATTTTTTAAAAGGGTTTTAGTCAGATTGCAGGGACATAAAAACACTCATTTGCAGTTATTACCAGAAAACTGGGAGTTTCAACTTGGTCCTCCAAACTTTTTAAAAGACAAATTAAGAGGCCAGGGGCGGTGGCTCACGCCTGTAATCCTAGCACTCTGGGAGGCCAAGGCGGGCGTATTGTTTGAGCTCAGGAGTTCGAGACCAGCCTGAGCAAGAGCGAGACCCCGTCTCTACTAAAAATAGAAAGAAATTTTATGGACAGCTAAAAATATATATAGAAAAATTAGCCAGGCATGGTGGCGCATGCCTGTAGTCCCAGCTACTCGGGAGGCTGAGGCAGAAGGATCGCTTGAGCCCAGGAGTTTGAGGTTGCTGTGAGCTAGGCTGATGCCACGGCACTCACTCTAGCCCAGGCAACGGAGTGAGACTCTGTCTCAAAAAAAAAAAAAAAAAAAAGACAAATTAAGGCAAAAACAAACAAACAAAAGCATGTATTTATAACAAGTTACCACTCGTTAGAGTATTTGTTATAAGCATATTTTCCTAAACACTTACTTGAATGCTTCATAATGACCAATGAAGGTAAAATATTTTAAAGTAAATTGACCCACTTTCCTGACACAGGAAAATGTAATCTATGGAATTAGATGTATTAACTTGATGCTACTCAAATAACATGTTTTATCTTTTGCTTGCTATCTCCTCTCAGTCTTCCCTAAAATAAATGTGGCCACTGAACCTTGTTCATTTTGTTTCATTTTCTATGAAAATCAAGTTCCATTCATATCTCCATGTCCTATGAGCTAGTTGTAAATCTGAATATAGGTAGGAGAAAACTCATTTTCAGTCATATACTTTAAAAATTTTACCCCACAAATCAATAATAATGAAAATAATTATAATAATAAACAGAAGTCTAAAGTTTCTCCAACCCCTCCATCTGATGCCAGATGAGAAAGCAATAGCCATTCTCACCACCACCAAACATTTCTGGATCTGACAACCTCTTAGTTCTATAATCTCAAGGAAAAAAAAAAACATTTTTCTTATGCACCTTTTAAAATTAATAGTCTATTATACATTCTCTTTCTGAGAGTGGGAGAATGAACTACAAAAACAAATGCTTATTTGTTCTCTCTGCTGAAAATGTCTAATGTTAGAAGAAGAAACTTTGGTTTCCACAGAAAATATTGGCTTCCCCATTAGCCATCTGCTAGATGGTGGGAATGTTCTGTGTGGCTTTCTCAGCTGGAACATTTGGAAAATGAATATATTGTTGCAAAAACTCACATTGTTGGCCATAATGTTTGTGATAATGTTGTTGACTTACCAGATGTCCTGGAAATTCCTGGGGTGGAAGTATTTCCAGTCATTCCAAACCCCTCTGTCATGTTGTGGAATGGTGTTTGGTATATGTGACTCTCGCTACTGCTCATCGTTTGCTATGGAAATTTCCATTCAGTCAATCATTCTGTAGACTAAAACGAGACAGAAATAGATGCCATTGAATGCGTTATCCCAAACTGTACACTGATACCCGGTACATAAAAGATCTATTATTTGCCATTTTTTCAAAATAATTCCTTCCCCAACCCCAACAGCACATATCTATGCGTATGTAAGATTAAATAGCATGACCTTCATTGTACTTGTCTCCAGCTGGTACAGAAGCAACAAAGTCTAACAGCTGAATGCTTTGCTCGCTCATTACGCCTAAGGAGTTTGTTTGAAATGTGAATAACCTCTGTTTTCAGTCTGGGCCTTCTCTTTTGAAATTAGATTAATGGAGTGATGAAAAAGTGAAAAAGTCTTCCACACTTTTGCATGCAAATAGAGTAGACTTTGTCGCCTGCAAATGGAATTATCTCTTACCCGTCTGATTCTCTACCTGCTTTCATTTAAAGCAACAGAACTCTCTGAGCAGAATGAGGACTTGCTCTAAATGGAAATCCATTTTAATATTCCATATAATTCTGACTGTCTCACTATATGCACTTGCCGAACTGCATCTCATGATTCATTTTTATCTTTTACTTCTGTCTAAAGGAGATAGCACGTGGGTTTGTATCCCCGAAGATGTTTAAAGGGCAGGAATTTATCTCTGAGGTAGGTCCCTATTCTACCACACAACTCCTGTTCCTTCGCTCCTTGGAGTTACATAGTGTCACAACAAAGGTGTGGCCTTTCCAGTCCTGTGTCACTCGTTTTTACCAGCATCCTCTGGCCTGGTGCTCTGCCACCAACCTATGCAATCCTTACTGAGATAACCCTCTTCCAGTGGCCCCTTTTGGTTTGGTGATTCTTGCTGTTGCTTAGAGATGAGACATGATGGCATGTCCTCTTAGATGGGCCTCCCCAGCCATCCCCTCACTGGGCTTTTCCATTGTGGGAGTCACCATATGGAAAGCGGGCTTGGTCACCTTTTTCCTTAGGTCTCACCCACCACCCTTCTTAGGTTTCACTGCCTCCCTATCACTTTTGCTGCAACCAAAGCCCAGGACCCTGTCTCCGGACCCCCTGAGATCTCTGTTCTCACTTCCCCTTCATTCCTCTTCACTCCCTTCATTCCCTTTCATTCCATGGAGAATTTGCTAATCTAGGGGGCATTGCCTCCACCAGAACAATCTCCTTAAACAAACACGGTTTGAAGACCTAAACTTGTGTATGATTTTTTT
>CM052445.1:23237088-23267706 GCA_028533085.1 Varecia variegata | reverse complement strand
TCCAGGCATTACCTGGGAGCTTGTTGAAAATGCAAAAACTCAGATCCCACCCCAGACCGCCAAGTCAGAGTCTGCATTTTAACAAGGTCCCTGGGTGATGGCTGCATTTTTTAGAGTAATAAACACTGATTTAGGGAGCCACTGAAATTCTTGTAGATTCAGACAGCACAGTAGTATGATCTGTGTTATATTTTTAAAAGAATCATTCCAGATGTTATGGTAAAATGGATTAGAAGGCACTGTTTTTAATTGCTATTTTATTATTACTTTTGAAGTCTTCTGCCTCATTTACTGCTCCTTCCAAGACTGGGTCCTGCTGCAATCTGGCCACCTTCCACGTGATGTCCAGCTCAGTGGCCCCAGCCCTACTTTTTCGCTTATGCATTGCTCAGTGCCATTGCCCGCCTGCCTTGTTGCTTTCAAGTGTCACCTGCTCCTGTAGTCCCCGGATCTGAGCTCTGCTGAGGCTCACGGACCCCTCTGAGGCTGGAGACAGCCCTTGCCTTTGATTGTACACCCCACACCTGCAACTGGTTCTTCCAGACCCAGGCTCTGCCTCGGAGGTGGTTTGGTGCCACATCCATCTGTTCCCACTGCCTGTCCCTTCCAGATGCCCCAGGAACTCAGGGACCAAGTAAAACATGAGTATTCCAAGTGACCATAATTAGATTCCAAAGAGGAAAAAGGAGTTCCTACATAAATGCCAGCCATCTTTATTAATATTAAAAAATAAAACTTTTTAATCGATTGTTGGGGGGGAGCTGTTAATGAGCTAACCACTTTTAATTTAATATTTGACAGTAATTGCAACAGAATTATATTTAGCAAGACAAGAACCTCGATGGGTTTTTAGCAGGCAAATGAGGTAACAGCACAGTTCCTGTTAAGGGGTTGAAATATAATCAAAGGAGCCTTCATGCCCATTGTGTCTGAGTGACAAGACTACCAACAGTACTAACCCCCCAAAGACAGATAATACTGGTTGTCTGGATTAAGAAACAAAATATAAGATTTCCCTTTGCTTATCCTATAACTGTCTTAATGCAGGGCCTGATGGAGCATATAGGTTGCTGAGGATGGTTGGAGATCTTGTTCAGCTAAAGCTTTCAAGGAGGCTGGGATCCAAGGGAATAAAAGGCACTGCTTAATAAGTTCTAATAGATGCGAACAGGTAACTTCTGTAGTGATGCTACAGGTAGATGTAATCCCTCTCCATTATGTGGCAATGGTAAAGAATGCTTTTCGCTCATTCTGTGTTGTGCTCTGGAGAGAAAAAGCAGTTCCTATTGTTGCAAAGCATCCTCTCTCAACGGCATCATAAAACTTAGGCCTTATATTGGCAGGGTTCAATTAGACCCAAAAAATGAGGGCAGCATGTAAGAAGTGTTTCTCCAAGGGATGGAGGAGGGATGGTGGGAGGATTGTAAGGGTTTAATCAGGTCATATTGCATTTCATCCTCAGGCTGCTATGGGAGATCGGAGTTAGGCAGCTGGGAGTACTGCAGAGGCATGGCTCCAAAATCGTCTTCATTATGCACTTGCTTGAAACCCTCTGTAGAAGCTCACCTTTCTCACCTCAAATGGCTATGTCATCACCTTTATTTCAGCTCTAACTCTGGCTTTAATGGATTTCCTGAGCTTCCAGCTTTGAAACCATACAGAAAGAACAACCTCAACTGAGTCTCATCGCTGTTACTCAGATCAGATGTCATCCGTCCTCAGGGACAGCTTTAATTTCAGAATGATGTTCAAATTTGGGCAGTTTAAAGCCGAGCAAATAGATTCTATGTTTCCAGTGGTCTCTAAAAGAGACTTCAGGAACAAGACTCCTGTTTTTTCTCAGTTTAACATATATCTGCTATAAAATAAACACAGGAAGTCAAAATGCCATTTTTACACAAATTTGAGGGGGGCAGAATGTGAGAAGAAAGAAAAACAGCTAACGAAATATTCCCATTGCTATATAAGGAAAAAGAAACTTGGGATACAAAGTTCATATTTGACAGGTAATATGACAATAAAAGGGGAAAAACATGAATTAAAATGCAATGAAAAGTTCATACTCTCCGTGCACAGAGAAATAAGTGAATGTCCTTAAAGCGATCAGTCTTCTAGCTGGAATAAGGGATTCAAATGATTGACGGATACATGATGCTTGTTCTTTTAGATATATGTTGAACCAAGGTGAGGAGGTTAATTTGAGTCACTTTTTAAAAAGAATATATAAATACACTTATAACATGCTGTGCTTTGAATACAGTAGGAAGTTAAAAGTGCTTTTAAGAAGAATTCAAAATAAGGGATAGATTGATGATAGAGAACTACGGACTGTAGATATTTAATCTGAAGAAAAAATGCTCTCAATATTGGCATTCTCTTAAGAGTTAAACCTGACAATGGTGTCAGGCTGAGGAACACTATGGGGATAGCCAGTAACAGGTCATCACAGTCACAAACCACAAGGGAAGTCCTCAAGTTCCCATCAGTGAAAGCTAGTAGACCCACCACCAATCATGCAAAGCAAGATACAGGTTTAAAAAAATGTTGGAACAGAATCAGATTACATGAAAAAATGTAATTGTCCAAATTGACTGCTCAAGAAAAATCACAGGGGAAGTTTCTGAGAAAAGCAACAATGAGATCCACTCTACACACAGTCAATCAGAATCACAGGTTGGAGCCTTGAAGGCTTCCTGTGGCTCAGAGCCTCTGCTTCTGAATCAGCAAGTTTCCTGAGCAATGGTTGAGTATGAGGCCCCCATTTTAATGCCAAAAAATTTGGAGGGCCAGCATGTTTATAGCTGTAGTGTCTGCTAGAGCTCCTCAGGGGGAAACTTAGCAAGTACATCTGGATTGCTCTTGTCTGAAGCTCGATGACTGGGAGTCGTTGATATAGAACACAAACTTCATGAAGACAGAAACTACCTTCTCCACCATTGTTTTGCCCGACCCTTACAAGGTACCTGATACCTAAGTGGTGATCACAAAGCATTGAACTAGTTAGGGAATTGGGGGGTCTCCAATGATCTCTTTCTCTTTCTCTCTCTCATTCAGGTAAAATTGAAGATTTAGGAATGCCATATCCAGTGGTAATACAAAGGAGATCAGTGGGAAGTCCTTCGTACTCAAATTTTATAATGTCTCAGAACATCTGGACCCAGAAACCCTGCCCACATTAGCCTTTGAGAGCTGTGTGATTACTCAGTTTTGTATCTTCCCTTGTGGTTATGACAATGACAGGCTCATAAGAGGTGTACAATAAATAGCATCCATTGAACTAATCAATGCATCCTCTTTTACAGTCATTGAGATAATTTAGATTCATTAGTCATAAGGACACATTTTGTAGTGAGCCTCTTCTAATTTTTCTGAAATAAATGGACACTAAAAAGAACCTATGAGCTATATCTAAGCTATATGAATGTCACGTTAATTCACTCAATTCATAGATCAAGAGAAAGCTATTTTAAGTTTCTTAAATGGCTTAACTTTTTAGATTTTTTTATTAGTCCTTTATTAAATCAATAGAAATGAAGGCATACAAAAGCTCAAGGAATTTCTTCATGACATCCAACACCATTTACTCATTTCTGTGGGTTTGCCAGCCAGGCAGAGTGAGAGGTAGAAGCCTATCTTGGGATTTCTGTTGGTCTTCACCTAACAGGCACCTCTGTGTCCATGTGACAGAGCTGACCAGTGGGATGTGAGCACAAGTGTTGTGGCCAACTTCTGCATCATCATCTTAAAAATGAAGCTGTCTGTCCTTGCCTCCCTCTCTTTCCCTTTCCACTAGAGGCATCTGGACTTGGCAGTGACCTGGCTTCAACTAAACAGACATGCACAACACTCTAGAGGGGGACAGAGCTGCAGGATTTAAGGGTCCTGAATGACTGTCTTGAGCAGAGCTTTTTCTGCAATCCTGAACTACTCATCTCTGGGCTATGTGAGAAAAAATAATCTTCTGCCTTGATTGAGTCCCTGTATCTGTGGTGTTTTGTTCTCAGTAGTGCATGCCTAAATATTAATATTATAATTCCTATTCCAAGGTTCTATGATTCCAGATACATCTGATAGGCAGACATCTAATCCTTCATCTGCAAGCCATATACAGGTTGCCGGTTTTTTCCCAAAGGGGCTTGTATGGATTAAAACAAGTATTTTACTTTGTTATCCTACATAGCTGACAACCACCAATAAGAAAATGTCCTCGGGACAATTGTGCCAAATACAGTGATGAAAAAAGGTGAGACTAGGAAGCTAAAAATATTATGATACACAGTATTTTTTGACCTGGGTATATCATCTGAAGGTGCATTTTGTTTGGCGTACTGTAAAGACATTCTCAATGACAAGAAAGAATATCTGTGAGTCTATTTCTGGGCATGTGCACAGAGTTAATTAGCAAACTTCCAACTTACTGTGCACGCAAATTTCAAAGTTCAAGAAGTGGCAATTTGCCCACATAAACCTTATGCAGCTTGTATTGTTTTGTCAGATCTGCTTACTTAAATGCATAAATTAAGTACTATGTGTTGCACCTACTTAAAAATATGGTAAGATTCCTTGGAAGAAGTGAAAATTAAACTGTCAGAAAGAAGGCCAGGCACGGTGGCTCATGCCTGTAATCCCAACACTTTGGGAAGCCAACGTGGGAGGATCCCTGGAGGCCAGGATCACTGGGCAACATAGTGAGACCCCATCTCTAACAACAACAAAAAGAATTAGCCCAGTGTGGTGGCACACGCCTATAGTCCTAGCTACTCAGGAGGCTGAGGCAAGAGGATCATTTGAGCCCAGGAATTTGAGGTTACAGTGAGCTATGATGATGCCACCGCACTCTAGCCCAGGCAACAGAGTGAGACTCTATGTCCAAAACACAAACAAAAATGTCAGAAAGTAAAAAACTTTGCCATCATACCCTCAAAGGGTGTTGTGGGATGAAAGTCAATGTTGGAGATATACTGGCCACCAGGCCAAATGTGGCAACAAAGTCTGGTGCTTCTTCTGGCCCCATCACACCCCAAAATAAACACACACACACACACACACACACACACACAGTTTACTTTTTTTTTTTTTTTTTTTTTGAGACAGAGTCTTGCTCTGTTGACCGGGCTAGAGTGCCGTGGTGTCAGCCTAGCTCACAGCAACCTCAAAGTCCTGTGCTCAAGCAATCCTTATGCCTCAGCCTCCCGAGTAGCTGGCTGCATGCGCCACCATGCCTGGCTAATTTTTTCTATATATTTTTTAGTTGTCCAGCTAATTTCTTTCTATTTTTTAGTAGAGATGGGGTCTCGCTCTTGCTCAGACTGGTCTCGAACTCCTGACCTTGAGCAATCCTCCTGCCTCAGCCTCCCAGGGTGCTAGGATTACAGGTGTGAGCCACTGCGCCAGGCCCCCAATTCCACGCAGGTTAGCAGACATAAATATCTTTGCTCTAGGCTGGAATTATTTTAATTCCATGTGGCTATCGTGTTGCAAGCCAGTCAGAAGCTCCAATCAGCAAGAGTATATATAGTCATATATAGTCGGCTGTCCGTATCCGCAGGTTTCTGCATCAGTGGATCCAACAACCTGCAGATCGAAACCCCTGGATACAGAAGGCCAACTATACTACTCCATTTTATATAAGGGACTTGAGCACCCTTGGATTTTGGTATCCACAGGGGTCCTGGAATCAATCGCCCATGGATATGGAGGGCCTAATATATATGTATATGAAAGCAAATGAATTATTACTCAATGTAATTTTGGGTAGACACATTTTTCCAAACAATGGTCCTACTGGGGAGTGAAAAATAATAAAATTTTGTGTTGCTTAAAAATTAGGAAAAAACTATTATTTACTCTGGAGATTTTAGAATTCTATTCCTAGATCATTTAAACAATCCCTTCATAATACTGTCAAATTATCAAATAGAATAATCATGGAAAATTCTGCTTGTCTTCCACCCATTCCTACTTAATTTTGCAATTAGAGCACGTGACAACATTTTATTCTCAATCACCAAAGGGAAAAGAGATCCCTCCTATTTCCCTCCCGATCATTTGCTACTAAGAAAAATAATCAAAATGGAACCTATGTCAGTTTTGTTTTCCTGACACTTTCCTATGGAAAAAAAAAAAAACAAACAAAAACTTTATGACTTCCCATTCCATCCTCCTTTGTTTTCTGTTTTAATTTAAAAAATTCAAAGTACATTTTGGACTGAATAATTCCCACCCCATCCACATTTCCAGAGGCAATTTAAAAGAACATAAAAGAAAGGAGGTGGCATCATAGTCTATTGTCACTGTGGTTCTCCGCGCCAAGCGCAGGCGTCGGAAAGATACCCACATCTCTGGGTCTCACATCGAGTGTTTACTTTTTATCATTTCAAAGTGTTTCTTTCTGATAGCACTCCTGTCAAATTTATGAATAAGTCTGGAAATTTTCAAGATAAGCTGAAACAGGTCTTATTTGTTGGCTTCTGACTCAAATTCCCTCTCCCTCTTCAGAGAGGAAGCTTCTGATTTTAGAATCCAACTGCTATGTTTCCTTGCCCCAACTCTGGCTGTAAATCACACTTGGTTTCACAGATTTGATAAAGCCTGTGAGCTTATAATGTCCCTGCCAGAACTAGCCAGGAGTTACTTCCTGGGGAAACGAAGCCAGTCGGCAGCCCTTCCAGTCACGTAAATATGACCCTATTAGGTGGAAGTCAGTGGGCCTGTCTGACGGGGGGGATTTGCCCAGACAACTCTACAAGGTATTACAGCATGATCAAAGTGATAAAAGAAATTTCCTAAAATGACAGGGGAAGGGGGGGAACAACAGAGCATTCTGTTTTGATTTTGTCATCTGCCCTTCAACTCTGCTTGGAATCCACAGCCAGCAGGACTTCCTACCAATATATGACCTGTTTCTGTAAAAAACACAAGCTGATTTCCTAATACAGACCATCTCCCACACCTCAGATCTTGCCTCACACCACAAGCTGCTGTTTTGAAAAGCTTATGCACAGACACTTGTATTGGTTTCTGGCAGCGGTGGGAGAAGGGCCGGGAGTTCTAAAAATGCAGATATCAAGCGCACACAATTCCTGTCTTTCCAATTTTAAAATACATTCAGTGCCCTTTGATGGTGCTAGTCAAGACCAACGGTAATGGCAGAGAAGAATTATGCTGTCACGTTGACATATATTTTATCGGTGAATAAAAAGGGTATATATAATACAGCTGATAATGCTTTATTATCACAAGAACCGCCCTGCTCAGTTGGCTCTTACTTGATTCTATCAAAGGCCATCTGCTAACATGGAAATATATTGTTTGACTGACTATTCATTCATTATTTAATTCACTCAGTAAATACTGAGCATCTTCTACACACACTCATGCATTTGCCTCTGATGTTACTGACACGACACAAAGAATTTGCATGCTGCAAGGTTTAGGGGAGGATAGGGAGAGACTAGACAAGGCATTCAAAATCTAAAAAACAAAAGTGAAGTTTTGGATTTTTTGCCCCCAACATAGATGCATGTTATTCCAGTTTACTTCCAAATAAGAGTGTTTGTATTTTGCTATGTGTATGAGTTAGAGTTTGTGAGTCTCCAATAATAAAGTCTGAGAATAAAATGTTAGTGTTAGACAAACTGGCCTGAATACATGATAATGATAGCATTGTTTTTTATTATTTAATATTGTATTTAATAAAACAAATTAAAAAAACAGAGAAATGTGAAAAATCAGACAGGAAACATAAAGATCAAATGGTCCAACATTATAACTTTATAGATAGCAAACTGAGAACCACAGGGCTGAGCTTCCTAATGTTACACAAATAATTATTGTAGAATACAGAAATTATTGATTAAATATTAAATTTAAAATATTGTTTAAAGGGGTTGAGATTGCATTAGTATGAGTCATGCCTGTGCCATGGGTCTCTCTGTTCAGGTGCGTAAGGAACAGTGAATATGTGACAAAGACAGATTTTTCTTCAGGGCCCTGAAAGGGTTTTCCTGACAGAGACAATTTGCTTTCAAGTTTCTCTCTCAACATGGTCTTGACAAATTAATGGATGAAACTAAAATTAAAATATCTCAAATTAGACACTAAATTCTGTGAATTGTTTTCACTATGTAGTCAGAATAAAAATCAAAATTGGGGGCCTGCAGTTCCCAGAGCTTTTCAGGTCTTTACAAAGGGGAACTTGCTGTCTCTTCTTCTTGTTCTCGGGGACAAAATTTGCCGGATAAGCATTGTCAGCCTTGGCTAGACAGCAGTGGGTTACGTTTCATCACGTGTGGGGTCCCTACAAAGAGTTCAGTCATCTGGCCACTGTAAAAAGACACTGTGGAAAAAAAATTAAGCAGGCAATAGTAGACTGAAGGCCACTCATCTCCTCCCCAGTAAGCTGATGGGCACGACCGTGTCACTTGACAGCCAGCTTTGTGCCAAGTTGCTTGACACAGAAAAGGCCATTCTGAAGCTGTCACTTAAGGCGCATCTGCTCTGGCAGAACCTCAGATAAGGCATTCCCTTCATAAAAGACCCCTCTGGTGGATAATATAAACCTGCTGCAAATAAAAATAACCATGTCCATCCAGAGAATAAGTATACAGGGTGATACAGTGCATTCCTAGTTTCTTCCCATACCCTATGCCAAGTAAAAAAATATGCAGTAGGGAACAAAATGCACAGTGAAGGACTTTCGTGGAGACAATTTAATAAAGTCTCATGAGAATCACATCAAGAGAAGTGCTCCGAGGAAGCTCCTGTGGAGACTCCCATTTTCCAGGAGCAGTATTTGAAGTTGGTCAGCTTGTCCCAAAATGCCTCTTTTTATTTCTGTTCTGAATCTTCTTCCAAATGTTTACTCTTGTGGCTCAGTTGAAGAATATAGTGACACTTCTCCAACTACTTTCCATTGAATAACTGGGAAAGGTAGAAAAAAATATTCTTTCAGTCAGCATACAAAATCAAGTAATGGAACCCATCCACTAGTGAGATTTGCCCTAATATCTCATATTCAGAGACATTTGAGAACATGTAATAAATTCTGAAGTCAGTTTGAGCTACCATTTTCAGATCTTATAAATTTAAGTTTATAGTATCCTTAGAGATTACAGAAATATTTCACTTGATTAATCATTATTTCTACACTTTGTAGCACTCTCCAGTTTCCAAATCATTTCACACTGATCACCTCATTTGATGTTCACAACATCATGAACTATCAATTTTAAAGAGGAAGAGAATGAGGCTCAGAAAATTTAAGTGGTTTCCTGCAAGTCACACAGCTGAGAAACAAGAGAGATGTTTGAGCCCATGCTTTGCTCACCAGCATTCAAAAGCCATCTCTACATGGGGGGGAATGAACTATTGGGTATCCCCTGGTAGAAGGCCCCAATTCTCCAACTTTATGCAACATAGTGGAGTCAGTAGACATTTTATATGTACATATGAGCCATAAATAACAATGCCCTTTGCAGAACTTATTGGAGTTCCAATCAATCATTGTCTCACATAATTGACATCTTCCTCCTGCATTACCTCTCTCTGGTCAAAGCATGGTCATCATTCTTTAAGTAAATGTCTAGAGTCATAGATGTCAAGGAAGCAGAAGAAGGTTGATCTTCCTCTCCCAAGTCTCTGAAAATTACGGTACAGGCCCATGACACAGAATTAGCCAATCAAAATCTCCTCTTCTGGTCCCTAAAACTTGATGGAGGAATGAAAGTCACAGGGAGCATTACCTGGTCCTCAGAGCAATGGGGGAGCAATCAAGTGTCCTGCACAGTAGAGGTGAGTGTTTAGTAGGAGTAGCTCCATGCACAGAGATCTAACCACTCAGCTTCTTGATAACCCAGGTTCTCTTGGCTTCTGCCTGTTCCCCAAGCCCTGCTCTTGAGAATTCCTGTTCATTCTGTGAGCTACCCAACAGTCTTCCTAGAAATTCCTTTTCTGCTGAGTTAGCCAGGGTCAGTTTTTCTTGCTTGCAATCAAGAAGCTTGCATGGCACACTTAATTTTCCAACTTTAATATCAGTCATTTTTCCAATAGCTCAGCATCTTAGAATAATTAAATTTGATATTCAATAAGGTTCTAAATATCTAATGTACCTTTTCCCAAAATAAAAAAATAGTCAATGTCATATATTCAGAATGCTAACCTGGAATGTATATACATTAATTTTGTGTTCTTTGACATCATATAATATGGAGTGAATCTAAGGTTTGGCTATAAGAACCAATTGTTATTTTTCTACTAAAATTGTGCAAGACCACTCCAGCATACAGTAAGTGCCTCTTTCCCAGAAACACTATAATGCACTTAATGTGTATAGCATATTGGGCAAGCAATCACCTATTGTCTTAAAACAATTCTTAGGTTAGTGTTATGTCTTAAATATATCCTTAAATGTGGCTCTTAAATTTATTATTTACTATCATCCAATTTTTCTAATTGGAATTATGGTGAACTAGAAGGCAGGGATTGGATACTAAATTTCTTTGTGTTTCCTACCAACGACACTACAGAGATCAAGTGCCTCTGCCTATAAAAGGTATCTACTTTTTAAAAATGGTATGCAAAAATGTTTCTTCTAATTTGAGACTAATCAATTGTTCTACATTTATTTGTATACCTTGCAACTCCCCCTTTTTAATTTTGTAATCTACTAGTACGATGACTTACACATAGTAGATAACTAATGAATATTTGAAAATCAATGGTTGATTGGTTCAGAAAACAATCTTTGACATCTATGACTGCCCAATATTATTTAAGCAGTGTTTGACATGAAATGACCAGAGAGGAATGCAGGAAGAGGGTGGCAATAATTATAGGTTGCATATGGAATGCTTGAAATGGAAATTTGTGAGACATAAATAAATACACATGTGTGTAGTTTATGTATACATTTGAAATACTCAGTAACATCATGTTCTGCATGAAGCTATCTTACTCCTTGTCTCCTTGCCCCTGCCTAAAAGAATGGAACATGGAGATGTTAGTAACTATCATTTTTGGCCATAGGTCAATCTTTTCTAGTCATAACCATATCTAACAAAACAAAACAAAAAGACTTTGGTAAATGCACACAGTAAAAATGGGGAGAACTGCTAGTTGCAAATTGGTTAATGATGCATGCATATGTTTAAAACACTTCTTTCAACTGCCAGTAGCCTTGTCTAATCAGGGCACCTCTATTCTGAAGGAGCAAATATCATAGTCAAGATGAAATGTAAATGCAACATTATAATATATGGCATGTAGAATGAAGATATGGCAAAGGTTGACATTGATGATGATTAAACCGTTTGGGATTTGGTCTTAGAGACATGAGGATGGAATCCATAATCACCAGCCCTCCTCTCATCTTTATACAGTACCTGCTAATATACACCAGCTTTGTAATTACCTACTAAAAGATAGGTGGGGAGTTCATTAACCACGCTAATTGCAAGAACAATTTATGCTAAATCATCAGCAGGAATGTTAAAGACACTCCTTGAAAGCCAAAACAATGTAAAACCGACCTTAGTGGATGCAGAACATCTGTTCTCTGGGGCAGGATAAAAAGGAAATCACAAGAAGTAGATGAGACCAGAAAAATATTTTCTTTGTCATTCCCAGCTGAATGACAGGTGCAAGTCTGTTATATGAAGAAAACGGTGTGTCTTAGAGACGATGACCTCACAGGTAAAGGGGATCATTGGCAGCTGCTGGCTCCTCAAAGCATCACCACTTGTCACCCAGTAGCCCAATTTGTTATTGCTCGGAGGGATTCCATCTCCTGCTTCCTCCTCTCTGAAATGTGAGTCAGACAGAGAAGAGCAATATTCCAAAAGTATTTTGAGATGTGTTTTAAATGTCATGTCCATTTTTACATAACTCTACCAGATGTTCAGAAGTCAAAGAACAAAAGATGATGGCTGACTAAAAACTTGATGGTGCATGATAGAGTTTAATTGTGAAATTAACAAAAAATTATTGCAAAATGTATTTTAAGACATCATTTAGTAAGTACATAGAAGCTTCAGGAGCTAAATTTTACTGAAAGGTTTCTTTGAACCTTAGAGTTTTAGGACTATTATTATTTCATGATTATGAAATAATTCCTTGTGATTAGGCAGTGTCAACTAAGGATTTTTTTTTTACAGAAGCCATCCATATCTAAATGCATATAATTACCTTTTTCCCTGCAGGAATAGAATTTTTAAAGGGGAAGCTGATTCAAGTTATGTTTTAAAATCTCTGTAAAATGGAAATGTTTCTTTGGAAATTTTCCACACATTTGGCATCAGAAGTCTCCTCTGTTCAAGCTGCACTAATTAGAGGCATGCACATGAGGTTGCCATGTAAGGTGAAGGGAAAGAAACATTAATGACCCAGGCTGTGATATCATTTGTGAGAACTTCTTTCCACTGATCTGACACCAATTGAAATTCAGCTTTCCATTCTGTCTTTGAAGCCCAGATCAAGCAGTGTCACGGACACATGTCTTTTGTGTTACACAGTCATGTTTTCTCCTAAATTGTTATGCACTACCTGTGAAAGAAGGCATCCACCCCAACGCTGGCAATGGACACTGTTTTAAACTAATTTTTCATTTGGCATAAAGTCTACTGCTGCAGTTTCCGTGGCTTTTTAATAGCTTGGGACTTGGCCACATCGTAAGGAGAAAATATTGCTTTGGAAATGATAAACAATAACTACAAAATTCACTTCTACCAAACTCTCCTTTCTTTCTCCTATTTACAGTCTGCTTGCAGAACTGACCAATAGGGGAGTTCAAGATGGTAACCTCTGCTGAGCAACCTGTGTGATTTCAATGAGAGGAGGTAATTAGAAAATTTCTGTGGAGCATTATTATACTCCTGTTCTTCCTGCTATAGAAAAAAAGAATTGGTCAGTCTTGGGAAAACAAAACTGTTAGTCATTGTCAATGCTCTGCCTTCTTAGTCTGCACCACTTCTCTGTATTTCAATATCCACCTGATGCCTAGGCCCCTTCTCCTCCTGTCGCTGCTTATTTCAGTAAATGACGTTTGATGTAGAGCAGATGTTCTCAAACCCCTCAGATGGGAGCTACTTAAAAATACCATTGCTTAGGCATCAACCTTTTTTTAAAGATGTCTCCAGGGATTCTAACGTCTGAACAAAATTTAAGGACCACTGTAACCTTGCTACTCAAAGTTTGGCCCCCAGGCCAACAATAGTGACATCACCTGATATCTTGTTACAAATGCAGAATCTCTGGCACCTGCCAGACCTACTGAACCTGAATCTTCTTTTAGTAATAAGTACTGCTATAGAGCAAAGTCTCTTACTAAACTCAGTTACATGCAAGATTTCAAAGAAACCTGTGATTGGACTATTATATGTTTGTTTTCTTGCACTTTTTTTTTCTAGGGAAGTATCCAATGGTTTTCCTAATATTCTTCAAAGACTTTGTGAGCCAAATAAGGTGAAAAACCAGCACTAGAGGCTAGACCTGGTCTCATAAACTTAAATCCTTGTACGAGAGACAGCCAAATGCAGTTAAGGAGTGGAGTGGAAGAGGTACTGCCAAATAAATATGTAGAAATATTCTGCACAAAACCAGTGTTCTTTCTAATTTTAAAAAACATATTGCCCTCTCTCTCCATCTTTAATTTTACCTCTTTTGATAGAAGCATGGGTTCAAAACAATAACGGTCTACTGTAAGGGGAAAAAAATCACCTGGGTGGTGGCACACACATGACAACTGACACAGCCCTGGAAAGCACTAGGACAAGATGAGTACATGGGGCTGTGCCTCGGCTCCAGCCAACTGCTGGTGTGGAGGAATGAACAGAGCGCCAGTGTTGTCAGGTCCTCTCACTTTTAAAGACAGTCCAAAACTCCAGATTTTTATGTAAAATCAAATCTTTAAATAGGTGGCATCGATATTTTTCAATACTAAGACTAAGCAGGTTAAATAACACTCACATCTAAGCGTAGCTGGACAGTTAACATCCACTGGTACAGAACTCTCCCTCATCTCTTACTTCCAAGGAAACATTCTGGCTAGAATCAAAGTTCTATTAAAAAGATCACGCAACCCCATCTTCTCGTGTTAAGAATGAGAAGCCAGAAAGTTGAGGTGTCATGGCAAAGGTCATAGTGAATTAATCTTGGTTAATGTCAGCGTAGCAGTGAGAGTTTGGTCAGCTAAGCTTTTCGAGCAAGAAAAGATTTAATACAGGGGCGTGAGTGATGAAACAGGTGAAGAGTGAGGATCTGGGAGATCTGCGTGTAGCTCTCAGGCTTGTTGCTAACCTTCAGTGTCAGGAGACGGCAGAACTGTGAGTAACTACCAGCGAGGAGAACAGCTGCCTGCGGCGATAAGGTAAGCAACTCATAGGGAAATGTCGAGGCATTTTCTGAATCCTACCTGCCAGCCCACTTGAGGAAAATAGGATGTTTTCTGCCTTCTCCCACTTTTGGAAATCTTGTACTAGTGCTTCTTAATGGCAAAAATCTAACCTAGAGTTCTATCAACAAGGGATTCCGAAAACATGTAGCTCGCAGGCTCTCATCCCCTGCAATACAGAGCACAGCACAGAGGAGGAGCAGGGGTAATGCTGCGTTAGCAACTGACGACCAGGCATTGCCGACTGATCTAATAATCCATGCCGATGCCTAATTTGATCTAATGTGTTATAAACTCATCGTAACATGGTTCTTCTTGAGATAACAGCTTAGGCTCATGTTCATGAGAGGACTAATGTCTATTGTCAAGAGCAAATTTTATTCTATTGGGAGAATGGTTCAGGAAGCAAAGGAAAACTTTAATCCATTGGAGGTTCACTCAAAGATCAGATGGCCCAGTAAGAAATAAGTGGCAATAATAAATTTCTCTATATAAAAAATCTGAGAATACATAACTGTTTCCACCAGTAACTTTTTTTACTAAGCTGCACCTTATTGACAGCATACATGTCAATAAAATATTTATAAATAAACACATATATGTATATTTAAAAAAATGCCAAAGAGACAGAAGTAAAAGCAGAGGTGTTTGGACCCATAGCAGATACAAATCAAGTTCAAAACAGTCAAAACAAAGAAACAGAATTTGAATTTCTTAATGAGTTGTCTTTTTCTTTATAACTTGTATCTCTTCCATAAGTAGAGCACACTTTCCCTTATTGCATTCCTAACAGAAATGAAAAAATAGTTCAGGGAGATCATAGACAATAAATAGATTGATTAATTTAATGGATATATTACTAACTCATCTAAAAGATGTTCAACTTGATTGTATTAAAAGGCATCAAAAGTAACAGGAAGAGGGGAAGTGTAAAAAATACATATTCCTTTAGGTCAACATACTGATTTGAGGTGTCTGAACACTTAGTCAAAAGTCTTTTCTCAATTCTGTCACTAATTCCCTTTGTATCTCTGAACTTCAGGTCCCCATAGGTTAAATAAGGACTTACCACAGCTTAGTTATGGAATTATTATATTATTAAACATGCCTGGGTAATTAAGAGATAATAGGAATGGAGACATTCATAAGAGTGCCAGTGGGCATAACTTAGTAGTAAAAAAAAAAAAAGAAAGAAAAGAAAAAGAAAACAGAAATCAATGCTCTAAAGAGAGTTTCATTTTGTGTTGTGAAAAATAAGAGCTTTGCTGAGTTACACACATTTGGGAGAAGGTAACACAATAACTCCTTCTGAAAGACAATGTAGCACGTTAATGGCTTCTCAGTTTTCTTGTTGATTCAACCCTTTTCAGTAATCAGGGTTCAGAGAGTGAGTGAAAACGAAGGATATTTTGACCTGGTGTCAAACAGACACAGTATAGTTGGGCCACTGGATAATAACAGCTGACATTCTCTGCAGCTTTCCAGCTTTCCAGGCATTGTTTAACATGTATCAACACATGTATTAATTAAATTAACCCTCATAGCAACCTCGGGAAGAGGAGTCTATTGTGAACCTCCATTTTACAGGTGAGGAAACTGAGACACTGAAAGGTTAAATAAACTACCCAAGTCACAGAGCAAGACAATGACAGAACCACATTTTGAAGCAAGTCTGTCTATATTCTTAACCACTCAGCCATTCTGTCATTGAATATTTTTTCCAATAGAGTTGTACCAGCTTGGCCATTAGTGTGATTTTCCCCAAGGTTTTGGTGAATGTGAGTCTTAATTCTTAATGTTATTGTGGATTGAACCTTTTTAAATGTTTGTATAGCTGTTTTAATGAGAATTTTGGAGAAACTACTAGCCAGAAGACATTTTAAACAAGAAATTTGCATTTAAACTTCATGCTTTATATTCCATGCCAAACCTCTGGCATATTCTGCTTTCCTTCAGGGAGCTCGACCCCCCTGTACAGCCACAAGTATCTCACAAAGAATAATAGTTACAGACTCACTCAGACTTTTTTTTCTGGCAAACATGTAAAAAACTTGTCCTAGGGATTTTAGTAGGCCCCCACTCTTCAGATGCAGCTGTCCCTTTGTGTTCAGAAACAAATAATTAGTTATCATACAAATCCCAACAGAAGAACATAATAAACAATTTGGGAGCATAAGTTCCATTGTCAGTATGGAGAACAAAAGAATGCCCAGAAAGAAATAAAATAATGCGTGAGATTGGAAACACCATCGGAAATGGTAGAAACATCAATTCTAGCTACTCAGATCAACTTACCCACAAGCACTCTCAAAATGGAAAGATAAGGATTCTTGGCTATTTTTTAGTCTCTTTCTAAACAAGTCATCCTGATTTTCAGACTGTGTTATAAACATGACAATGTTTTAAATCAACATTCTTCATCAAAGAAAGTTGACTAACTACTAGCTCATTCAAAATTAATTTTTAAAATAGCAAGAATATGTGTATACATATTAACATTAGTATATTTGGCATGCATTTTAAAAGCAGTGCATTCATTCACATATACTCTGAGACAATTCTGAGGATGTCTACTTCCCAAAGTTCACCAGGCTGTTGCTTTCAACCACTACTTTCAAGCATTGTACATGTTTTCTCAAAGCTTTAGCTGAGATATTTCAAGAATCTCTAGTCACTCATAGAAAACTGTTTCTTTGGTCTACAAAGTGGGAATCTTTTGAATCAGGGGTAAATCAAAAGATAAGAGGAAGAACTTTTACCCAGGCGCCATGTATTTTCCAGAAAACTTTTTACAGAGCCAAGAGTTATCTTCATGACCCCTTGCGTCAGCACCAAATTCACATTCAGAGAAAAAAGGGAAGTGATTTGTGTTTGGAAGACTCTCCACCCCTGACTATGTAAGTAAAAGCCACTTCAATCTTTTCACTTGCTTTCAAACCCTTCTGTTAAAAATCGTTAGAGAAGGCTAAGAGATAGCATATATAAAACCACCATTTCCAGTTGAAAGAACCCTACTTTTAAGGATGTTTTTCTCTCCAAGCTTCCAAAATCAGTAATCCAAAGAGCAGAGAAATTGGTCTTGAGTAAAAAAGATTGGATTTAAATTATAAAGTTCAAAATTTACTAAGCCCCGTGGATACCAGTCCTGATAATACTGACAGCAAGTAGAAAAACAGTTATATAAAGACAATTTTGGTAATATTGCTGCTGAAGAATTCACTGTTTTCATTTTTCACAAGTTGAAGGAAAAGATCATTTTTATTTAAAAAAATATGTATAGAATTGTTCAAACTAGTATAAATGAATAAGTAACAAAATAACTTTAAAAACATAATTTCAAAAAAGTTTTTCTAAGAGAGATATATTTTAAAGAAAACATTTCATAAACATTTATTAAAGAGTCTCAAAAGAAACAAAGAATAGACATTTTTTAAAATGTGAGAGTACTCTAGTATCTTGATTTTGATTGATATTTTGGAAAGATTTCAAGTTGAGTTCAATATATATTTTCAACTCTACATACCAGTGCAATCTAGATGATCCTTTAATTGAAAATACATATATATACTCACATACATGTAACCTATGTGTATGTCACATATATGTGTGTGTATATATAATTTTTCTTAAATTGCTTGTGTAAAAGTAAAACAGAAAATAGAGGAAAAAAATCTGTTTGAAGGCTTGAGCCATCCTATATCCCTAACATCACAACTATGAAGCACAGAGAAAAAAAGGAAGTTTGTTACCTACTTAATTTTTAAGCTACATTAGCAACCCAATTGAATATTTCAATTAAAAAATTTAAAAGCCCCCAAAATTTATTTGTATCAAAATTATTTACACTAACTATCTAGAACTGTTAAATAACAAAATGACTGACACTTTAGTTCCAAAATGGCAGCATAAAGGCAAGCTAGCTTCATTCCTCCCCACAGAAAACCAAAAACAAGTAAAAAGCATTGAGATAGCCAGCAGCAACTCAAAACTCAAGTATAAGGATGAGGCAGTTTCTGGGGCCACAGAGAAGTGGAAAAACTCAGAACACATGGTAGGAGAATAAGACTTCCATATTTGCAACATGCCTGCCCCTCCAATCTCCTTGGCACCAAGTATGTGAAAAATCTCACCTTAACTAAAGCTGGAGAAAGTGAAATTGAGATGGTCAACCAGCCTCCCTACCTTCTTAGATTCCCTGGTAGGAGAACTATGCCTGCCTTAACCCATTGTGACTGCCTGAAGGGAGAAATATCCCAAAGGACAGGCAGAGACAACTTGGGAAGTGAGACTACCATCTCCAGCCCCAGAAACTCTGCTGTATAACTTGGCCAAAGGAGATGCCAAATCAGAGTGGCTGTTCTGCAGTACCACACTGTAGGAGGTACTTTCCTCAGGTATGCTGGGCAAAACCCCTAGCCAGCCTTCTCAAACTGCCAGGATAATCCCTTTGGGACCTCCCCCATTTGAGACAGGCAATGCAGTGACCATCTGCTAGAGCCCAGGTGAACCTGGGCTTCAGGCACCACCTAGAGCAAAGAAAGAGGCAGCAGTGAAGTTTTGCTAATCAAATATATTTTAAAACAAAACAAAACAATACAGAGAAAACTAGAATAATTAATCCTTCAATGCAAAGACATAGACATATACCCACAAGAAACAATAGCAAATAGGGAACTATGACCTCCCCAAAAGGACAAAGCAAAAATTCTGTGACTGACCCTAACAAGGTGGAGATTTGTGACCTCTCTGATCAAGAATTCAAAATAAGGACATTCAGTGATCTTCAAGATAACACAGATAATCAGTTCAGAAATTTATCAGAGAACTTTAACAAAAAGATAGAAATAATTAAAAAAAAAATCAAACAGAAATCTTAGAACTGAGAAACATATTTGCTGGACTAGCAAGCTCTTTAGAAGCTCTCAACAGCAAAATGAACCAAGCAGAGGAAGGAATCAGAGAGCTCAAAGACTGACTATCTGAAAATGCATGATCAGAAGAGAAAAAAGAAAAAAGAATGAAAGGGAACAAAACCACCTACAAGATATAGAAACCTACCTCAAAAGACCAAATCTAAGAATCATTGGTGTTCAAGAGGGAGTCAAATAAGAGCAGGGGATAGAAAATTTATTCAAAGAAATAATAACAGAAAACTTTCCAAAACTTGAGAAATGTATAAATATCCAGGTAAAAGAAGACCTTAGAATATTTATCAGAGTCAAGCCAAATAAGACTATGCCAAGGCATATAATAATCAAATTCTCAAATGTCAAGGACAAAGAGAGGGTCCTCAAACCATCAAGAGATAAGACGCAAATAACATATAAAGATGCTCCAATTTCTCTGGCAAAAGACTTCTCAATTAAAATTATGTAGGCTAGGAGGGAGTTAGGACAACGTTTTCAAAGTTCTCAAAGAAAAAAAACTGCAATTCAAGAATATTATGTCCAGCAAAATTATCATTCAAATATGAAGGAGAAATAAAGTCTTTCCCAGATGAACAAAAGCTGAGGGAATTCACCACTAGCAGATTCACCTTGCAAGAAATGCTGAAGGGATTTCTGTGACTTGAAAGTAAACACTAATGTGCAAAAGAAAATTTTTCAAGGTATAAAAGCCACTGGTAAAATTAAGTACACGGACAAACCCAGAATACTCTATTACTGTATTTATGGTGTGCAATCCACTGATAACTCTACTGTGAAACCCAAAAGACAAATCTATCAAAACAATAATAGCTACGGCAACCTGTTAAGACATAGGTAATGTAAAAAATGTGTAAATCGAGACAACTAAAAGTCAAAATGTGGAGTGGATGGAGTTAAACTATAAAATTTTTTATATGTTATCTTTGTCATTGTTTCTATTCTTCTATTGGTGATCTAAGATTAGTTGTCATCTCTTTAAATAACTGGTTACAACTATAAGATGTTTTTGTAAACCTCATGGTAGTTATAGCATTAAACCTATAATAGATCCACTAAAAATAAAAATCAACAGATAAAAGTATACTACTAGAGATATTCACTTAACCACAAAGGGAGAAAATAACAAATGAAGAAAGGAAGAGAGGAGTCTCAAAACAACCAGGAAAGAAGCAACAAAGCAACAGTAGTAATTCCTTACATACCAATAATAACTCTGAATGTAAACGGTCTCAATTCTCCAAGTAAATGGCATACAGTGGCTGAATGGATAAAGGGACAAGACCCAACTGTATGGTGCCTTCAAGAAATACACTTCACCTATAAAGACACACATAGACTGAAAGTAAAGGGGTGGAAAATGATATTACATGCAGCTGGAAACCAGAAAAGAGCAGGAGTATCTATATTTACATGAGATAAAACACATTACAAATCAAAGAGTGTATAAAAAGACATGATAAAAGGGTCAATCAGCAAAAGGATATAACAGTTATAAATATCTATTCACCCAACACCAGAGCTCCCAAGTATAGAAGTCCAACATTAATAGCTCTAAAGGGAGAGAGACTGCAGCATAATAATAGCAAGGGACCTTAACACTGCACCCTGAGTAATGGAAAGATCTTTCAGACAGAAAATCAACAAAGAAACAGCAGAATTAAACTACACACTACACCTACTAGGCCTAACTGACATTTACAGAGCATTTCACCCAACTGTTACAGAATACACATTCTTTTCATCAGCACATGGAACATTTTCCAGAATAGACCATACATTAGGCCACAAAACAACTCTGTACAAATAGAAAAAAAAAATAGAAATCATATCAAGCATCTTTTTTGACCACAATGGAATAAAACTAGAAATCAATAACAAAAGGAACCTCAGAAAATATACCAATACATGGAAATTAAACAGCATGTAACTAAATAACCAATGAGTCATTGAAGAAATTAACAAGGAAATTTAAAAATTTCTTGAAGCCAATGAAAATGGAAATACAACATACCAAAATCTATGAGCTATGACAAAAATAGTACTAAGAGGGGAGTTTATAGTGTTAAACACCTATATCAAAAAACTAGAAAGCCTTCAACAACCTAACAATGCACTTTAAGTCACCAGAAAAGGAAGAACAAACCCCAAAATTAGTAAAAGGAAAGAACTAATAAATATCAGGGCAGGAATAAGTGAAATTGAGCCTTAAAAAAATACAGAAAATCTACAAAATGAAAAGTTGATTTTTTGAAACGATAAAATCAACAAACATTTAGCTAGACTAAGGAAAAAGAGAAAATACCCAAATAAATAAATCAGAAATGAAAAAGGAGAAATAACAACTGAGACCTCAGAAATCCAAAGAATCATTAGAAATTATTATAAACAACTATACACCAATAAATTGGAAACCCTAGAAGAAAAGTATAAATTCCTGGACACGTACATCCCACCAAGATTTGAAGCATGAAGAAACAGAAAACCTCAACAAACCAATAATGAATAATGAGATTGAATTGGTAATATAAAGTCTCCCAGCAAAGAAAAGCCCAGGTCACTGCTGAATTAGCCAAAATATGGAATCAACCTAAGTGCCTATCAACAGATGAGTAGATAAAAAAATGTGGTATGTATACAAAATGGAATATTAGCCATAAAAAAGAATGAACTCCTATCATTTGCAGCAACGTGGATGGAACTGGAGGCCACTTTGTTAAGTGGAATAACCCAAGCACAGAAAGACAAATATCACATATTCTCACTCACATATGAGAGCTAATAAAGTGGATCTCATTAAGATAAAGAGTAGATTGGTGGAGGTGAGGGGGGGAAAGAGAGATGAAAGGCAAAAAAGGAGAATATAAATGTATTTGTTACTACTGAGCTATACACTTAAAAATGGTAAAGATGGTAAATTATATATATATTACCTCGATAATTTTTTTAAATAACAAAATGACTAAACCACATCCCCACATTTTACTTGCAAGTTGCACTAGAGGAGAGGAATTCATTGGCAAAAAACACTGAAAAACTCAGTTTGACACATGACAAATTTAAAACTCTACTTTTATGCATACACAAGCATGAAAATGTAGGCATTAGATTCTTCAGGAGAAGCCAGAGCCAACTCTAGAACCGTGAAGGGACTCCTCAATCGGTCCACCGTCTAGGGCCATGCCAACAATATAATTTTGCCTTACATTACTAATTTTTAGGGAAAAGAAAATTTTTTACTTCATTTTTCTGCATGTCTCAAGTGTCTCAAGTCTCCATTCCGGTTTGCCTTTGTAAACCCCAAATACATTACGTGGAAGGGGGAAAGCCTTAAAATAAAGATGCATGAGATTATTATTTTTGACAGTGGCTGAACTTACTGTCAGTGGGCTTTATTCTTCTGAAGAGTTAGAAATTGTTTACTTTTCTTTGTTTTTATGTCACAACTCTAAGAGATTGAAAAAGTAGCTTACTGATCAATTGTTAATAAATGTCCCTCGCAGGATGAACATCCCAAGTAGAATGATTAAAATCCTACTCTCCTATATGGCCTCTGATTCCTTTGTTTGGATCTATTGTTTTCTTTCTGAAAGCAGAGTCTTTTTTTTTAATTTTTGAGAGAAGATTCCTAGATTTTTGTGGGAAGATTTACATATTTGTCTTTTTTATTAATGTCTTGAATGTACTAATATTACCAAAGCATCCATTTATTTCCAAACCATAGCCACTCATCAACACACAGTCTCAAGCCTGGTTGCCCCTTAACTTTATTTGAATGATTTGGATTGCTCCCAATCAATACAAAATTAATTCCATTACCAAAGGTTTCAAAATAATGAAAGAAATGTCTTCTTTCCCATTGCCTCACCCTCAAAGTAGATGACACTCTTGACATGTGAAAAGACTCCCCAGCTGCCCGGGCAAGCTGAAAGAAACTTCCCTTATATCCCATTATCTGGAAATACCTTTTTCTCACTGCTGATTTCTAGGGAGAGAGGCTTTTTGTAAGCTATCTTCCCCTTTTACTCTTCCTACCACCTGAGGAGATGGAGAGACCTGATTGTTTCATCTGGGAAAAAGAACAGGCTTGTTCAGCTTGGTTCTAACAATATTCTTCCTCTTTGGAGCTTCAGATTTTGAGGGAGCTTTTCCACGGCTCCTCCGGAGACTCCACCCTGCAGAGCAGGGAGGCCTGCCTGGGCTGGTGCACAGGGCCACTGAGCGGATGAGTCTGCCTAATTCCATCAGCTAATTCATTTGACTAGCCAACCTAAAGCCATTATCCTCCAGCCCCTACCAGTAAAAAAGTGATATTTTAGCCTGTACTTGCCATTCTTGGATTTACATCTCTGCTTGTTCAGGATGAGATGAAGATTTTACTTTTGAAGAATACCTTCAAAGCATCCTCCCCCAACATCGCCTACAACCAGCTGTTGCTTCTCCATCTGGGACAGCCCACAGCCGTTCTCCATGTCTCCTAAGTGTCTTCTGCATCATATCACAAACACCATCTCACAGTGGTTTAAGTCTGCTGCCCCCGCTTGTCACATGCAAATTTAGGCATGTGTCAGTTTCCCTCAATTTGTTTCCTTCTCTGTAAAATGATGAATATAATATCTTATTCAATGTTATTATGTAGGTTAAATAATTAATCTACATAAAACACTTAGCATCAGGCCCAATACATAGGAAACATGAAATAATTAGTATTATTGTTAGGAACTGAATTGTGTCCCCACACCAAATGTATATGTTCACACCCTAACCCCCAATGTGACTGTATTTGGAAATAGGGCCTTAAAAAATGTTATTAAGGTTAAATGAGGTCACAAGGGTAGGGCCGTCATCCAATGGGACTGGTGTCTTTATAGGAAAAGAAAGAGATACCAGGGGAGGGCTCACACAGAGAAAAGGTCATGTGAGGACACAGCAAGAAGGTGGCTGTCTGTAAGCCAAGGAGAGAGGCCTCAGGAGAAACCAAACCTGTTGACATTTGATCTTGGACTTCCAGCCTCCATAACTGTAAGAAATAAATTTCTGTTGTGTAATACACCCAGTCTGTGTTATATTGATATGACAGCCCTAGCAGACTAACATAATCATTATTGCCATTGACATTATTGTCACTCTGCATTTACTATTAAAATAATTAGGCAAAATGCAGTTAAACTAATTCTTTCATTTAAAGCAAATCACCCGTGGTCACTTTTGCAAACAAGGTCAATATCTCAAATCTTGTGAAGATGGTCAGTCTTAGCAGAGCAACATGTAATTTCAGGACCCTTAAGCAGTCCATATAATTCTACTCTACTTACTTCTATCCTTTCTACCCTTTCTTCCATTTATGTAGCTGTGATAACTCTGTTAAGGAAGACACTATAAAGCAAAGATGATTTTAGGTGCCAATATCCAATTCTCCCTTTCATTCATAGTAATAGAATCATTTTTTTTAGTTAGACACATGGCCACCTGCAATCCAGGTTGTATTTCTCGAAATGTTTTATAGCAGGATGTGGCCATGTAACTAAGTTCCATCTGATGTGATGTGATGATATAGGTAGAAATATTTTGTTGCATTTCCAGAATATCTCCTTACAAGGGAAGGACAGGGTTTCTTTGTCCTTCCTAAGTTCTACCACCTGGGATAGGGATATGATTAGCAGAAATTTGGTAGCCATTCTGGATTTTCAAGATGAACCCACCCTAAAGATAGCAAGACTGTGAGCTGGGAAGAATTTGGGCATCTGAGGATGGTGACAATGCCAACATCAGTTCTGGACTGTCTACCTCTGGACTTCTTTTATGTGATAAAAGGAGCTCTCTCCTCTTCTAAAGCACTGTTATTTTTTAGATTACTGTTTGTAGAAGATACTTTTGATGCCCCACCTCATATTCTCTGCACTCACCTCTAAATTCACCTACACTCTTGCTAGACAGTTTTCCAACCCAGGAGCCTGTCTCTCTCTTCTCTACCTGAAGCATTTCTTTAGCTCTAAGAAAATTTTCTCAGCAGGCCACAGGTATAACTCAGTCCTGTGGGGCAGTTAGCACCCTTGGGGGCAACTTTCAACTAATGAGGAACAGTCCCTGTCCTTGCAGGGGACGATTTTCAGACTATTCCTCTTGTTTTCTTACAAGGTCTGCAGTGGACTTGAGCTCCAAGTTGCCCAAAGAGGTAATTCACTCTTTAAAAGTACACTTCATTGGCTTTTCCCCTTTCCCTGCCTCACCTTCTTCATCACCTCACTTGTGCTTCCCAGAATCACCAAAGTCCCAGTGTCAGGGTCTATGCTGGGAAAAACTCAGCAAAGATACTATGATTTGCAGTCTAACCAAATTCTAACTATTTATCTCAGCCAAGAATGCCTCGGATATGACAGTACAAATCCAAGACCCAACTTGGCTAAATGTAAGACTCTCAGCTAAGAAACAATTAGAAATGGAAATAAAGGATTTATTTATTAGAGACTCAATCTAAGAGCCAAAGGGATGACCTCATGTGTATGGGACACTAACATCATCCTTGGTTAGGTTTGATCTTAGTTCCTGAACAGTTCTTGACAATATACAACCAAGGAAGAATGGAACAACATCTAAATGACCTTCTGTCTCCTCTTCTGTTGGAACCATCACATCTCCTCAAACAAATTCAATTCATTCGCACCTGGACATCATGGGCAAGTACAGCATTTTTATTTGCCTCTCAAGCAGAAAGGGGACTATAAATCTCAGTAAGAACTACAGGAATATTCTACCAATGGCAATATTCAGATGGAAATTGGTGATGTCGATCCAGATTTTCCAAATAAATTGAACTTTAATTCAATGATTTTATGGTGAAGCATTGTAATGCATTTGAATAATCAAACTCTCATTCACAATCATAAATTTTCTTTAACATTAGGACTCGCTTTTTTATGTTCTGGCTGATGGTTTTGACATAGGCAAAAGATTTTCAAAGAAAAATGCTGTTATGAATCCAGTGATTCATTGGAACATCATTCTAAGAATTAGTTCTTTCAAAACTGGGTCTTTCAAGGGAATATATGTTTTTCAAAATAATTGTCCTTGGATCACTAAATCTGGGTATGTAACATCTTCCCTGCCACAAGGCTGAAAAGATTTTAATGTTGTGGAAGGAACTGGTGACAGTGGTAAAGTTAATAGGGTTCTACTTAAGAAATAACTGGACATTTCTCTTGTTTTATGAGGCAATAATTTTACTCCCTAGTGAATAAAGACTGGAAAAAATTGGATCCCTGCCAAAGACATAACCTACACTATATCAAACGGTGCCATTACATTTCTCTTAACTGCCTCCTGGAGGTCATATGCCTGCTTATAGGGGAAGATTTTGGATAACTTTTTCTGAAAAATCACATTAAACAAATACCAGCCTAACAATGCAAAGATATGGTGCTCAGTCTTCCATAGCTGACATATACAGCTGACTTTTCAGCCTTCAAAATTCATTGCCCTCATTATTACCATACTGTATCATTGCCTTATGTAAATAAGCCAGGAAACATTTAAGTCATTTTTAACAGTATTTGTAAACACCAATACAGGAAATCTCAGGGGAGGCTCAGGATTCTTGGCCTGAAAAGAGGAAAGCCTCCATTAACAAGAGGGGGATTATGAATATTTGTTCTGTGTTGCTCTAAATGAGTAAGCATTAAAAAGAAATTTTTCAAAAGGCAGTGAATCAAGTGTATTAGCAAATCTATTGCCTATCCAAATGCAAATCCTAAGAGGATCCTTGAAAATCGGCTGTTGGGTGTGTTTCTGCTTATCTGACTTAACACAGTTCACCTGACCACGTAAAATATATATTCATGATACACGAACTGGCCTTACAAAAGTATGCAGTAAAGTGACTTGATCTCCTAAGGCCAGTAGCCAAGTCAGTTGCCTAGAAGAGCAGTTGTTTGTGCTCTCCATTAACAAATTGTACCTTGGAGAGCTCCCCGAGTCATTGATTTAAGTTTTCTAACTTACGTTGTTGAACATGACAGAAGAAAGATGCACTACGTTTCTGAAATAGAAAATAGAAAATTCCATCCCTAAAGGAAGTCTATCTTATATGTAGGTATCACATCATGTGCACAATAAAGAAATCAACTCATTTGAACCAGGCTATATCTGAGATTAAAGTAACTGCGAACAATCTTCAATAAGTGTTAATTTTGCCCACAAGGATATTCTACGGGTAATTGTGAGTTTCTAATTATAGTGCTGTGCTTTAAATTTGCTGATTGACATGAATTTAAAATCTTATCACAGTTTTAACTCATTTGCCCTATTAAATAGGTTGGGGGTTGATATTATTATCCTCCTACATGTCTAAATACTTAGCACAGCTGAAAGGTTAAGCAACTTCACCACCAACACATAATGAACTCTTTTTTCATTCAAGACATTCTCTTTCTCCTCCTGGAGATTATTCTTTCAATGCCTGTTCTCAATCTGGACTCAAAGAGGACCCTGGTCTAGGTCTATACTGCTGTATTGAAGAAGGGCATTTCTTGGGACTCATCTAGGACACTCCCAGAGAATCACAGCAGGCCGTACTTTACTCTGCCCATGACACCCCACCCCATTTTGCAGCAGGGAAGTCCCTAACATTGTGCACTGAGGAAGCCCATCCTTTCTGTTTTCCCTCCAAATCACCACACTCTTTACCACTGCAAAGTCGTAGAGATTTGGCAGAACTAGGCCAAACCAGGAAGGCAGTGGCATCATCTTTGGGGTGCTCTCACCTCTCCTACTGCTGCCCTCACCTCTCCTTCTGCTGCCTTCACTTCCCAAACCAGCACAAAACCTCCTTTTCTTCCTCTTATTCAAAACTCCACTGTATCCTGTTCCCAAAGCTTCTTGCTGTCTATGTTTATTATTAATAAATGGATTCAGTGAGCTCATGAAACTGAGATCATGAAATTGAGATACTAAAAGATCTCTGGGGAAGGAGGAGTACAATAGGAAGATGTGATGGCCAACTTCATGTGTCAGCTTGGCTGGGCTCTGGTGGCAGTTGTTTGGTCCAACGTTTGTCTAGATGTTGCCGTGAAGGTACTTTGTAGATGTGGTTAACATTGACAATCGGTTGACTTAGGTAAAGGTGATTACCCTTTATGGAGTTGCCTTATCTAATCAGTCGAAGGCCTTGAGAGCAAAAACTGAAGTTTCCTAGAGTAAAAGGAATTCTGCCTCAACACTGACACAGAAATCCTTCCTGAGTTTCCAGTCTGAGGCCTGCCCTATGGATTTCAGACTAAAGTCTGCAACCTTAACTCTCACCTGAGTCTCTGGCCTGCTGGCCTACCCTACAGTTTTGAAACACATCCCCCATAGTCACCTGAGCCAATTCCTAACTTCTTAAAATACATCTCTGGCTTGTGCATGTACATGTATAAAATCCCCTCAATCGTGTTTCTCTACAGAGCCTTGATTGATACCAAAGGCAACTAACTTCTTGGATACACACCCACTATGTGTCAGGAACTGTGCTAAGCAAGTAACACATATTAACTCATGTATGGAGGTAAAATAGTTGTAATCAACCACGCAAAAGAGTCTAAAACATATTTGTCACTCTCAAAAGACTCCTCCAAATATCCCTGCATCATCTCCCATCCCTCCTCACTAAAGGCTGCATAACGCAGTGACCAACCATAAATACTACTTCTGCCCTAGGGGAGAACTTCAAACACAGCAGCAGGCAAATGAATGAACACAGGCCCACAAGAGTTTGAGCCCTACTATAAAAATGAAAAAGAAAACTCCTTGATAGTCTTCTATAAAACACAATATTCAAGAATGAAACATAGAAAGTAAACACTGTGTACTGCTAAATATTTAAAAAGATAAAAAACTGCTACACAGTTTCCATTTTAAGATATGTAATTTCACACTTTATAGAGGGGAAAAATAGGAATAATGTAAAATGCTATATAAAAAAGGGAGGCACTTCACAATTTATGTATTCTCTGAGGTTGATTCCCATAATTTCCAAGAAAATAAAGAATCCCAGTGCCAAGTTAGAGAGGAAACTAAACAGGTGGAGTGGTTTGCATGCCATTATACATTTGCCTGAAGCATAAACCACATTTTACTTTATTCCTGGGAGAATAGAGACTGGCTAAAAGATGCAGATGAAAGATTTGAAAGTCAACAGCATAATTGGGGTATGCTTTGGTAGATGTTTCCCAGAGAAATAGAGATATATTTTACTTTCTGATCAACCTAATATAGACTGTTGGACCCCAGGCAGTGACCCCTTTGTAGATTTCCTCCTGAAAAAACATCTAGCAGCAGACACAATAAAATCCACAACCTCAACAAAACAATGACAATATCAATAATAATAAAAACACCCACCATTTATTGAGGGATTGTTTTGTGGATTTGATTTCACGTTTTTAAAAAAATTCTGCAAATCAATAAAATATAAACTCCAATTAAAAAGTGGGGAAAGGACATTTAAAATGCATAAAAATATGATTTACAATAAAATTAGGAAAATAAAATGCAACTTTGCTAATAAATAATGCAAATTAAAACAAGATTCAACTTCCATCATGTTTTCTTGTTAATGAAAATATCCAGTACAGGTGAGGGTGAGGAAAACAGGTGCCCCCATGCACCTATTTGGAGTATTGGAAACTGCTGATACCCCTCTGGAAGATAATTTGGCAACTGGGATTAAAGCTTTTATAATTTGCTTTTATAATGTAATTTAATTTTAATAATTTTTATAATTTTATAATGTCCCTTTGATCCAGAAGCCCCTTTTCTTAAAACTGATCTTCAGGAATGACAAATGTGTGTGCAAAGACTTATTTTTATAAGGATATTTATCATCATTTAGAGAAATAAAAACATGAACATGACATAAATGTACTAAACAAGTATTTGATTAAATTATTCTGGCACATCTATATGGTGGAATATTGTGCAGGCCAAAACGATGTGCTTTAGCAAAATATTTAGCAATAAAAAACTATTAAAACATTTTTAAGTAAAAAAATGCAAAAAGATATGTTATAATTTTAATGAATGTGGCTTTGCACAGCACACTTAATTTTCCCTGGGCCTTCATTTCATTATCTTTGAAATAAGAAAGCCATGCTGAAGAACGGCTGCGATCTCTTTCCTATCATGAATTCTAAGGTTCAAATATTTTGGTTTTGACCTGGGAATATTCCCTCTACATTTCAGAGAGAGCCAATAGTTTCTGGCACACTCAGCTCTAGATCAGATCTATAATTACTCTATCAATAGATGCCACTAATTCTAATTGTGTGAATT
>CM052445.1:23198099-23236588 GCA_028533085.1 Varecia variegata | reverse complement strand
ACTGTGGCACAGCAGGTCCAGGCATTTGCTATGGCCTTTCCTCGCTGCTCTAAATCCATATGCCCAAGCGTATGAACCAATGCATTTCTTTTAGGCAGTTGTAATTTGAGAAAGATGTACACAGTTAAAAATTCAGGATAGAACAAGACGAATGATCTGAATTGTTGGAAACATGCCTTACTGAGACAATCACTGTCACTTATTTCTGTAGTTTTTCTAATTCAACTGATGAGAAATTATCCAGCTTTCAAAAGTCTCCTGCTGTAGTTTGGTGACCTTGCCACTAGGTGAAAGACATCTGTAAGGATCATGATCACACTGTGAAAACCCTAAGACATAAGTCCCCGGTGTATTTTGATGACTGCTTGAAGTTTGAAGTTAGCCCTTAAATGTCTTGGGGGGGTGGGTGGGGGAATATGTGTATATATATATACACTTAAGTAATCACTAAACCACCAATAAATAAAAAATTAAAGTCAGAGGACCCTAGATTTGATAATTTCCTTGCTATTTGTTGCCTGCCCTTGAATTCTTGCACTGGAGCCTGAGGTCTGCCTAGTGGTTTATCCTCACTATCTCGCCCAGCCCAGCACCCTGGCTCCTCAGTTGCTTATCTTTCCATTGCTGGATTATGTCTCCCTGGCCATATACAGCCTGTGTTACCTGCCTGGTCAGTGCAAGATAATCAAAGGAGAAGGATTTATTTTGCCTTTTTCATGAAGTCATAAAATTTTCATTTGGCAGGTCTCTTAAAGTTCTCCTAATCCAACTATTTATTTTATGGTTGATAAAATTAGGCCTGGAGAGGTCAGAGACTTCATCTATCAACATTCAGCTAGCTAGAGGCAGGGCAGGGACGGGGACAATCCATCTTGGAAAACAAAGTTACACACAGCTCAAGCTAAAAGTGCTAAATAGCTGACAGGAGGGAAACTGCAAAGAGTGAAGAGGAAAGTGACATCATATTGATTAAAGGAAACCAACCCCAGCACCACCATGGTTGTCATTCAGCTGCTTGTCCCGATCTGCTTCTCCTCTCCTTCCAGACTCCTGGTGGGACTCTGCTTCTTGCTTTCCCTGTGGTTGGGTGAGGCCATGAAACTGGTTCTCTGGACTGAGCTGGGGTGGAAGTGTTATGTAGCCCGTAACCTGGGCCAGTGACCGAGCACTAAGGACCAGGATACTTGTTCTTCCTATTGAGTTCCCAGATTGGAAGTGACATGTAGCCCCTCAAACTGAGTCCTTGAGAAGGACTATGAAGATGCGGAGTGAAAGTTTCAGCTGACCCATTTTGGACCTGCAGGGTAAAAAATAGAAATACATCTTTGTTATTTTAAATATTGATATTTGGGAATATCTGTTAATTGCCTTACAATTTAGCTTACACTGATGGATACAGTCATGCATCACATAACAAAGTTTCAGTCAACAACAGACCATATAGACAGTGGTTATTCCATCACAAGATTATAATGGAGCTGAAAAACTCCTATCATCTGGTGACATCGTGGCCACTATGGGTCTCATAGCACAACGCATTACTCATGTGTGTATGGTAATTCAGATATAAACATACCTACTGTGCTGCCAGTCATATAAAAGAATAGCACATACAATTATGTACATAACACTTGATAATGATAATAAATGACTGTTACTGGTTTATATATTTACTATACTATACTTTTAATCTTGATTTTAGAGTGTACTCCTTCTATTCATTTTTTTTTTAAGTTAAATGTAAAATAGTCTCAGGCAGGTCCTTAGGAGGCATTTAAGAAAGCATTGTTAACATAGGAGATGACAGCTCCATGCATGTCATTGCCCCCAAAGCCCTTTCAGTGGGACAA
Source organism: Varecia variegata (assembly GCA_028533085.1). Classification (NCBI taxonomy): domain Eukaryota; kingdom Metazoa; phylum Chordata; class Mammalia; order Primates; family Lemuridae; genus Varecia; species Varecia variegata. The sequence continues at coordinate 23,234,738 of CM052445.1, read as the reverse complement.
GATGTAGAGATGGAAGACAGAGATATTGATGATCTTGACCCTATGTAGACCAAGGCTAACAGGTATGTATTTGTGTTTTAGTTTTAACAAAAAAAGTTTAAAAAGTAAAATAATAATAATTTTTAAAGTAGAAAAAAAGCTTATAGAATAAGGACATAATGAAAATATTTTTGTACAGCTATACAATGTGTTTATGTTAAGTGTTAATACAAAAGAATCAAAAAAATTTTTTTGAAGTTTATAAAGTAAAAAATTACAGTAAGCTAAGGTTAATTTATTTTTGAAGGAAAAAATACTTTTTTATAAATGTAGTGTAGCCTAAGTGTACAGTGTTTATAAAGTCTACAGCCCTGTATAGTAATGTCCCAGGCCTTCACATTCAACCGCCACTCACTCGCTGACTCACCCAGAGCAACTTCCAGTCCTGCAAGCTGCATTCATGTTAAGTGCCCTATGCAGGTGTACCATTTCTTTTATACCATATTTTTACTCTACCTTTTCTATGTTTACGTATGTTTAGATACAAAAATGCTTACTGTTGTATAACAATTGCCTGCAGGATTCAGTACAGCCACCTGCTATACGGGTGTGTAGCCTAGGAGCAATAGGCTATACCACAGAGCCTAGGTGTGTAATAGACTATACCACCTAGTTTTGTGTAATTACACTGTGATGTTTGCACAATGATGAAATCACCCAACAATACATTTCTCAGAACGTATCTCTGTTGTTAAGTGATGTATAACTGTACAATTATCACACTGCTACAGAGTTATTTTATTCCATTTTTTATCTGGCATCTGCAAAGAAGGGAAGTAGGAGCAATAGAAGGAGAGAATTTGAGTCAGTGCAGCATTCTGTATCTGAATTACAGTTCCATCATTTACTGTGTGGCCTTAAGAAAGTTACTTAACCCCTCTGGACCCCAGTTTTCCATAAACTAGAAGCAATAATACCATTTGAAAGGGTCATTATGGAGATTGAATGAGCTAAGATATAGTAAGTACACCATATAACTATATTACCCTGAAGCTTTTCAGGCACTCAGTTAACTTCTGTTTTTTACTATTACCATTAGAAATTGGTTCTTCAGATTCCCAAGCCATTGCTCCCTTGTTAACATAACCTTATCTCATACTCTCTATCTTACAGCTCCTATTTCTTTCCTGAATGTAAAACAAACAGGAAAGAAATATTATCATACTACCAAGACTGCTAACCTGACACCACAACCCCATTCCTACCTTGAACAAATCTTTCTTCAGTCAGTAAACTCAACTTTTCAATTTTCCTTTTTCCTCAGATACATAAATTTGAGAGCTGGAACTATATGTAATTCCAATTGCATATAAAAATTATTTAGATCTGCAAATATTAAATGTTATTACTAATGGCTTGAAGTAGGCTAGTAAAGTAACCAAGATTTCCTTAGAAAACTTTTTTTTAAATGAACAGGCTTACTTAATATATAGAATACAATTTGGACAGAATTTTTATCAGAAATTTAATTTAATTTAATTTAAACAGAGATAATCTAATAAACAGACATGAAAGGAGGTAGGTTTTCTCACCTGAAAAAGAAAGGCCAAAAAAAATTCCTAGTTAATAAATGTTGCCACCCAGAAAGGAAGAATGAGTTCAAGTGGTCAACTTAGTGATGAAATCAAAATCATGGATTTGACTCCATGAGATGTTGAGTATAAATTGCCTTGCAAGTGATTACCAAAACTATTTCAGCCCACTCACTTCTTTGGGCCACGTAATTTGCATTGACTGGTTTTGCTGTCATTGATATGGCACCATATTCATTTGAAGTATGGCACCTTCATACAATAGAAGTATGACACCTTCTTACGATAGCTGTGGAGTCACTCCCATGGAAAGAGTGTATTGGGTGTTTTAATTTCAAGCCTGTCCCTTGTTAAGTCCACTCTGAATGATTGAGGCACTGGACTCCATGTTTATTTTCATGGATAATTTAGGTATTTACAAACTAAAATGTATTAGATTGGTTTCTCCCCACCCCTGTTAAATTTTTGTTCATTCAACAGTAAGAGTAATGTTTAACATTATTTAAAGCAGACTGTGAGTTGGAAACTCTAAGTGACCAATTAATAAAATGTCACATGAAACATTTTCTTCACCAGAGGAGAATTTTCCTAAAATAAAACTATTTCTCCCTGTTCCTCCTGAGGATACAGATAGAAAAAGTGAGGCAGTATGAACAGATGAAACATTTAATTTATTCATTTATTCAAGGTTGTCAGGAAGTACAATATGTCTGTAAAACCTAAGGAGATCTCATACCCTCAGGAAGAGTTTAACTCTTCCATACATACAAAAATCCTTACCCTCATGATTTAACTTCCATCTGACACATAAACCCAGGCAGATTTCTCCCCAGATCTGCCACCAATCTCTCCCTATCGCTGGGGAGAGGGAGAAATAACTATTCACTTCACTTACATAACATCTTAAGATAACGCCACCCAGAAGATGGAACCACATAGAGATCAACTCAGATCTCAGCCTGACTTGGTTGTACTTCACATATGTGCTTTTGGCACATTTCCTTCTGCAACGACAAGAATACAAATACTCTATGGTCTTTTTCTTCTCCTTATTGTGTACATTTCTTCACAAGTGCCAATTGACTGGCACCCTTTCCCTAAAGTTTACTCACTTAACTCAGTTTATTTCCATCAACTCTACTGGACAATTTCTGTTTGTCCAACACAAGAGCTTTCCTCATTTCATCCTTATTCATTTGGCACTTGCAAACATAGCAGTAATGTAGCATCCCACACATAAAATATTGTTCTGTAAATGTTGACATGTGTTCTAGGGGGAGGGAGGGAGTATTTGGTTTTTGAAAAGTTTGGGAAATGTTGGGTCTTTTAAATGTCTTTATTGTAGGTCTTTTCAGAGACTTTAAACTGTAATGTGCATTGTAAAACCCATAAAGGGGAATATAGAACACAACCCCATATTCTCTATGACCGTGGTTCTCTTTCGTAACTTAGTTAGCTGTCACAGAATCACTGCATATGAAAAACAAGAGTGCCAAGTTCAACAGCAGTTAATTCAGGATTACTAAGTAACACTCCCTAAAGTAGCCCCATTAATGACCTCTATGGTAGTCTTTTTGCTACAATTATTATATTTTACTTACACTATTCCTAAGCCAATAGAGATTTTTTATGACCTTGAAAATTATTTAAAATACCATTAAATAAAAATTAAATAAAAACAGAGACATGAGAGTGCAAAAATATGGATGGAAAGTGCTACGATAAAGCCAGAGTTAAAAAAAAAAGGATATAAAAATATAGAATACAATCCTACTCCAAAGCTAATGGGGGTCAAAATTGCCTCTGAGCTTACTGACAGTGAAATCAAAAAGGGGGAAACAATTAGTTACAAGATTTATAATGTCCACAAGATCAAAACATAGGAGATACTTTGGAGAAGCATAAAACTTCTTGGTCCTATAGGCAAGAAAATTTTCTCTTCTTAGAGGACACAATGTGTGATTTAGCATAGTGTGGCACAAACCCAGCTATTAATACATATTAAAAATCACCTGAGGAGGGGTATAAAATAGATCTTCCCAGTCCCAACCACAAAGCTACTGAAGTAATATTTTAATATGTTCCTTAGGTGATTCTTCAACCAACCTGGAAGATCAGAAGTCAGGAACTCCCATTCTGACAGATAATATCTTTAAAAATGTCTGTGTTAAGATTGTTTGAGCAATTTCCTTAGGCCACGATTTCATCTTCATTGGGAAGTATATACTTGGTCAATTACTTGAAGATATTCTTTTAATATATTTTCTGTTGTCCCACTGTTCAACAGCAGAGGAATTTCCTATAAATAAAAATTATATTTGAGCCCTACTTCACTGAAAGTCTGTGATTCCATTACCCAGTTGGGGTATTCAATAAAGTCAGTGAATATTTGTTTGGAAAACATTCAGCTATGATACAGCACAACTTAAACACAAAAACTTTCATTTATAAGCAAACTCTCTTTTCTCTGACTCAAAACCATCAACATTAATTGGCGACAGAATTCTCCACTTCTGAAAGCTATATAAACAAGCACAGATGTCAAACAAGAAACAAATTGATAGGATACACAAAATTATCTCAGTTGCCTTACAAGGTGACACTGAATATATTAAACAAAAGTTGGAAAGAAAATTTAATTTACAAATCTTACAAGAATATCAGTTTCATATTATAACAGTTCTTATACTATGAATATTCCCTCAAGGAGAGAACACCAATGAAGAGTAATCTCTAGAAATTTTCACACTGCAGTACAAAATAATAAACAGATCAGAAATTATCTAATCAATGTTGGAAGAAATGTCAAAATAAATGTACAAATTTGCATTCCTTCCAGGGCTGCTTGCGATTGCTTAGTTTTGAAAGAGGAGAAATTCAGAGTTTTTTTTTAGGGATGTGCTCTACTGACAGGAGTAAGATAAGGACGGCCTCAAAGGGTGGCAAGAGGTCAATCAGCTTGAAGTCAGAAGGGCTCATCTTCACAAATTGCTGCTGTTGGTTGAAAATGCTAAGAACCACAGGGATATTGTTTTTCTTAGTTATCTCAAGTCTAAAAAGAGCAAAGAAAGAAAACCCAGCAATGGTGTTAGGGGCAGAAAAATAAAACATGGCTCAATAAAAGGAAGAACTCTATAACAATTAGAAGCAAGATTGAGTTTCCTGACGCTTGACAAGTTCACAAAGGAGCCTGTGGACCATCTGACTGCCATGTTAGAGAGCAGTGGTTTTCACACTCTAGTGTGTATCCACATCACCAAGAAGGCTTCATTAAACAGTTTGCTAAGCCATATCTCCATAATTTCTGATTCTATGAGTCTGGGGTGAGGCCCTAGAATTCACTTTGCTAATAAATTTGCAGATAATGCTAACTCTTGGTCTTGGACTACACTTTGAGAACTTTAGTTGTAGGGCATGAGTGATAACTTCACATGCCTACAGGATCAAACAAGGTTATTAAGCTGAAACTGATTGCTACATTGGGGGTATGCAAGTTAAGTGTTCTGCTTTCTCAACTTAAGTAAGAATTCTGAAAGCTATATAAACAAACACAGATGTCAAACAAGAAACATTTTACTTGAAATTGCTTGATATTTAAGTATTGCCAACTAATTTTTTTTTAAAAATGCTTAAACACTGAGTGAGCTAAACAAAACACATCCATAGGCCTGATTAAGCCTGTGTACATGGAATTTACAATCTCTGTTGTCAAGGGATTCCTGCATCAGGTATGTTTTGTTTTTAACAACATATAGATTAGAGATACTCTAAAACCAAAGGTCAAGTTCAAAGACCCAATTGTCAAAAATACTAAGTATAAAAGTGTCAAGTAGTAAAAAAATAACAATATCTTATTTTTTTAAAGTTTAGTAAGTACTTTTATATATTATCTCATTCTATCCTGAAGGGGTAAGAATTTTACTATTATCTTCATTTTCCAGATTAGGAACCTGAGACTCAAGAGAGGTTGAATGTCCAGAGTTTCCAAACCCTATTTTGAAAAACCAGTACTATTTTTCTGTAGCAATAGCTTTCTGCTTTTAAGGGTATTCACAGCCATGTCTAGAATATCTACTTATAACATTTGGGAAAACAACCATTTTAGAAGTCTAACAAACGTAGAGTTGGGTTGGGTTTCAGGTTGACTCAAAAACAGGTGGATTTCGCAACCACCAAAGTAACTACCATCAACAACAAGTAAATTATTGAGCGGCACTAAATTCAAAGCACTGTGCTTACTAAAATAAAATCTCCTGGGGAATGTATGAAAAATCGGAATCTCCAGGCTTCAATCCTGAGGATTCTGATTCTAGATGTCCAGCAGTCAATGGGGAAAAAATGATCTTTTCCATTATCACTGTCATTTATGCTTAAGAATGCCCAAAGAAGCTGAATTTTGACAAGAGTTTTGTTTTTTTTTTTCCCTACTCTTTTCTAGTTGATCAAAAATTGTGATCATAAACAGAAAAACAAATTCATTACAGGAAACTCCAAGGAAAAAAAGTACTAAATTGTTCCAGTGGATGAAAATCTATTTTGTTTTTCAAGATAACCAGAGAAAAAGATGATCCAATTATTCTGATAAGACATTGTATATCCAATAACTTTCAGTCCTGGAACTTATTCTTTTCTGGCTAAAGTCTTCAGTCTAGAGCATTTGCAGTCTACATGTTCTTAATTCATCACCAGTGCACACTGTCCTCTGCCTACACACTTTATGTAATAGATCACACACCACAGCCCAAGGTCTATGTGATTGGTGAAGTTTCTTAAGTATGATTTAAAAAAAAATAGAAAAAGGAGGAATGATCATATTTTTTCTAAAGTACATCAAGATACAAATAAAAATCTTCCAAGTGTTTAAAATTAAAATCATCCCAGAATCACATGGTCATTTGGTTATTTGATATAAATGTGAGCATCCATATGTATAAATCTATTGATAAAACATGGCAGTCCAGCGTCCACTGTCTCCACTCCGAGACTTTAATGGGTAATTTTCTTCCAGTTCCAGCAGGGGAAATAGGAACAGCCTGTGCTTTAGAATCGTCACACTTACTGAGTCCAGTGACTTAAAGCATATCACTTAACATGCCTGGGTCTCAGATTCCTCCTTTCAGAGAAGAAAACAAATAAAAGCAGAAACAATTATACTTATTTACTGATAAAGATTACATGAAAGAAATGACGTAAGTGAATGTGTATATCAGGCCTGCAGTAATTTCTCTGTTCATTTTTATTTCCTTCCTGTCTTTTCTCCTACCATCCCTGGCTTCACCATTTGCCTCTAAGTCTGGTTAGTGTAAGTCAGGCTTTCTCAGCTTCCTCAACACTATTGACATTGGGACCAAATAATGCTTTGAAGTGGGGGCTCTACTGGGCATTGTGGGATATTTAGTAGCATCTCCATTCTATATCCACTAGATGCTGGTAACACTACACACACACACACACACACACACACACACGCACAGTCGTGCAAACAAACACTGCTAAATATCCCTCTGAGGGAGTGGGGAGGACTCGGTTCCACATGAGAACCTCTGGGGTAAATACAGGGACAGCCGTAAGAAATAGATTCAACTTTTGCTTGCATTTCTGACCACTCATCTGAGAGGAAAGAAATGTGAGGAGCCTTAAATCTATCTATCTTTAAGCCTCAGTGTTGCAGGGTATAAAGTGGGATTGTCAAAGTAATGGAAGACCCCTTCACGAAGGTTGTACGTATTTGAGAAAGACAAAGACAGAAACAAAAACAGCAAACCACATTTCTGAAATGCTTCCGTCTTCAGGCAGAAACTTTTAGATTATAACACCATTGAAAGGGAAATCCTCATTCTCTCTCTCTTTCTCTCTCTCCCTCCTTGTCCTTCCCAACTTCAGGTTTATTTTGGGCCTCCATAAAGTAGTGTAATAAAAACAATACTAAAATGTATAGCTTTATTGAGGGCATTTCTGAGGTATTAGTATTGAGAAGAGAGTATCTCGAATAAATAGATTGTTGTTTGAAACTGATTTCATGATACTATTACGTTTTCAACCTCATAGTCTGGAGAGGAACATTTCAAAGATAAACTATCTTGATATTTTCATTTCAAAGACAGGTAATAAGTGGAACACAACAATTTCCAGGGGACTGCAGACAGGCATAATCTACTTTATGCAAGCAGTCACCGTTCTGAGGGTTCTCGAAGAGGTTTACTTTATAGTCAGTCTGAAGAGCTGCAGGATTTGTGGTGACACGCTGCCTACACAGTAAAGATGGATCACTTGATTAATAAATTCAGAGAGAACGGGACGAGAGGGGAGGACAAGGTGAAGTGCAGAACTAAAATGAAAAGATAAAATAGGTAAGGAAAAACACAGGCGGGTGAGGAGGGAAGCAAAAAAGCAGTTGGGATGCTCTCGTTTCATGTACTGAATATTTGGATACACTCTATTTCTGAGAATATGAAATATTTTCTTCTACCTAGGATAGATTCCTCCTCCCTCTCATATCTTATTTTATAGGCGACAAATGTCCTCAAAGATATACAGCACTGATCTATTCTGACTACCGGCTATGAGACACATGTCTTTTCAGAGCCAGTGATAAGGAGGTGTCCCTGTGCCTAGGGAACCCAAAGGAATAGGAAGGGAGAAAAGTGTTTCTATCCCTCCTGTATGAATAAGAAAATTGAAGATTAAACAGAGCACTGCTTGTGCTCTGGAACTTGTGGTTAATTTAATCAGGCACTCTTGTGGTTCAGGGTCTTAATGAGAAAAAAAGCACTTCCCTTGATAGCTGAACTTTTTTTTTTTTAAGTTAGAGAATTGCAGGCTTGAAAAGTGCAGAGGAAATTACTCCTCATAGGAGAAGAAAATGCTGTGTGAAAGGTAGCGGCAGCACTTCAAGAATAGTTAAGAGCATCACAGCGTTTATGAGGATTGTGCAGCCTCTTACAGTGCTGGGACATGTGCGTGCAATGCTCTGGCTTAAAAAACTGCAGGACACAGCCCTGTGAAACCCTCTATCTGGGTGGCCAGGGAGGACAGGAGTCTCTTCCTACCACTGGCCTTAGAGATAGAAAACGTATCTGTACACTCCGTCAAGCCAATGCAGCTCAGTGTTCCAGAAAAGGAGCAGTAAATGAGCAAATGTGTTGATTCACAGGCCCTGAGGTGTGTGGCTGGAATATAAAGATTAGGAACGTGAGCTGGGAAAGCACATTCCCACAGCACCGGGGCTGCCTCCTTCTGCGCAATTGCTTCTCCCTGCGGTGCCTTTCCCGGTTTTGCTCCCCCTCTGCCTTCCCTCCAGGCCTGGCCCTCTGCCCTGTCAATCAAGCCCTCACCAACATCTGACCCATCACCACCTGTCATGTATATGAGAAATAGTATTGGAGCTAAAGAATCATCTGAGGTGCAAAGAGCAAATGCCTCAGTCGCAATCATGCCTCGGGACCCTGCAGAAAACCAGATCTCTCCTGACCATTTCCTCACTCAGGACTCTCGCTGCCCTCTACCCTCCAGTCAAGTCTTACAGAGTCCTACACGGAAAAATATTACTAGCAACCATGTTTGTCAGTATCAAACCTTCACTGCAACAAAAAAGACAATTGATTTGATATTCAAAACTAATACGGGGTCCTAAAGTTAGGTGTTCTGAGCCAGTGTTCCATGCTTAGCTTTGGATGGGTCTGTTTCTTTGGTAAGCAATGCAATGCAGATCCACACTGCCCGATGCTCCTAGGACAAGCCCGGATGGGCAGAACTGCCTCCATTTGCTGTCAGCTGAAACAGAGGCCACACCAAACATGGATTTTTCCTTATATCATTAGCTAAATTAGAGATTATACTTAAAATATCCAGTATGTCTTCTTCAACTGTGGATTACACCACAGAACTGTCCTTTTGAAAATGATGATTTCTCAGACTTTCTCTGAGAAATTTACCACTTACTTACACCTTAGATATGAAGGCATAAGTTGTCAAGATATAGGAGAGCAGAGCACTAGAAGTGCTAAAGTGGAGTACCAAAGGTGTTGGCCAGCAGAAGCAAATTTCCTTGGAATAACCATTCCAGGGGGATGATGGTAGGCAGGTGTATAAGCACTGCCCCATAAAATCACAGGACCATAGCTCTTCAGATTCTCAAAGGCCTTAACAGTAACCTGTTCTATCCCAAATCCTTTTAATTATAAAATACATAAAATAACAGATTTATAGTGGTTAGGTACTTTGTCCAAGATCACCCAAGTTATGTTTGATTTTCTGATTGGCAAGAATTTTGAAAGACCCGACATTTTACCTGACTTTAAAGCTAACAAGCTAGCATATCACACTATCATGAATCTGAGAGAAGACTGAAGACTCCTAGGTCATGAGCAAAGGTCTTTATTACTCCTAGCAATAATAATAGCCAGAATAGCAGCATTTACCTGTGCCAGTTTCCTAAGCCCCAGTTTCCACAAGGATATTTGGAGAGGACAATGTATCACCTGCACACATTGGGTTGAGTTATGGAAAAGGAATCCTCAGTTTAGGGAATCTAATGCTTTTATAACAGACATTAAGCATGACTGCTCTTTGCTTCAGAAAGATAGTCATGATCTTCAGGAAACTAGAATCAAGATAGTCCAGCACAAAGGTAGTCAGTCAGTGCCTCTGCTTGCAGGTTGTGCAGAATCATCAGAGACTCATAGAGAACTGTGAGTTCTCCAATAATACCCACCCTCTTTTGTACATTGTCTTCACTTCTGAAAAATTTTTCCATAAGTATACCAATCAGTCAGTCACTGTGATAAATCTTACCAACTGAGACTAGGACCAAATCTATCGATTTGCCTCATACAACATTTAATTAAAGCCACTATCAACAGGACTTAGGCAGCAGGATGAGGCCAATCTTCAGTATTGACCTTGGCCATACCTTCCCACCTCCAGGTCCCATACCCAACCAGCTGAACACATCCCATAAACCAATATGGTCTACCTTAAGAGACAAGGTTTTTTTTTTTTTCTTATGCTTTGATATGACTTTCCATTTGGTCTGAGCTATCAATTAATCCAGATATACCACAAAGTATTTGTGATTACACAAATTCCACATTGGCCCAAAAGGAGGAAATCTAGGGCAATTTTATTATCCAAAATAATCCAGGCCAGCATGTGGAAGCTGATCTGAAAGTAAGGGGCCAAAGACATCCCCTACTATAGATGACTCCCATAGTAAGGATAACTGCCCAGAGTGTGTATAAATAATGACTCAGTTATCCCTCCAGGAATTGTACAAACAGCTTTTGCTAACTTCAACCTGGAGCTTTTAGGAGGGTGAATGTGTCTCCTCCACACTCTCTCTCCACTCTCTGCAGCTGCATGGAGACCATGAAGAGCCCAGGGGAAGATGGAGGCACAGCTGGAAGAAGACTGAGCCCCTGAGTCACCTCACCGAGGAGAAACACCCTATGTTACTCATGGATCTCTAGAGAAACAACCAATATATAAGAAAGAGACAGAGAGAGAGAAATGTATTGTAAAGTATTGGCTCATGTGATTATGAGAAGGAGGATGAGAAGGTCCCTGATCTGCCATCTGCAAGCTGGAGACCCAGGAAAGCCAGTGGTGTCCTTTGAAGGCCTGAGAGCTGGAGAGCCAATGATACAGATTCCAGCCCCAGTCTGAAGTCCTGAGAACGAGGTGCACTGAGTTCAGGAGAAGACAGGTGTCCCAGCTCCAGCAGTCAGGCAGAGAGCCACCAAATTCTCCCTTCCTCCATATTTTGTTCTATTCAGGCCCTCAGTGGGTTGGATAAGGGTCAGTTACACTGGAGAGGACCATCTCTTTCACTCAGTTCCCCAATTCAAACCCTGAACTCTTCCAAAAAACCCTCACAGATGCACCCAGAAATAATGTTTAACCAATTTTTAACCAGCTATCTGGAAATCGTGTGATCCAGTCAAGTTGACACGTATGATTAACTATTACACACCCACTGACCTGAGCACCTGCTCTGTGTTGTTATGTGAGCAAGAAACGAACTGCTCTGTGCCGTCACAGATTTGCTGACTTTCAGCGGGAGAGCCTACGCTAAATCATGATGCAGCAATTCTGCATTTAATGTGTTCCCCCAAAGAAGCATACATACATGCAAAAGAAGCCTCAGTGATAGCAAACAAATAGAAAGAGCTTCAATAAACCATGATTGATTCAGACAATAAAATACTATACAACAGTTAAAGTAAGAATCCTATATTTGCATAATCAATATGGTTGAAGTCTCAAAAACATAATGCTGACTGCAAAATGCAAGGTGCAGTACACTCTGATGTCATTTATGTAAAAGCATAAAACACATAAATAACAATATGTTTTGTTTCTTGACAACTACATAGCAAGTAAAAATTTAAATATTCATGGAAATGAGACAGAGCGATGAACTTCAGAACAGCAACTACTTCTGGAGACAGGGAAGAGGAAGTGGTGCAAGTGATAATGACTCTCTTTCTTTAAAAGAAGAAAGAGATTTGAAGCAAAAAAAAATATTATGGCAAAATGTTAATATCTATTAAATCTAGGTACAGGGTGCATGGTCTTGATTACATTATTTTCTGTGCTTTTCTGCATGTTTTAAATGTTTCATAATTAAAAATAATCTTTACGGCAATATAGGGATATTTCTCTATTCCCAGAGGTCTGTCACTATGAACTCCTACAGTTTATCTAATCCACTTGAATGTGAAAATCTTTGGGGAGAAAGAGGCATAATTTGACTAAAAGCAGGATGTTATAGAATTCTTATTCTCTAGGGAAATAACACACCATAGCTGCTTCAAATGCATGGTCAAGAGGGAGTCATCCAATTTTACTCATGTTCAGCAAATGCAGGAAATCAAATGCAAAATTTAACACTCTGGGGCCATGTTGTGAAGCCATGGCATTCCCTGGAGATCTTCAGGTACATGAAATAATTAATGGACTGTGCTCAGCCATAACTAATATTCTCATCTCTAAAAAAAACTTATGGGAAATTGTCTTCATTCAATAACTAATCAGAGTATAACTCAATATAAATTAAAAATATTTCTTATATTTTTAACCATCTAAGACTACCATTCTAATGGTAGTTTAAATGAAATTGTTTATGGCTGATCAGACATGGAAATGAAGTGGTAGACATCATATCAGTACTGCCCAAGACCCACCACCTCTTTCTTGGGGCATTCCCTGATCAATCAAGTCCACAGAAAGTTCCCCCTTTTCTGACTTCTTAAATTCTATATTACATCTAGTCTTAGTTTCTAGTTAAGTGATTAGCCAACATTTATCAGACATTTTCTAATCAATTGTATATGCCTTGTTTCAAATATTTTTGTATCCTCTATCACACCTAGTACAAGGTTTACACAGATTAAATGTGAAAAAAAATGTTGATTAACTGACAGCTATAGTACAGAGTCCAAGTTTAATTTTAAGATTAAATTATATGACCCTTGGATTGAACCTTATATTCCCTCCTCACCTCACCTTCTAATCCAATCATGCCTAGCCTATGGCATATGGCCAATATTTTCTGATGATTCAGTCAATCAAATAAATCAATAGATCAATCCAAATGTCTTACCCAGTTCCGAGTAAGAAAACATATTTTTTCTAGTTCAGATGATGAGGTGAGAGGTGGAAACTGATCATTGTTGCAATTAATCTTCTTTTCCTTTTTCCTCCATTACTTCCGCAATGCAAATAGATTGACCATTTGCACACTATGCTTCAGCACAAACAATCATTCCTGAGCTGTGTACTTAATACGGCAAGGGAGAGCAAATTAAAAGTTAACAGGAGTGTTCCATCCTTTACCTGAAAAAAAAAAAAAAAAAAAAAAAAGATGTAGTCAAAGGCCAACCCTTGATAACAAGCTTCAGCTTCACAAGAAAGGTATATATCATCTCAAAAATTATGTCACCATAATCTATGGCAGGTAAGAATTTCTCAGGCAGTTGAGACATATTAACTCTGACACATCTATTATTATCCAATGACAAAATAACTTATAAAAGGAATTGAAGAACTAACACCTCTGGACTAATGAACACAGCATCTACAGAGGACATCCAAACAAGGCCAAAGTCAGAATCTCTACTCCATGGTCTCACGCCCACAAATCAACTTTTTCCCACATCAATTAAGAATGTGGACAACCGATTTGACTATCAAAATGATTCTAATTGTGAATTTTAACCAAGAATTTGTACTTTCTTCTCTCCCTCTCTAGAAATCACAAGCCAAAATCACCAAATGTGTTGATTTTAGAATGGACAAAGTCACTCTCATCTTTAGTAGTTGTCAATAGTTTTCTTTTACCTAGACATAATGTTCATGTTCTTTAGCAAGACACTAAATGTTCTTCATGTTCAGGTCCTGATTCATATTTAGAGGCCTATATGCTACAATACCCATCCATTTACCCTGTAATTTTGACATGCCAATCTATTTGCCAACCTAGGAATAAAACACATTCTTTTACTTTGTGTCTTTGCTTACACGGTACCTTCAGCCTGGAAAGTACCTTCTTCTCCCATTCAAATAAGACCCAGTTCAGATATTGCTTCTTCTATGAAACCTTCTCTGATTCCTCCAGGCAAATTAAATATTCTTCCGTGGAAGCACAACAAATTTCTTGCACATTGATTCACCTCTATTAACAATTACATTTTGTGTAATTGAAGGCTATTTGGATGTCTTATTCCCTTCCTATAGTATATGCTCCCTACAGTTAGGATCCATGTCCCAGAGTCATACTGCTTAACACACTGCTTTGTACTCAAAGAGCCAATGAATATTTTTTCTATGATTAAATGAACAAATAAAAGTGTAGAGTTGTTTACTTTGCATTTTAACTTGTGATTTTATAACACAAAGAGAGTCCAATAAGCTGTAAAATCATTACAACCAAAGGGAGTAGGAAGATGAGTAACCGACAGAGTTCATTTTAAGTAGGTAAGAATAGAACAGAGGCATGAGGTGTTTATCACTAGAAATTTTCCTCTTAAGACATGAGAACCAAACTTCAGTGTAAAATTCATGCTATAGTGCAATATAAGGGGAAGAACAGTCATTCAGGGGCCATTAGACATGAATTCATATTCTTTCTCTACCACTTAACTCATCTGGATCCCTTTCCTCATCTACGCGATGGAAGCAGAAATCTTCACCTGCCAGTGCTATTATAAAGACCAGATGAGATAATGTGTGTGGAGGAAGGAGGGGAGGGGAGGGAAAGGATACAGCTATGAGATTATTAATCCACGTGTTTTCCCTGTATTGCTGTAAACTCTGGTCAACGAGATGTCTGCTGCCTCAAGGAAAGCGTGACAGTGGAAGAGTAAACAGGAGTCAATCCTTGGATTTTGAGTTTCAGAAGCCTAACTTCAGCAAAGAATGGAAAGAAATCATGTGTATCTATCATCAGTTTGGAAAAATGTATGATGAGTAGAAGCAAACTTTCCTTTTTCCCACCGAAGGCTTCAATTTTTGATTAGACAAAAAGCTCCAGGCTGGGCAATGGAGAAGGAATACAAATCCATTAGATTCCACAGTGGGAGGAAAGTAGAGCCTTCTATAAGGACCCACCTCCTGCTGAGCTCTGGGAAGAATGGAGATAATCATTGAATAGGTTTATGGGATTTGAGACCAAAGGAGGTCTGTGCCTCATTTCCAAGGAGGCAGCAAGACCCCTGGAAAGAAATGATTGTGATGTGTCTGGAACATAAAGAGCCTTAAAGAGTCTCACTATTACATATCTGTAGCTCAATCTGGCCAAGAAGAGGTAGAATCATTAGATGAACCTACAATGACATGGGAGAAGATGAGGCCTCCCACAGCCTCCCAGAGGTCCTATAACCCAGGTAAGAAATACATCACATTTTCTGTAAATCCCAGAGTGGCAGAGAAGATGCAAAGAGAGGCATAACCAAAGGGGCCTTCAGAATGGGAACAAGAAACAATGTAGCAAGATTTCATGAGTGAGTAACAATTACCTGGCTGGAATGAGGTTGATGACAGTGACCAGCCCATTCAACATCTTGGCACTGTCCCTCACCCAAAGAACAGATAAAATCTCAAGGAAGGAAAAGAGAGCAAGACAATTCACTGATATTAAGTTTCTGACATCCAAGAGGATGGGATTTCATAACAGAAGTTACATTAAGTTTCAGAAAAAAAACGAGAGAAGTTACATTACTTACTCCCCTGAGTTTTTAGACCTGGATTTTACTTATACAACATGCCCAGCCTGGAGTTTGCATGCAGTGCCCAACAATTGCCAGTTCCTTCCTCTCCTCCCCTTACCTCCTAGATCAACATAATCAGGATTTTGAATGGATATTTAATATACCAGGCAGGGGTTGACAAAATTTTTTCTATAAAAGCAGATAGTAAATATTTTGTGTTTTGCATGCCATAGGGTCTGTTGCAATTACTCTGTTCTGCCCTTGTATACATGGGCATGGCAGACATGCCATGAAAGCAGCCATAGGCAACACATAAACAAATGAGTGTGGTCGTGTTCCAATAAAAATTTATTTACAAAAACAGACAATGGCCTGGATTTGGCCTGCAGGCTGTAGTTCACTGACCCCTGGACTAGAGAAAGGGAAAGTGGTTTAAAGAGGCTATTAAAATAATTATGAGACAATGTAGGCCTGAGCTAAGGTGGCCGCTGTAGAATGGAAAAGCATACATAAATAGAGGAAGAGGAGGCAAGCAGCTAGAGAAAGTGGGCTGGGTGATCAATTCACAGATGATTTCTACGCTGGTAGACTGAAAGAATGAGGTATTACTGATAAAAGTGGAGCAGTTAAAAAAAGTTTTGAAACCCAAAAGAGAAGAGAATATAAATGCCTCCCTTATCACAAAGAGTCTTAATGCCCCTACACATATCTAGAATTCAAAAGCAGAAAGAACATAAGAAAAATGACCATTCCTGAAGGTTGTTCAAGCTCCAACACTTTGGCAGTCAGAACAATGTAATATAATATTTCACAAGTGCTGTCTTGACTAAGTGTTGAAGTCATGGCTAAAAATTCTCAATTCATCTTGCAGGCAATTTGCTAAGCCCCAAACCCAACCACTTTCCTTATCAGACTTCCACTCTCTGGGATCACCACTAGACACGTATGCTGACCTTCTCAGAGCCCGGTACAAAACAACTAGGGACGTCATTTATGTCCTAGATCCTATGGAATTATGTAAATTAACCAATCCCCAGGAAGTCCCTGAAACCTAGCCACCACCACCCTACTTGCCACACATAAGCCACCTCCTACATTCCCACCTTGCTGTTACCCTGTCCCCAGGTGCAATCCCGTGTTGCCCTGCGTGGCAGCCTTCTCTGCTTTGGAGCTGTAAGTAACAAAGAGTTCTGCCTTTCATCTATCCAAGTATCATCAAAATAATCTTTAAGTCTTATAAAGCAAACAGTTGTCTTAAAATATCGGTGTCAGTGGTGGTGGGAGGAGAAAACTTTATGGAATCTGATTTTCCTCCAATTCTTATTTCAGACAAACAGGTCAGTCAAACTGAACACGACATGCACAACACAGTACTTACCCAAACATTTCCAAACAGTTTTCCAAAGCAAACATTTGGAGAGAAAATTGAGGGAAGGAATCTGCCATTCGATGATCACAGTACATCTGTTTTTTAAAAGTCATTGCCACCGTGTTCCTATCAGGAGGTTATTGTGCTTCTCCTAAAATGCAATCAGCAAGTCACGCCAAACTTGTTAACAGACTCTCCTTGTTGGAAACTGGAGGAAGCTTTGTCAGTGGGTGTTTCCACCCATGACTGTCACATGTAAATCACTGATAAGGACTGTGATGTCCCCTGGAAGTGAATTTGAGCTTGTCACTGCAGGATGCCCATTGCACAGGCATTTGTGATTCACTTTCTGTAAAACTTGCTTCTTGCCATCTGTTCTGAATTTATCACCCTTAGTTTACATTACCTAAAACTGCAAACTAGGTTGACATTAAGCTTGCAATTTAAGATTTTGCTTCTATCAATAAATTCCCTTGTAACCATCAGTTTAGGCTTTCTGTGGCTTCTCCCTATTCTCTATCACCAGCCTCCTTAGATAACACTCTGGCTGCCCCCTCACTTCTCTTGTTTCATAAGTATTTCTTGATTTCTCACACTCTGTTCTGTCCTGCCAACGTGCTGCTGGTCTTCCATTTATCTTGCTCTTTCCTTGGGGTCCTTTTCTGACCCCTTTCTTTACTGCTGACTTCTTGACATTTTCTTCATTTTATACTTAGTATCTCCAAGAAGCTTCTCATTGCTTGAGCTCTTTATTAAAATAACTCTCCAAGTACCAATATCTAGGGCCTCCTCAAGTCTTTGTTCTCCAAAAATGAAAGATTTTGTCTCAAGAACTAACAGAAAGAGTATGAACTGTAGTCTCTTGGCCCTATTGCTTATCACGTTAATGTCTTGCCAAATCACTTAAAGTCTCTGCCATGGTCTGAATGTTGGTGTCCCCCTCAAAATTCATATGCTGGAACTTAATTCCCAAAGCAACAGTATTAAGAGGTGGGACCTTTAGGAAGTGATGAGGTCATGAGGGCTCTACTCTTACAAATAGGATTAGTGCCCTTATAAAAGAGGTTGAAGGCAGTGTCTGCCACGTGAGGACTCAGGGAGAAACCGCCATCTCTGAAGCAGAGAACAGGCTGTCATCAGCTACCAAATCTCCTGGTCTCTTGCTTTTGGACTTCCAAGCCTCCAGAAATTTTTGAAACAAATTTCTCTTGTTTATAAATTACCCAGTCTAAGGTATTTTTACAGCAGCAGGAAGGACTGAGACACTCTCTAAGCCTTAGTTTCCTCATATGTAAAGTGGAATGAAGAAAAGTTACCTACCACACAGGATTAATGAGAGGAGTAAATGGGATATAAAGCATGTAACATAATGTCAGGTCATAAGAGTTCCCAATGCATGTTATTTGTTATTTTTATCAACAGATAAAATAGATTCTCATTGAGTCTAAATTATTGGCTTATTTATCATCTACAGATAGACTTCTCAGTACTATTTTTAAAGTATTATTTTATTACTCTACTGCATTATTTTATAGTCATCTATATGCTTTTTATATGTGTTAAAATAATTTTAATTATAAGGCCAGAGGTAGGAAGAGAAGCCACCAGATCTTTAATGTGAAGAGACAACCCACTGGTTGGACCAAGAACTGGGGTCTTTATTTTAACAACCACCAATTGAAAGCTAATTTTGGAAATTCTGATTAATCACATTGCATTTTGACACTTCTTAGGAAACTTTGATGTAAGCTCAAAAGCTTCCAGTTCTGCTATATGGAAGGTGTTAATTTATACTTAGTTTGGGGAAGAGAAAACAACACACCATCTTTGAGATTATTTGTACAATTGTGTACAGCACTTTGGAAATAAATAGTATTGAATTTGGACTAGTTTGTTCATTTTGCCTTTTCCCCATAGTTGATTTCAAGTACTGCCCCAAATGAGGAATTCCTCCAAGTTAATTGCAAAAAAAAAAAAAGAAACCTGATTTGAAATATGCGCAAAATATTTGAATAGACATTCCCCCGAAGAAGACATACAAATGGCCAATAAGTATACAAAAAGATGTTCAACATCACTAATCATCAGGGAAAAGCAAATCAAAACCACAATGAAATATCACTTCAAACCTGTTAGGATGGCCACTATCCAAAACAACCACAGAAAATGAGAAGTATTGGGGAGAATGTGGAGAAATTAAAACCCTTGTGCACTGTTAGTAGGAATGAAAATCGTGCAGCTGCTATGGAGAATAATATGGAGATTCCTCAAAAAATTAAAAATAGAACTACCATGTGATCCAACAATCCCACTTCTAGTTATTTAAGCCAAAAGTATTGAAAACAGGATCTTAAAGAGATATACGCACCCCCTCCCCCGTGTTTATGATAGCCAAGACATGGAAACAGCCTAAATGTCCATCAACAAATGAATATATAAAGAAAATATGATATATACATACAATAGAATATTACTCAGCCTTAAAAAAGAAGGAAATCTGTCATATGCTAAAACATGGATGAAACTTATGCTAACTTATTATGTTAAGTGAAATAAGCCAGTTACAGAAGCACAAATACTGCTTGATTCTACTTACATAAAGCAGTCAAGTTCACAGAAACAGAAAGTAAAATGGTGGTTGCCAGGGACTAAGGGGAAGGGGAAATGGGGAGTTGCCATTCAATGGATATATTAATAGAATTTCAGTTATGAAAGATGAAAAATTTCTAGAGATCAGCTACACAACAATGTGCATATAGTTAACAATTTGTACTGTACACTTAAAAAATTGAGAGTGTAGATATCACGTTATATATTTTCACCACAAAAAAAAATGAAATAGGATTGCTGTCTCATGTATCAGAATTGCTGTTTTGTGCAACATTTAACCATGAAATCTTAACGGCATAAAACAAATAAACATTTACTTTTTGCTTACACATCTGCAGATTGACTGGGGTTCTGCTGAGGTGGGCAAGGCTTGGCTGCAAGCTGTGATTTCATTTCAGGTTGGTTCTGTACATCATTCAGTTTTCTGAGATCCAGGAAATGTTCTTCTCATATTAATGGCAGAAGCACAAGAAGATAAGCTCAATTGCTCATGACATATCTTCTAATGTCCCATTGGCCTCGGCAAGTCATATCGTCAAACTGGAAAGACGCTCCTCTAAGGAATGTCAGGAAGGGACAGGGAGAAGAATAATGAAACTTTATTGGACAATAAGTTTTATACCACAGTCGTCTTTGCAATATTCCTGCCAAACATAGATCTACCTTGATTCTAATCAAGAATAAGCAATCAGACAAATCCAAAATAAACAACATTCTACAAGTTAACTGTCCTGGATTTCTTTAACATAGAAAACAAACAAAAAAAGATGAGGGGAAATTTCTAAATTAAAAAAGACTAAATGCAGAACCTGAAACTTGATTGGATCCTGGAATTTAAAAGAAATAACTATAAATGGAATTTTTAGGACAACTAGGGAAATTTGAAAATTGATTTGTAATTAAATAATGGCATGTTATTCTTATTAAACTATTGGATGTGATAATGAGATGGTGGTTAAAGCTAAACATCTTTCTTTATTCTTAGGTGATCAGCACTAAGTATTTATGAGTGAAATGTCATCATGTCTGCAATTTATTTTCAAGTAATTCATCAAAAACTATATGTATATATAGATTGAAAAAGTAAACAAAGGTATGTTTAAAATTGATTAATGTTAACAAAAGATATGTGGGTAGGCATTTCTCCCTTGTAGATTCCCGATTTTTTTTTTTTTAATGTTAAAAGAAAAACAAAAAATTGATTGAATTAACTACCTGGAGAATTCGCAGAAATTTTAAATCACATTGAGGAAAACCTACGGGTTTTCCACTGAACTAAGCAGATTGGGAGCTAAAAGGACTGTATTTTCCAGAGGATTGCTTAGTGGGACATCTCTGTCTACCTGACACTGGTTACAAGGTGCTCAACAAACCTAAACACAATGAGGCTTGACACAGAGCTTGGCCAATGAGAACACATATTTTAATTTGGTGGAATAGTTAGTAATGATAGAAATAACTAAAGATTAGAGAAATATTTGCAGTGAGAAGCTAAGAATTCCAATAAGGAATGAAAATAACTTCTAGGCCAAAGACGGCAGAGCTGCCAGAGCCAGCCACCTCCTGGCAATTCTGAAGAGTCCATCTATATGGTTGTACCTCCCCCCCAAACCACACTTTCTGCAAATAAAACCTGCTCTGGTTTCCATGAGTCACATCTCTTAACAAATGCATCCTTCAGCTAACTCAGAGTCCTTCACTAAGTCCCCAAGAACCACAGCTCATGTTTCTTGTAAATAAGTTTGATAAGGCTCATTAAGAATGTGATCCTTTTCAAGCATCAAATTCTCACTTTGCTTCCGGTCCCGGAAGAATTCCTCTTGTGGTCCTGGGTCCCTGTTCAGGGAGGAGCAGGTGCAAAACAAGAGAGAACAAGAGCAAATTCGAACTTGGCTGTTATTACACATATCCCTTGAGTGACTACTTTCTAATCTACATACAATAAATTCAGTAAGCATTTTCTGTTCCACACTCTCTTTTGGGAACTGCAGTCCATCCTGATGAAGAGTCTGCTCATTAATAGGTAGGAGAGTTTAAAGATTTTGTATTGTTTAATTCCCATTTTTCTAAAATACAAAGAGAGCCAGTTTTCTAAGCAGGGCCAGTATTTGGTAAAGAATAAATTTTGCCTCAAGAAGTCACCTTAATTTTTATTTATTTAAGCTCTCATAGTAATGTTGCTTTAAAGTCATTCTTTAGCACTTACTTGACATAATTTTTGGTCTCAAAAGCACTTGGATTGTATAACCAACCTCAGAAATATCCATGTGGTCAGAGATGGTTTTATCTGCAAGGTGAAGTTGGAAGACTTCCAGATATTTCATTTCTTTATCCTTTTATTCCCTTATTCATCCATTCCTTCACTGCACATCTCTTCTGTCCCAAACACTTTTATTAGTTTCACATTGCCACTGATGGTGACTGTAAAAACATAGCTTTCAAAAGTAAATCAGGGTTTGTCTCTCAAATGGGACCAGAATCAACAAAATCCCCATTTCCCCTCTCGACACACACACACACACACACACACACACACACACACACACACACACAAACACACACACCCTCCCTCCAAGGGCTTGCTTGATTAGAAGCCAGCCCAGCCTCACTGGAGGAGTCTCCTGGGACAAGTAGGATTTTTTTCATACTAATGCCAACTTGACCCTCAACTGTAGGACTTCAGAACCTTCACCACTGCTTGCAGTCCAGGAAAACAGGACTAGGCAATTTCACCTGATACAGTAGGCACTTAACCTGGCAATACTTAACTGCCACTAGGAAAACCTAATGTCCCCTACAGAGGATCCAACTGTCATTACACATCTGAGAAAAGCATTTTCTGTCTGTTTGCTTTTGGGACAAAATAAGTCTTACTTCTCAAGACCAGGAATAGACACACCAAATCTTGGTGGATTTACAAAGGGCCTGGAATTACAAATAGTCTGGCCTCTACTATACAACCCTCAATAACCCCCCAGTGCTCCATCAAGAAGGAAACTATAGCCAGAGGGACCCTGCGCAAGAAAATTGTGTATAAAATAACCTGAAGAAAACTGTCTTTGGTTTCAATTGTTCTTAAGTTATAGAGAAGAGAAGCCAAGGGGCTTTGGTTCACAAAATTGTTGGATAGCAGAGTTAAGATTAGAATTTACAACTCACATTCCTAGTCCATCATTCCTCACTCCCTACTATTCCTATTTTTTCGGGCTTTATCCTCCATTTTAAGTATATATATAGTAAAATCCAAAAGGAAACCTAGCAAGAATCAATATGTAAGAGTTTAACCTTCTGCCGTCATTGGTTTCTTTCCAATCCTTTACAATTATTTCTTAAAATCATGAACACTGCCTCAAACATCTATAAATAAAAGGCTTGATTTGGACTCTTCTGATTTCTATAATAAACCTCTGTTGTCATCCACCTCTAAATCAAATGTTGCCAGATTTTTCAGACCAAATATGGACGTTTTGCCCCTCCTTACTTAATACTATCAACACTGTCACTCACACAAAAAAGTATTTTCCTTAGCTTTTCAATTTTAAGAGTATCTGAAAATTCACATGATTGAACTACCTTGTTGTTATAATATTATTAATAATTCTTCTTAATAAACATATTGAAAGAGAAAGAACTTTATATAAAGATCTGTGTATATATGAAAAGTGTATATAGACACTATAGATACATATGAATTCATATACATGCTATATAAGAACATATTTTATTAGATCTGTGGACAAAAATATGCATAATAGAGGCAAAGAGGATATTATGGCATTATTGCTATCTTAATTTTTAGCCCATAGGATACTACAAAAAAAATCTGATTAAAATAATGAGTTTTAAATTCTGCTAATTGCTATATAGTACCACATATCTTTAAAAGACCTGTGTATTTAAGAAACTGTTCTTAATATATCAAACATATAATATTTCATAAAACGATGGCATAAACTCAGCTCACCAAGAAAATATTATTTGAGGTCCTGAGTTTCCTGATTAAAAACTGTAGGTGGTTAGAGTCATAGCTGCTTTGAGACTCCTAAAAAGTAACTACATATATGAAAGAGGACAAAGGGGTATTCAAAAACAAAAGAAGCCCTCTGAAAAATAACTCTCTAAAAATATATGAAAAACATTCCAGCCTTATGCACAGACAATGGAATGCTGATTTTGAAAATATAAGTGTAAGAATGGACAATGACAGATTAAAACTCATTAAACTTAAATCAGCTCATTGTGCACCCTTAGCTAAAGGAAAATGACTCTTTTGTAAAAACATGCATGCTCCTTTTTTTCCCCTTGTATATGCAATAATCCAGCAAGACACTTCTCAGGTATTTTAATGTCTATTCCTATTCCTCCAGTGTTGCATTCTACAGGAAAAAAAAAATGCCAAGGCATCCAGCCATCCAGGACATATGAGAAACTTTGTAGAAGAAACTTTATTTGACCATCAGCCACTGGGCTGAAACAAAAAGCAGACAATACTGTCATCATGGTCTCTGCAGGGGTTTTATGTGGAATTCTAATTAACCAACCCTCATTTTCTTTTCAGATATCAAAAAAAAAAAAAACAATCTGACTAAAGCTCCTAAGGAATTTGGAAGGAAAATATGAATTTATATGTGGCATACATTAGAAGGGGCTCCCTGCAGATTCTTCCAGAGACTATTTGAGCATCTGTTTAAAATATTTCTTTAAGTCTTGAAATTGAAATGCCACTCATCAGAAATTGAACCCCCTAGAAAATATCGACTTACAAAACAGAAAACTGTAGCATTTCAGTGTCGTGGGGTTGAAGAATAAAGTTTAAATGATAAATTTTTGAAGCACAAATCCCCTTTGGAAGTCTCTATTTAATGGCCACCCCGTGTCGGACTATGAGTCTCCACGAAGGACATGATAGGGTTGGTTTGTTCATTGCTCTATCCCAAGGGTTAGCACCGTGGCTAGCACAAAGAAGGTAGTCAGTAAATATTTGTGTAGCTTTTTCTAGTAACATCTTTCTAGACATTGGCAGAAGCAGAGGAAATGAACAAGAGACACACACCTCCATGGAGGACTACGAGGCTTTTAACAGAGGAGCAGAAAGAGAATGCAGAGAAGTAAATCCTCATCTCCCTGTTCCTGCTGTTGGACTTTTCTCTCCACCTTTTGCAAGAAAAATCACGATAATAGGAGTAGTAACAGTGGCATAAGAAATAAATTTTCCAGATTTTCTTTGATCTTTAACAAAGCATCACATTTGCATTATTTGATCCAGGAGTCAATAATCTGCGGGGAAATAATGTGAATTACTTACTTATTTATGTATTTTTGGAAAATTGTTGAGCAATCAATGTAATGTTGGCTATCAGACTTCAATATTTGTTGTTGAATCATTTGTCAGTACTCATGCTTTAAAACCTATAGAGTATACTTAAAAAATTGAAACCAGTACAGATGTACACACATATGATGAGAATCATGCAATGTAAAATCCAACATAGCCTATACAATGTTTTGGTTTTAGGCACCTGTTCATTTGGAAAACATCTGTGACATGTTTGGCAACCAACATAGGTGAAACACAGAAGCCCCGTAGACTTCCAGACAGGCTGGTGTCTGTTCCTGCCTGTCTGTTGTTCTGAGCCAGCGTCTTGATGTTAACATGCTTTCTCTGGCTTTGGTAATTATTCCACTAGGCTGCATAAAGCCTGTTTTCACTCGGGACACAATTACCATAGGTAATTGCGTGTAGGCAAATATCTGCCCTTCCATTGGGTAGTCACAGCATCACCCACGTCCTAAAGCCTCAAACCCCCTTTTCAGGGATACACTTGACATGTCATCGTTGAAGTAATTAGCATGCTTAGGGTTTTTTAAAAATGTATAAAAGCATCAAATTTTCACCAGAGACTTTTTGTTCTTGTCAAAATCTCTACCATAACAATGTGTGAATTACAATAGAAGGTAATTGGAACACAATGTTCCATAGGAACATCTTGAAATATGGAGCTATCTCTCTACAGCATTAGCTAGGGAGACAGGTGCAAATATTTCCAAGCTCTCTCTGCCATTTTCATGAGTTTCTGTTCACACTGTAACTAAAGGATTTCAAGTGCATGAGCCCGAACTAGTCACAATGGAATGATGGTACAAACACATTAGCAGCGAGGAGTGTTCTGTATAATTGAGACAAAGCAATTCAAAGCACAATACAGAATTTAGAGATGTTCAGTGCTCACTTGTCTGCACTGATAGCAGCAATAGCAATATCAATTTTATTTATTTACTTGCATCTTGATCCAAAAACTGTAAATGCACCTTATAAAACACAAATAATACAATAGGTTTTTCTTAAAGAAACTTCAGAACTCCAGGAAAAAAGAAACAAACAAAATGAAGTCAGAGGTGAAATTAATATATGAAATTCATGCTATGAAGTCCAAACTTGGCACTCGACTTTTTAGTAGCACAAAAAGAGAACCATGACCAAATTCAAGGTGCCATTTTTCAGGAGAAGCACAACAATTCTTAGTAAACAGACTGATAATTCCCAAATTAATTCTATCTGTTAGAAAAGTACCTTGTGATTTATATTCTCAACTGAATTTGCTTTCCTAAATAGTCTTGATTTTTAGTTATAAGGAAAATGGCTTTATTTATGAACATACATCTTCTAAAGTTATTCAAATTTTGAATTACCCAATGTATGTGCCAAAATCAACCCTTTTTGATTATGACCAATAGCATTTTAAAAATAGAAATGATTAAAATATATTGCACATAGGATCATTATTGTTTCATAAAATTTTCGCTTGAATTTTATATACAAAGTCAGCCCTCTGTATCCACAGGTTCCACATCCTTGGGTTTAACCAACTGCAAATTGAAGATATTTGAAAAAAAACTATAAAAAATAACAATACAATAAAAAATACAATACATTGTGGGAATAAGTGTACAGTTAGATAGAAGAAATAAGACCTAGTTTGATAGATCAATAGGGTGACTATAGTTAACGATCTATTGTACATTTCAAAATAGCTAGAAGAGAATAATCCACATGTTCCTAGCATAAGGAAAAGATAAATATTTAAGGTGATGGATATCTAAAGTATACTGGTTTGATCTTTACACATTATATGACTGTATCAAATTATCACATATACTCCAAATATATGTACATCTATTATGTATCAACAAAAAGTTAAAAAATGCAGCACAACAACTATTTACATAGTGTCTACATTTTATTATGTATTATAATTAATCTAGAGATGATTTAAAGGAAGATATGTATAGGTTATGTGCAAATACTATACCATTTTATACAAGGGACTCCAGCATCATGGATTTTGGTATCTACAGTGGTGGGGGAGATACAAGACTGTGAAACTTAAAACATATTTCTTATTATGGGTTGTGAGCAAAAAATATTTGAAAGCCACCGAGCTAGTCTGAAGAAGTCTCTACTTTCTTTCACTGGGCAACTACAGAAAAGCAGACATGAAAACTCCACAGAACAGAGATGAGAGAGAGGGCTGTGCTTCCGTGCCTTGCTCAGTGAGAGTGAGGGAGGCAGCTGGAGGTAGACGAGGCAGGTTCTCTGGAGGATTCCGAGTAAGGCTTTTTAGCTGCAGCAAGTCCCAAAAGACAATTATCTTCAACTGCTCTCTTGCTATTACTTTTGATGATGAATTTTAATTGGTAGTATTAAGAAGAGAAGATAATAGATATTAAAATTATCTTTAAATCACAATTCAAATGATAATACTGACACCTGCTTCAGGGCCCAGCTCAAGGTAACCTGGATGTGTGCGACTTCTCCATCCCCCACTCTTCCAGTCACAATCGATGGCTCCCCAGTACATCCTCCAGGCCTCGGCTCCTGACAACATTCTCACAGGCACATCCATCTCCCTTGCTGGACTGAGACCCTTCAAAGACACTGTGCCTTTCCAGCAGTGATCACACTGCTCAGCATTTTGTAGACACTCAAAGCATATTTCTGGAGAGAATGAATGCATGTATGAATAACTGAATAGTCACATGACCCCTGTGTTTCTCTGATACAATCAAAATGTGTTCTCACAATGATGAGCACCTGACATTCCAAAATTCTATCAGGCTTTAAGAATTAAGAGAGAAAAGCAGCTTTAATGTTAATTTCCTCCATTCCGATTTTTTAAATTAGTCATTGACACTTATCAAGGATGGCAGATCCATCTCAACTCATGTGCTGACACTTAGGAACTGGCAGCAGCTCCCTGGAGTACCACGTGAAAAAGGATTCCAAGGCTGGCTCTGGGATGAGTTGGCAGAAATGAACACTAGGATTGTTGCATGGTGCACACAAGGAGGTGACAGTGGCCCAAGAGCCACATATGCACCATCTCCAAATGCAAGCACACCCCAAGGGCCATTCAGACTGTGTCACTAAGCTAGCTAAAGAGAAGCCATTTTGCTTCCAGTATGCTTTCAGCTTGTTCTGTCTTAAAAGTTTAGAATTAACCTGTTGCTTGCTCACTCAGCTGCTAGGCACAAGATTAGAAAACAACCTTGAGGGAAAACAGATCAAGAGTCCAGAACGAGCCAACCCCAAATTGACAATGACAAGATCCACCAGACGACCTATTGTTTGCGGACAACCATTGAACAAGTCGTGATGACTTGCACAGAGCTTGCTTTCTGCCGCGAACCCCTTCTACCCCTTCCCTTCATAATTTGCTCAGTAAGCAGAGAAAGATGAGATGGTCTTTGAGACAATAGTCTGCCATCTCTTCAGGCTGCTGCCACTTGAATAAACCACCTTTCCTTCACCAACACTCACCTCTCGTGTTTGGTTCTTGGGTGGCAGGCAGCCGAACCTGCATTTGGGAACACAAATACCTAATTAGAGGACCAGAGTATCCTCCACAGTGAGTACTGAAAATTGCTTTTGGTGAAAGTAGCACTTCCAGTTGCCCTAGCTCCTCCTGGAAAACAGCTGACTGTAAGGAGTTGGGGAATGAGCAAGACAACAGTCATGCTTGTTTCCTTCACTCCAGTTTCACTGTTGGTACCAACAGATAATATGACCCTTAGTTCCCAAGTGGAAGTGATGTCAATGGAATTTATCCTACACAATCTCTTCTCCCTGGGATGAGGCAGAGAAAGAGGATGGGCAGCCACATGAAGGCTGTAGTCCCCAAAACAGGTATTTAGTAATTGCTACTTAACAGCAATTTTTAAAAATGAAGTGAGCAGCTGTGGTAATTACAGTCAACTTGTCAAAACTTTTCAGTGTTTGTTATTTTTTGATAGGTGGCCATTCCTCCATTTCCTCCAGGATCTGCAGGGTTGAAATAGGGTAAGCAGCAGTCTTAAATGCTACACGATATATACATTTCAAAGAGGGTCAGTCCTTTGTTTCGCTGCTTCTTTCTTAGATCCGTGTTTATATCCAAGATCTCTGTGAAGTAGAAAGCAATGCACTCTAGAGGAAATTGTTTGCAAACCAAAGAGAGAATCTGAAATCACAGGTCAGAGCCATTTGCTTGCAGTGATAATGAAAATTCATGGTTAGATTTCAGAGCACTACTTGATCATCAAAGCATTGTTTGTAGTGCCTTACCTGAGAAATTAGATAATGGGCCCTTAATCTCACTCACACCTCCAGGTAGTTCTGAAGAAAGGTAAGTCCATTGGCAATATTCAAGAGTCCCGCTGTTGTCCTCCAGTTTGAGGAGACACTTCCTGATGGAAAGTAGCCATCAGTGGACACTGCTTCCTTCCACCAAGCACTGAGCAAAGCTAGGGCTAGCATTATTTCAAAACAGATGCGCTCAGTGGGGGGAAACATGCTGAAGCCCACAGGATGAGATACCCCTTGCTTTGGACAGACAGGGACTTTGTTCAGAACATTTAATGAAATCTAAGAAAAAAAACTGCAGAGCCCATGCAGGGATGCACTTAGTCCAACAAGAACTCTCTACCTAGCCCACCTTCATGACCTCAGACTGCAAGGAATGTGTAGAAGGCAACACACAGGCATTCAGTTGTAGCTGAGAGAAGGTAGGCTAATTGGTTCTGGAGAATGATAGCATGGATAAATAAGAGATCTGAGTTGACTCACTCAGGCTAAAAATGAGCAGTATAGAAAGAAACAGCATGGGAACTATGCAAACATGCTCTCATCAAAAGGAAAGAAAGAAAGAAGGAGAGAAAAAGAAGAGACCATAGTATGCAAAGAGAAAGTAAGAACTCAGACTGGCAGTGTGGAAGGAAAAAAATAGCATTAAAAACAGAAGCAGTTAAACTATGTATTATTTAAAAATTAATAAGAACACAATGTCTGTAAACCAAATGCCCAAACTAAAGTGATACATAGCAACAACGAACTGAAAGGGAACATAATAAATAATTAGAAACAGAAAAAAAGAAAATGCACGTGATTAACAACCAAATTAAGCACTGAATGCAGGGGTTCTCAAACTTTTCAGTCAAGGCCTGATAGCAAATATTTATACTTTGGAGGCTACAGAGTCTCTGTTGCAGCTGTTCCTCTCTGCTGATGTGGTCAGAAAGCAACCATAGGCAATACATAAGCAAATCAGCATGGCTGCGTTCCAATAAAATGTTAGTCACAAAAATGTGCAACAGGCTGGATTTGGCACATGGGCTGTAGTTTACCAACCACTGGTATAGAGAACTGAATGTATATAAAGTAGGAAAATATTCAGAGATAAAACTCAGGAAAATTTCATGAGACTATACAAAGAACTAAATCTCCAGGTTAAAAAATAGAATGTCAGACACCAGAAAACATTATATAGATCATTGGTATGATGCAGTAGTATACTACAGAGACAGGAGAGGGTAGTGATGATGGCCACACTTTGGAGCCACAAAACCTGGGTCTAAATCCTGGCCCTGCCACTTACAATCAAGGTCCTTCAATTCTACGCCCATCACTTTACTTGTCGGGTAAATAAAAATAATATTACCTGGTTTGAGGCATTAAATGTATTAATATACGTCAAATACTTAGGATAGGGCCTAGACATAGTAATTGGCTATGATTATGATTATTGCAAAACACATTCAAGTTAAATTATCAAACTTCAAAAATGGAGGAAAAAATTCATTCAGGCGTCTAGGCAGAAAAAGTTACCCCCAGTGGGGAAAATCAGGTTGGCCTCATGCTTTTCCATAGTAATATTTCATTCCAGAAGTGAAGAGAACAATGTCTATAACATACTAAAGGGCAGCATGTGTAACTGAGAATAGTACACCCAGTCAAGTGTTGCAAGTATAAAGGCAATAGGCTGGCATTCTCTAATATGAAAGAACTCGGAGAAGGAAGAACTTATAATCCCCTTACTAAAAAAATAAATTAATAAAAAATGTTAACACTACACAACAATAAAGTCCAACCAACCAACCAAGTGATAAATTAAAAAGTAAACTCAGTAATGGAAAAGTTATGGTAAAAGGACTAACGCTGAGCAATGCTCCTATTTAAATAGAGAACTCATAATGATCAACAGAGGGAATTACGTTTGCAGAACAAAACGTAATGCTACAATGCTGACCAAAAAAAAATAATAATAATAATAATTTGAAACAAAAATCAGGAAGTACAGGGAGAAAAGGAAAACTGAAAAGAAATAGAAGAGTCCTTATCACCTCATCTTTCCTAACAGGTTGCCTATAAATATTATTGAGAGTTAAAATATGTAATTAAAAATTTTTACACCAATCTTGTAAAAGTTTTTATGCTCATAATAAAATGACATAAAAATTACTATTTCTTATTAGTGAAGAAACATTGATAATCCCTTAAATTTCACTATAGTTTCTTTTTCGTCTAAAATTTAAATGTTTAAATAAAATTTGATTTAAATAAAATTAAAGGTAGTATTTTTATGCAGAGTATGATGGCAACATTTCAACATTCTTTTTCACTTATCCATTCAACCATTTATCAATTCACTCTGTCCTTTCCAGAAAAAAGGGTCAACATAGTATTATGTTCACCAAATTATTTTTAAGTGGTAGAATTTAGGGTGATTTCTTACTTTTTTCTTTGTAGTTTACTCAATTGTGAGGGTTTTTTGTTTTTGTTTTTGTTTTTGTTTTGAGATAGGGTCTCACTCTGTTGCCTGGGCTAGAGTACAGTGGCGTCATCATAGCTCACTGCAACCTCAAACTCCTGGGCTCAAGCGATCCTCCTGCCTCAGCCTCCCAGGTAATTGGCACTACAGGCATGAGCCACCACACCTAGCTAATTTTTAAAATTTTTGTAGAAATGAGGGTCTTTCTATGCTGCTTACACTGGTCTTGAACTTCTGGCCTGAAGCAATCCGCCTATCTCAGCCTCCCAAAGTGCTAGGATTACAGGCGTAAGCCACCAAACCCAGCCTCAATTGTGTTTTTTAACAAGCCGTATATGGGATTTCGAGCTACCCACCAAAATCCTTCCTTCCTGCATGCATTTATGGCTAAATCATGTCTCTCACCCTCTCTTGTAGCTATTATACATGTGGTCATGTGATTAAGTTGTCTTCAACAGAATATGAGCAGAAATAATGTTCAAATTTGACCTGGCATGATCTTTGACTTATTTCTTTCTGCTCCTTGCCTGGTGACCAGACCCAACTTACAAAGCATGCATTGCATAATAGATGGCAGATGTGTCAGGCCAAATGTCGAAACAGTCTGCGGAACAGAGCCACTCAACAGCCACAAATGCTCACCTTGGTTGTGTTACATAGGAAAGGTTATGTTCTTTATGCCATGTTATGGTGAGTCTCTATAAAGCATCCTATTCTTTGAGTATAATTAATATAAGCATGTATTATTTTATTAGAAAAATAAATAGTAAGCCAATAGCCTATAAATAGAAGCAAAATGGTCTAAACAATAAACAAAATCCAGGAGAAACTTTCCAGCATGTAAGTCACAGATTCTGATTAGTCTGGCAGTAGTGTAAGAATGAATGTGGCGGTCACCATCATGACTGATGACATTTGAGAATGGCTTTCACGGACGGGTCAGGAGGTCTATTGATAATGGTATTAGTGGCCTCACAAGTCATCTGAATTAAATTCACCTTTGTTTTATGTGTTTATATTTTAGAGAAAGTCTGGTTTATAATGTTTCAGATTATTCAAGAGAGTATGTTTCCTCTGAATTCAGAAGGATATTGGTCTCTAATATCATTATACTTGCTATCCAACCAAACATTGGTTCTAAGGATTCCAGCTGGATCTAGACCAAACTGTCTTTTCTAGACATTCTTTCATGGCATTTTAAAAATTAATTTGGACACAGAACCTTTTTTACATAAATTAATTTAGCTCCAGAACACCGTCAGTGAAACATCATCAATACACCACTCATTATGTTTTTGACATGTAATAATAGATTATGACTCTAAAGCACTGTATAGGCTATTGAAAGCCAGTGAAATTATTTGGATCATTTGGATACTAATCCTGGAAGCTAAATATTTATAGAAAAAAATTATCTGAAAACTAGAAGGGGACTCCAGAGACCCCGTTTGGTCCAGGCTCTTCTGAGTAAAGTATCAGATATTTTTCTAAACTTTTTAATTATGCTGCAAGATGACAGGTTTCCAGATTTTATTTATCACCACCAAGATAAATGGTTTCCAAATAATCACTGAGGAGAGAAACGTGGGAGGTTAAAATAAAAACTCTCATTTAGTTCCTTTCACACATCTGCCCCTGGAAAATCTTTTTTGAACTCTAATTTTTTTTGATTTTATGAAAGAACAAATTGGAATATGAAAGGATGAGAATCCTAAATGTCTGGCTCACTTCCTCTCAAGAAATAAAAATCTTTCAACAACGTGTTTATAAGTAAGAAGCCAGACACAAACACTAATTTTTCAGTCCAGAGATATCCAATTTCCAGTATAATGAATTTAAATCTCTGCAAACTAGAGTGTTTTTAGAAACTATGCCAGTCAAAGATGTCTAAAACAATGTTGCTTGATTCTTTTCCTAAGTTAGCTTTATCCCAATTAGCTATTATTTCTAGTGAGTACTCAGCCCCCTCCAAGATAACCATTCCACTCTCTTTATTCTTGACTATCTTATTAATTTTGACATTTTTCCTTTTATACATTAAGGTAGCAATAGCAGCACTATCAAATTCATCAAGTAGAGAAAGATACTTCCAACTTGAAATCTAATTAATTTTTCATGTTCATTATCTTTTAAGAGTGTTTCTTGCAAAAGGACATTATCAGCTCCTCTTTTCATGATAATTGATGCAGTTCTTCTCCCACTCTTTTATTTTTTCTAATAGGTTAGGAAAGACCTTTAATACTTACACTTGCAATTTTTGCCAATGACTTTTTAAAGGATAAGTATTAAATATGTCATTCAAGATACATAATGTGTTACAAAAATTAGATCCATTAGAATAAGAAACTCATTAAGGAGTAAGTTTAAAGAGTTTACAGAAGTACACCATTACTTTATGAAGCGCCAAATTGTTAATATGAAACATGCTAATGTGCATTACCTTTTTTTTAAGAAATCATATAAATAAACTATTTAAGTGAAAATGTAACAAATTATATACTGAGTATTTTTAAACACTAGCTCCCAATTACATATAATAAACTCCCTAAAGGAAAAATGAATGTTGGAAGAAAGGAGTGAGTAGTAAGTGTATATGTGTGTTTGTCCGTCTGTTTTAGGAAAGAAAAGGGAAATATTCTGAATAGTCAAAGCTACTTCATGTACACAAAGAAGTAGCTGTGCATTGAAAAGAAATTAATAATGGACCAATATTTTATATAAAATTGTAACAATTTTAATGAGGACCTTAAAAAAGTCAAAGTTAGTGAAAGTTTGCTTTTCATTTGGCATTGGAAAATAATTCCCTATAATATGCTGACATACTAAGTCTGCTAAAGGAATGTCTGAGACAGTGAAAAGAGTTCCTACATCCATTCTTACCTGGTCTACACTGAGAGGTCAGAAAACTACTGGCCACTAATAACTAGAGGACAGTCATCAATTGCCAAATGAAAATGAAAAGAGACTTGTTAATATCCAGAGAGAAGAGAGAAAAATAGGGATAAAACAGCTAAAGGGAACAGAATCCTAACTACTAGACAAGCAGGTCCCTTAAAACATCACCTGGGTTGGGGGGAAAAAAAAAAGTGTGAGGGAAGGGGCAACTTCTTTTCAAGCATAAACTTGTGACACAGCATTTTCCTCTTTAGAGATATAGATCTGTTGAGTTTCAGAAAAACTATTAGTCCAGATCAATCCAGGTTGCCTAGCAAGTCAAAAATGAAGAGAAAGTCTAAATCAAAGCTACTAAAAAGACTCATTAAAACGTACGCTAGAGAGTTGTTCACTTGTCATGCTCATTTTTTAACTATCTGTGCTGTTGTAAATGCTAATCCTTTCCTTCCTTCTGTAAAATATGTTGCCTTGAGTTGACTTCTCAACAATAGAAACACACTCTCACTTAGAATCAAGAGAACATATTAGCAGATTGAAACCATGGCTTTTGCCTAATAAGGAGCATTTTTCTCTGTGAAAATCTAACTAGTTCATTAACTAGGATCGAAACCATATACTCAGCTTCATTAGGCACGTGTCTATTCAACTGAACTATCCAGCCCAAAAAGACATTGAAATGCATGGAGTATGAACAGAACAATTCTGAGGATTCGTGTTAAACATATACCTTTGCTTCTCTACTCAGTCATAGATTTAAAAATATTAAAGAGAATAGTAAAAGGAACAAGAAAACTGCTAACAGTAAGAAAATGGAAACATGGCAAAAGGAAATTAGAGAATTTAAAATTTTTACCTGAATGAATCCGTGTCTCACCATCGGAAGAAAACAGGGTTTAGTGGTTTTTTTTGAAAAATTTACATGGCAAAACCCCTGCTGGATAATTCACAGTGTCTTGCCTAAGAATTCACAACAAAAATAAAACAGCGTCTCAGTAGGCAGAATTACTTTTTAGCGTTGATTTAGAATATAATCTTAACGCTTTCTGAAATTATAGGGTTTTTTATGCACTTTCCCTATCTCTGGCTATTTATACCTCAATTCGTTTTTTCTATCATAAAAAAAATGTAAGCAAAATTCAGAGAGAGAGGCTAAAAGGTGAGCTGTTTTATAGAGATGAATAAGCTAACATTCCCCTGGTCATGACTTCCTGCGCCATACAATTTGAGAAGAAAATCAAATGAATCTCATCTTCCACCAATGAGTCTTCAATTGTATTCTGAATAAACCCAATCATGACATCATTATCTTTTCCATTTAGTCTTTAATTAGACATGCAGGGTTTAAATGATCACCTTTCTTCAGGAATATGCATGCTCTTCCCCTGTAAGAAATACTATTTCCTGTCAATGTTTTGTTGATACCTTCTTCAGGGGAGTTCATTTCTGTGTCCTACAGAAGTGGTTCTGCTTGCATGATCATTATCATCATTAAGCATTTATGAAGCACTTTAGACTTATTTACTAGAACTCATGATATCCCTATAAGATAGGTTGGTATAATGGTCTTCTTATAAATGAGAAAATAGAGGGTAAGTAACTTAGCCAAGGTTACACAGATAATTTGGATAAAAGACTCAAAGTCCCTGACTTCCCATTTAGTATTTAAATGAAAACTCTTAAGTGGCTTGAAAAGTTATCTGCTTCAAAAGTTTACACCTCAACTATTAGTAGACATAAGTAACAAGAGAGAGAGGTATTTTTGCTCTGTCAACTGAAGAATGATGAGGTTCATAAGTCTGGAAAGGAGAGCTTCACTTCTCATAAAGGGTTGCAGCCTGCAGGTGTCCATCTCACAGGCTGGGAGGCATGGCCTCCAGCAGAAGCCGAGAGCAAACACTTGCAGG
>CM052445.1:23167788-23197599 GCA_028533085.1 Varecia variegata | reverse complement strand
TAGTGAGGAAGAAAAAAAGCAAGAAAGTAGGCAGGCAGCAGGCACAGGTAGATTTACCTAAAAGTAATGGAACTTAAGCTTCAGGGTCCTTAACTGCATAGGCTTGTCTAAGGCCTTGAGAGGGGGCTCTAGCAATATGTTGTAATTTTGTGAATTTTTCAAGAGATATGTTAACTGCAATTAGTTAAGACATCTATCTCTTTTCACTCTGACTCCTCCTCTGTTATACTTGCTCTTGTATTTAGGGGCATTGGAGTGGCCATGGGTAATTTTGGTTACAACTATGGGTAAGTTGAGTTTACGATGTATTTGGTTTGGATTTGGCAGCATAGATTTATGTAGTGTGCAGTCACTTGCATGTATAGTTGCTATGTTAAATCATCCTAGGATAGGAATGGCTTCTAGGAAAATTTCTTTTGTCCTTTGTGCCAACTCACCGGCCTCATTACATGAACCATATACTTTTACCGGAGATAACGTCACCATAGGAACATGGCCTATGGTGCCTATCTCCAAGTATATTGGTAGCAGATGAGAAACAAAGATTAAAACACATGGAGCCACAAGCTAGTCTGTGGAAAATTCTTCCAAGCATCAGATAGGTAAAATTGTAAACAAGGAATTTGTTCAATGCCTAGTCAAAAGAGAAATTTTCTCCTCTCAGGAATATTCTAGCTGATGCAGACTATGCCATTACAAAAAACCTTATATTTTTCTAATGAGAATTGTATCAAATAGAATTTATTGATAGCCGTGTATCTGTAAGGCAGAAACCTGTAACAGGGCTATAAACAGTGAATATGTCTGTGAGTGAATCCACATGTTTTGTGCATTCTAATGTGTCTTAGCAAGATACCACCAATAACTAAAAGGGTAGCAAAAAGTTAAACTGTCAAAAGAAAGGTACAAATTTCCATCAGTTGTGCTAGAGAAAAGAAACAACTTCATTTTTCTCTTGATATATATGGAGAGAACTACAAAATCTTTGTCCTATAAAAAGGCAATTCAAGCGCACGTAACCAAAAACATAGAAAAAAATGGTACAGAGATGTGTCAAGGGATAAATTAACAAAGAGACACAGTCATTTTTCTAAACTATATGACAATTGTGGTTTCATCAGCTTTTAAAAATTATAACTTGTTATTTGTCTTTTTCTTTTAAATATATATTAATTTTATATTTATGATTTTGTATTCTTTTTCTTAAAGAGGCCCCAAATATTGTCTAAGCTTCAGGATTCATCATAACATGGCTCTGCTCCTGAAGGAAGAAGGAAGATAACAGTATCTAATCAGCATCTAAACATTCCCTTAAGCCATGAACTACATGATGTGTACACTCTTAGGAAAGACTACTGGTATGAACAGTGAAGATGTTCATCAGAGTAAGCACCTTTTCCCCCAGGTGATAACTATGGAAGTTCTATTTGAAGCCTCTGTTATAATGTAGGGTTATCCAGATCCTTTTTGAGGAAACTGGGTAGGAAAGAGTGGGAACAGACCATTTATCAGTTTAACTTTTGGAGGTACTCAATATTTGTCTGTCTACAACTTTTAGTACAGAGCAAGTACCAATATTAGTAATGACTATATGTAGAACAGGCAACAAAATTGCTAAACTAGCTATTGAAGAGTACAGTTTCTGCAGCAGAGATGATGGTAGCAGATGGGGAAGGCTCAAAGCAAGACAAAGTTGCACCATTGACTAGTACAGAGAACAAGGTATAAGAATCAGAAACAAAAAGACAAATGACAAGAAGAGAGTAAGCAAGGAGGGCTCAGAAAAATTATGGACGAATGAGAGCCCAACATGATGACAGTTCAGTTTAGCTTTGCTTGTATTCACACTTCTCCCATTTGAGGGTTTGTGGACCTAAACAAAGAATGGCAATGTCACAGGGCCAATAGATAGCCCAGCTGAGCTGAGTACATTGTCACTCTGGCTGGCTTAAGATATAACTAGAAAAGAAGTGAGAAAGAAAAAAGACTAAATAAGAGAGAATGGGAAGACACTGGGAATATAGAACAAAGAGATAAGAGAAGAATGAGAGAAAAGAAAGCCATGCCCATTGTGGAGGAGGGAAGAGGCCCCTACGTAGACCTGGGCACGTTCCAGCCCCACAGGCTGTCCACTCTCGGAGTCTGTTCCATACCATTGTGCCCCTTTCTCTGCTCTTACCAGAGGACAATTGCTGAGCGGACGGGAGGGTTCATGAAGTAGGGCTCCTGGCTGAATGAGAGCCTAAGGGCAACCAATAATTTTCTAGTAGAAGGCAGGGCAAAACGAACCAAGATAATCTTGGCATGAGATGCCAGCTGCGTTTTACTAGATATGCCCCAATGTTAAGAATAACAGTAAATGCTTGTGCTGAGTGTGTGTCATAGACCAGATACCAGACTAAGCACTTTACAGACATTCAATGTGCACAACACCACTTTGAAGCAGGCATAAATATTACTTTCATTTTACAAGTTGAGAAAATCAGGCCTAGAAAAGTTAAGAAATATGCCCAAGGTCACAGAGATAGTAATTGGTGAAATTTTAGGGCAGTCTTTCTGAATACAGAGTGGAGGTTCTTAAAACTGTATCATAGTACATACTGTTAAAAAATACATACTCAACTCTAACTTAAATTAGAAGCAAATAACTTCTCTTTGTGGTTTTGTGCACTTAAAGCTGCAGATAGGATGTCATTTCAACTCTTTTCATTTTTCTGCCTTTTACATTCACCCACGTACATCTGTGTCTGCAGAGAAGGCATTTTACTGCCTCACTTCCTCAAGTAGAAAACATTATAACAGTCTATTTTGAATCCTTCT
This sequence comes from Varecia variegata, assembly GCA_028533085.1. Classification (NCBI taxonomy): domain Eukaryota; kingdom Metazoa; phylum Chordata; class Mammalia; order Primates; family Lemuridae; genus Varecia; species Varecia variegata. The sequence continues at coordinate 23,194,779 of CM052445.1, read as the reverse complement.
TCTTTCGTGTTACTTGTTAGAAAGAAGCATCCAGATCTCAGTACCAATCTCCCGAGGTAGTGCTCCAGCCCACAGCTAGAAGGGGGGTGGTCGGCCATGTTTCGCATCCCACCCTCACAATTTAATGCACTTGGGTCCCAGGGACGTCGGCATTCCCTAAGAATCTGCGTTATCAAGTCATTCTTTACAGACAGCTTCTCAGCATGCATACTGGAAATAACTGTGCTGCTGTTTAAATCTCGGTATCTTGCCAGTTTGGTGCATTTATACACTTAATAAAGAATAGCTAAGGCACTAATTTCCATTAGGAACTAATGGTGCACAAAATGTCTTGTCTTAGCTTGAAGATGTGTTTGAGTTACAAGCCACCAGATTTCTCTTTACCCTTCCACAACTTAAAATATCAAAAGATGAATTATATTGTTTTTACCACACAATATGTAGATTGTTGTATTCATAGGCAGAAAACATTAATAAATTTTAACTTTAAAGGAAATATAGTCAAATTATAAACCCTTGAAGCACAGAGTTCTTCTCTAAGGTTCTGGTGAGTTCTAACCTATGTATCATGGTCATTTAGGATATATTTAAGATGGTACTGAACTGTGAGTGTATCTCCTAACATATGACTAATGAACAGCAATCCTAGGCTCCAATGTTATTTCAAACATTAACACCGTGTGAGCTCATGTTAAGGGTGTGATGTTTAGAGGTTCCTGGTCTGGGAGCAATGCAGGGACTATGTGACCTGCTGAAGAGCTGTGGTCCCTGGGCTGCTTGAATCTGTGCAAAAGTGACTAGAAAAATCTGGGGTCCTTGGATTTGGAATCATATGCATCAGATATTGGCCTTGAGCTTGAGTAAGCCATTTAATTTCTGTGACTTTTAGGGGATCATAATGCCTGCTTCCCTTTTTAGTTAAGCACTAAACACACTGTGTATAAAGCACAGGCATGGATCATCCTATAGGGCATCTCTTCTTGAATAGACTCTGGGCACTTCAAACCCAGCACATCCCAAAAGTGAACTTATCAACTTCCCTTCCTCCACCACCACCCCTGCCACACGCCAGTTACTCAAATGGAAATCACAGGAAGCATCGCTGACTCTCCTCTTCTCCCTTAGCTTTCATATTTAATTGTACCTGTAAATGATGCTGTCAAAACTATCCCTATAACATGTCTAGTCTATGTTCACTTTTCTTCTAGTTTGGGTCTTCATCCTTTCTTAACTGAGTCATAGAAAGGATACCTGGTCTTCCTACCTTCTGGATTTTCCTCCTCAAATCCATCCTCCCCACTACTGGTAGAATGTTATTTCTAGACTGAAAATCCGATCCTGTCACTCCCCTATCTAAACTCTTCCAGTGGTCCTCTCGTGACTCCAGCACCAGCAGATCCAAGTTCCTAAGACAGCCCTCGACGTCGTCTTGTCCAGGACTGTGGCTTGTTCTTCACTTCTAACACTCCTCACCCCACATTCACTGTAATATTAGCAATATTGGACCACTTGCGGTTCCTTGCAGGAGTCCCTGCCCACTACTCTTCTTCCACTAGATTGGTGCTACTCCAAATCTAGATCCAGTGCAGTCCACAGTAGCAGTCCCCTTCCCCTACAAACAAATCAGAGTCACAGGCATGGGGGCTCAAGAATCTGTATTTTAATACGCTGTCCATGTCATTCTGATGCATGCTGAAGTTTGAGAAGCACTGACCTAGATGATTCCTACTTATTATCTGAAATCCAAATTAGGCACCACCTCCTCCAGAAAGCCCTCTCTGAGGCTCACAGCATGAGTAAGACGAGCAAGATGTCCTTTTATGAAATCCCATAGCATCCTATGCAGAGAGCTCATCAATCAATGGCAATTGTGCATTCAGCTGCTCATTTCCTTTTATGGATTGGGAGTTTCTTCAAGGCCGAGTATACATCTTAGTTGCCTTTGATTCCCCAGAATCTAGCATCTCATGTTTTTAATAACAGTAGATAACAGTATATAGAGTGCTTATTATATGACTTTCTCTTTCCCAGCTCTTTACATATATGAATTCATTTAATCCTTGCAATAACCCTAAAAGATAGGTACTATTATTGTTAACTTCATTTTGCAGATGAGAAAACTGAAATAAAGAAAGACTAAATAAAGTGTTTAAAATAACCTGGTAAATAAGTATCAGAGCTTAGATTCAAAGCCAGGCAGGGCTGGCTCCAGAGTGCATGTCCTCAACCACTATAAGGTACTGCCTTTGCGGAACCACAAATGAAATTGTCTGGCTTGTGATTGCTCAGTGAATGAAGCAACCATTCTCATTATCGTCATTACTGTCAGGCTCCTTCAAACCAGATTTATTGCCTAAGCCTCTACAATCAGCTCTACTCACTCCTGCCTCCTCTTTGACTCAAACACTCTCCCTTCAGTTCTACCAAGATGGAGTGGGGTTTCACATGATGCCAGTGGCTGCCTGGGAAAAAGTATAACATCAGCTCCATCTCTTGGCCCCTTTATCTTAACTCTTTAAAAGATCAGGAACTTCATATAGCCCAGGATATGACCTTTCTAATCACACCCCAGTCCAAAACTTCCCTGATAGAGTTATTACTTTAGAATGTCCCTTTAGTGACAGTGTCAGAAAATGATAAGATAACTTTCAACTCCATTTAAAGCCATCAAAGGCAATCAGCCACAGGGTACTGACAGCCTTCTCACTCCATCCTAGCTTACAGGTATTATATAAAGTAGTGGGATAAAAGGAATATTTTGAGATGCTTACCAATGTATTTTCCCTCCTTGGTAATTGGTTTGGATTGAATTGTGCCCTCTCCAAAAAAAATTCATATGTTTAAGTCCTGCTCCTTGATATCTCAGAATGTGACCAATTTGAAGATAGGGTTTTTACACAGGGTAATAAAGTTAAAATGAGGTCATTAAAGTGGGCTCTAATCTAATATGACTAGTGTTTTTATAAGAAGAGGAAATTTATACACAGACAGGTAAAGATTAAAGATAATATAAAGACACGGGGAGAAGATGGCCTTCTACAAACCAGGGAGAGAGGTCTGGAAGAGATTCTTCCTCACAGTCCTCAGAAGGAATCGACCCTGCCAATACCTTGATATCAGACTTCTGGCCTTCTGTTTTGTGATATTTTGTTACAGCAGCCTTAGCAAACTAATACAGTCATCCATTGCTATCCTAGGGGCATTGGTTGCAGGACCCCCTGAGGATACCAAAATGCACAGATGTTCAAGTACCTTATATAAAATGGTGTAATATTTTCATATAGCTTATGCACATCCTCCCATTTTTAAATCCTCACTAGATTACCATAATACCTACTACAATGTAAATGATATGTAAAAAGCTGTTATACTATGTTGTCTGGGTACTAATGACAAGAAAAAAAGTCTGTACGTATTCAGTACAGATGCAACCATTCATTTTTTTCATATATTTTCAATCCACAGTTGATTGAATCCACAGACATGGAACCCACAGATACAGAGGTCCAACTGTACAGTAATCCAGATTTTTTTCTCTATAACCCTTTCTTCATCCCTACAGCCAAGGAAGGGATGAACGAGGACCCGGAGAGGGGAGAAAAAAATGGGATATAGGAGCAGCTCTTGTCAGCTGAAAAGGAGTAGAGAGCCCATCAAGAGTTGTGGGAAAGAGCTAAGTTGGGGGAGAGAGAGGGGGAGAAGAGAAAAAAGAGAGGGGAAAGAAAAATAAGACAGGAGAGAAGAATCAGCATTGTCTTAAATTTCTACCATCCCTAACTCCAGAGTTGAGCTTCTGAGGAGGGATACAGTAGAAATACCCTTTACAGGTGTTGCTTCTCACTTCTCTGAAAATCTGGAAGACCCTTAGAGAAGTTCTGAGTTGGTCAAGATGCCAGAACACTATGGTCCCAGCTGGGATGGGGATAGAAGTGGAAATGGCTGGGAGGACCATCTAGGTGGACTGATGGGGACAGTTCCCTGATTCTCCCCAACCCAGGGATGCAGAAGCTCCATGGGGTCCAGTGAGGGCTACGGGAGTACTGAGGGGAGTTGTGGACTAGAAGAGGCCTTGGCAAGGACAAAGGACAAAAGGTAGAGTCAGGGGCACAATGACCAGAAGTGATGGTGCCTCTGACTCAAGCAGTGGCTGCCAGGACCACACCCGGAGCACAAGGCAGGACCAGCCACACATGAGTGGACACCTGCTTGCTTGCACAGTGATCAGATGGAATGAGATAGAGAATGCAGGCAAAATTCCAGAGGACGGTAAGTAAAACAATGGTCCCTCTCCTCCTCCCAGGTGGACACTCAAGCATCTGCTTGCACTCATGTGGCATCTTGCAAAGAACAGAGGCAGGAAAGGCCCTCTCTGATGGGACAAACAGATAAAAGTTTGAACTTTAAATGGATTGTTTGCCACAGCATAAATCCTGTTTTATACCAAAAGATGATGAGATATAGGTACCTGGTAAATGAAAATTTTTGCAGCCATCATCAGGAAGGGGGCTCTCAGGTAAGGCAAGTTTGTTTATAAGATAGCTACTATTTTTATCTTTCATGTCTAAATTGCACTGAGTAAATTCCTAACCCCATCCCATTAGATGTGAGCCAGAATGACAAGGCAAAAGTTCCCACTATACAGTGTGATATACTTTACCCTCCAACCTGCCCTTCTGGTACATAGTGCTGCTTTTCAGAGTGCTGAATCCTTCTTAAGAGCTTTCAAAAATAGGCTGGAAAGAGAAATACCTTGTTGGGACAGGTAGGGTGAGATAATTCATACATGGGATAATCTCCACTTTCAGAATCAATGAAGCTTGTGGTTTACAACACTGTGGCTTAGCTCTCTGTGCAGCAAGACCGCATCTCCTAATCTATATTCAGGTAATGATTTTGAGTATTATGTAGCTTGAAAACTTGAAGTGAATTTTCTGGGTGGTTAATAAGCTATCTGTACAAGTATTAATGAACAGTGACCTTGCAGTGAAACAAATGCTCCCTAAGTGTTTGTCTCTTCATTACTCCTCTAATATCATAGCATTTTGCCTCCTTACTTTCCTGCCTATTTACTGTCAGCCAGTGTCAGACATGCTAATTGGGTACACTAGATCTATACCCACATATCCTTCAGAAGTCGTACCTAAAGGATGTGACCAAACCTCTGAGATGTTTTCTTTAACTTTCCTTGTTGTCCAGTATGTACTCATGTACTCTGAAATGTTTGTATAGGTATGGAGATTTTAAATAGGTCTGATTGTTTTATTGAGAAGTCAATACACCATACACTGTCCTAAATGCCAATAAAATGGAAAATGATGGAGAATATATAGTCCCTATTCTTAAGAATTATTTACAGAAAATTCAGAATAGTCTACATTTATAAGAGATTGACATTTAATTTAAAAAAATTAGAATGTGATATACAGTAGTCCCCCCTTATCCACAGGGGATAAATTCCAAGACCCCGACTGGATGCCTGAAACCAGATAGTACCAAACTTTATATAGACTATGTTTTTTACTTTGCAAACATACATATGATAAAGTTAAATTTACAAACCAAACATAGGAAGAGATTAAAAATAATAACTAATAATAAAATAGAACAATTATAATAATATACTGTAATAAATGTTATCACACACTGTGGCTGTAACTCTTGTAGTTTGAAGTGTGACAGCAAAACCAGCACCAATTTCTTTTTCTTTCTTCACAAATTCATGGACAGGAGATTCATTCTTACAATCTTAGCAACCTTGGCATACAATTTTTGTTTCCGTATTAAGTCAAGAACTTTCACCTTTTCACTTAAAGGAAGCACTTTAAGGCATATCTGAACTGCCAGCATCACTACTCTTCTGCTTCTGACTGTTACTGAGTAAAATAAGGGTCGCTTGAACACAAGCGCAGTGACACTGTGACCAACCAATCTGATAACTGAGGCAGCCACTAAGTGAGCAATGGGTGGATAGTGTAGACAGTGTGGATACTCTGGAGAAAGGGATGATTCACATCCCAGGCAGGACAGAGCGGGATGGTGCAAGATTTCATCATGCCACTCAGAATGGCAGCAATTTAAAACTTATGAATTGTTTATTTCTGGAATTTTCCACTTAATATTTTCAAACCTCAGACAACCACAGGCAACTGAAACTAGGGAAGGCGAAACCAAGGATAAGGGAGCACTATTATAAATGTGTGTGTGTGTGTGTGTGTGTGTATCAGCATATATTTCTAACAGCTGATCCACGCAGCAGTCCTATTCATTAGGTAGTAGTATTAACTCCATTTTATAGATTAGGCAAATTGCCACAAGTCATGTCGCAGCTGAATGTGGTGAATCTACTATTCAAATACAGAACTATCTGACCAATATCAAAAAGAACACTCTTATCCCATATACATTTCTATTTTTGAAAATATTGCACAAGCAACTCCATAATATAATGTACTATAGATGCTAAACCAGCTAATAATCAAAATTTCCTGAGAAGCTTTTTGAAAACATATATACCTATATTCCTGGGTTTCACTCCTAACACTTCTAACTGGGTAGACCTGGATTAACTTAGAAATCTGATGTTTATAAAGCTGCCAACTCAATTTTAATGACCAGTCAGCTTCAAAAGTTATTGCTGTAAGAGCTATAGGAGCAGTCTACACAGACCAATAGGAGAAATTTCTGGAAAATATCCAAATTATTTACCATCTTTTAAATCATTAATTCAAACAAAAACAGAAAAGAACAGCCAGGAATCTTAAAATATCTTGAGTAGTTAAATTTGTTAGGGGGAAAAAGTCACCTAGACAATTCTTTATGTGATAACTAGATGTTGCTGAAAACACTTTGGCTCCTAGAGCATGAACATAGTTACCCTCTTGTCCCTCAAACAGTAAAAAGCATAGGCTTGCCAGATGGGGTTTTTTCTAAATTGGTTTCTCTTGAGATTTTCCTGCTGAGTTTGGGTATCCATAGACGGAGATCAACTTTCAGCCAGTCAATAAAGGCAAGACCCTGCCTTGAGTTACAGTTGCACAGATACCAGTGCTGTCTGCCAAGTCTCTGGGGAGAACAGGAACTGCCTTCTGCACGCTTCTGCTTCCCTCCCAGCACCTGAGGTTGTGCCCTACATACAGTGGGTACTGAAAAGTATTTGTGAATTTAGTCTCCTCCTCTCTTGCTTCTCTTAGAATTCATTCTCCTGAATCCATAACTTCTCCCATCAAAGAGTTAAACCTTATGAAAGAGAATAATTGATTATCTAAGATTAAGACAACACAAGTCTTCCTTAATCTTAATGCCCAAGTCTCTGGTTGATTAAATGTGTCCAGTCGCCACCCACACAGTATTGCCCCTTAACCCCAGAATAACATGCTGTGGGTTAAAATCATTTCAGAAATGGGAGGCAGTATGCAGGTGCTTAATTATATATGTAGAAAAGATATCAAAAGTTCCTCAGTGTTGTCTATCATGTGCACAAAAGTAAAAAACAAAATGAGCTTGTTGTCATAGACACTGCCACCAAGAACAGATTTCTCTTAGTCTGTCCCCCAAAGACAAGATAAAAACAAAAAGGTATAAAGGTATTTTAAGTCTTTAGCTAAACTTAACTTCAACACTATTGTTTCTCCACTCAAACACCTCATTAACTAAAGCACCATAAACCTCAAATGTCAACTTTGAAAACTGTTATACAAGAACTTGTCATCATTGTTTTTTTTCCCTTTTTTTTTTTTATTTCAGCACTGTTTTAACTTTACCTCTGCCTGTCAAACTCAGAAACTCTCTCACTTACTCACTCATATTTTCTCTCCGCTTCATTTGTAATTTCTTGGCTAAGGTAGATGAGTAACTATGATGAACTAAACTCCCAAGTGTCAGAAGGAGACTAGAAAGAAAGCCATTGTGCACACACAAATCACTTTTATGCAGTGTGACTTGTCACGGTAAAGGGCCTCTCTGCCCTGCCCCCTCCACTTACAGAGACTTTCAGTTCTGCCCCGTCTCCTCTTCCCAGCAAGATTGCAGAGGTCAGGGAGGGAGGATGCAGAGTCTATCATAACAGAAAGCGAATGTGCTGAGGCCAGGTAGCTCAGGGTACAGGCAATGGGTTGTGGAAGCAGCTGCCTCCAGGTCACCAGGTCTATTCAGCCCAATAGAGGAGTTTACACACCTGCATCTAATAAGCCAGGAGTTGAAGTAATTTTCTGGATAACATAGTTACTCTTTGCAGAAAAAACAAATCTTATATTAGAAAAAAATTATCATATATGATTTAAGTAGACTGCTATCCCAATTTCATATTTCACATAGCAAGAATTTATATTGAAGGTGTTACCTTTGGGTGATTCTATGTTGATTGTTCTTGCTCAGACATGAGTATATCAATGGACTTGATCCCCTCTCCAAGCTTTATGTGAGATGATAGAAAATAGGCCACAGATTAGGCAGCCGTAATTCCACTGGAAAAGAGAAGAGCTACAATTATCTTTTGTCCTAGTGGTATTTTAAGATTCACATCCAAGTTTATTCATTCAACAAACATTTATTGAGTACCTAGTATGGCCAAGAAATGTGGTAGGTCCTGGGGCTACAGCAGGGATTAATGTAGAGCAAACACGTTCCTTGTCCTTCTGGGACACATGACCTAGCAGTGGAGAAAGGCAATTCTGTAAATAATGACACTCAAGTGAGGTGAGTGTTGTGATGGGAATATTTAGGGAGCTACAGGCACAAAAGGCAAGAAGAGCTAACCATGGCCTGAGGTGAGTGAAGTCTCTTGGAAGAAGTGACATCTAAGCCAGGATCTGAAGTTGGAGTTCTGTGGCCACAGAGAAAAGCATCTGTGAAGGCCGAGAGGTGAAGGAGAGCTGGATGCATCTGAGGACCCAGGGAAACCAAGCCTGGTCAGACAGGGAGAGTGAGGGAGGAATTGAGTGACGAGAGGCTGGTGAGGTCGGCAGAGCCAGCTGGTGGAGGTGGCATCACCACAGGGATGGCCGTCCTGCTGGGGGCGGTCCTTTCATCATCTCTGGTTGAAATTCTCCATCATTTCCTTTCCTCCACATCCTTTCCTCATTCCCTAACATCCTTCTTATTTTCAGTGGAGAGCCTCACCTCTTCCTTTACTGACGTGATTTCGTCTTGTACAGCTCAAAATGGTTCTGTGTGTTCATTCAACTTCACCAAGCCTCCCATCTCAGAAGCAGGAAAGCTGGTTGATATGAGAAGCCAGTATTGGGCATCTGCAGGACTTAAACCTTTGTGCTAGGAACTCAATGGATCCAATTATGGGAGACAATGTCAACAATTAAAGCTAATATAAATAATCCCGCCAGCTCTCTCTCCCCAGGCTGGGGTGTCCGTGCTGGGTCTTGGGCAGGGAGGAGGGTGTTGGAGGAATGAACGAGTGAAGGGAGCAGAAACGTCTGTGGATCTGGAGAAAGCAAGGCTCTGCTGGGGATTTGGTTGGCACATATCTGTTTCTTCCTCTTCCATCTTCCTTCTTTCTCATTCTGAAGCAGCATTCGACTGGGAGTAAGGAGACAGAAAAATAACATGGAAGGAGCTGTGTGGTTTATGCATGAAAAGCAAAAATACATGGACAAAGGCCATGGGGATGCTCTTGCCCTGAGCTCTGAGAACAAGCACAAATGGAGCCCTGAGGTCCCTCCTGCCCAACACACCAGAGTAGAAGAGCAAACAGGAGTTCAGGGAACAATGAAAACAATTATCAAAGAAAAAGAAAAAACAAGCCAGGTTGCTTGGGTGGTGCTTTCAGGAGTTGGGAGATACTAACAGAGGAGAATTAGATAAGTCGCAGAATCATGTGAAGAAAAGAAGCAAGGTATGTGCATCAAATCACAGGGAAACACTAGGATTGTGAATCTTTCACTACAGCTGACTGATAGGCCAACGCAAATTCACTAAAGGGAATCGAGAAGTGTCATCAAGAGTCAGTATCTCTCCATAGTTCAGTCCTGTTCTCCATGTGGCATTATGCTCAGGTTCCACATGTTGGCAAGATGGCCTCCAGCAGCTCTGGGCTTTGAATTTAAAACGAGTGCTTCTCTTTCCTCATAAGATAATAATACCTCACACAGCTCTTACTCTGTGACAGACACAGGCCTAAGAGCTTTCCCTGTGTTAACTCATTTGATCTTCACAACAATCCTATATCACACTGAGACACAGAAGAGTGATGTCACCTGCCCAAGTCACTCATGCCGTTAGTGACAGAGGGAACATTCGGACTCAGCTGTCAGGACCTGGGGTCTGGATTCCTAATCACTAAGCTCTCAGCCTCATGTCTGTGGGTAGAAGTGGATCAGATGTATATCCATGCCCCAATCACCTTGAACTGTTGCTTTGACAAGCCAGATCCAAATCAGATGCCTCACAGAGGTGGAACAGACTCAAGGTCACCTGGCCCTTGGGCTAACAATGGACACAGTGGTTACTCAGAGGAAAACAAGGGTGCCACCAGCAGAAAAGGGGTGGACAGGTAAACAAGGTGTCCACTACAGAGTAGGAGCAAAGTGCTGCTTGCCCGTGCCTCTGGTTCCATTGCCACCAATTTCCCTCTCTTCGTTCTTCCCCTCTGCCATCTAATACGTAGCCACACTGTGCACAGTATGTACCAGACACACAGATGGAGCATCAACTAGAACAAAGCCCTTGCTGTCACAGAGCTTATGTTCCAGTGTGGTAGTGACACGCAAAATACAAATATATAATTTGTATTCATAGGTGCTAGGAAGAAAAGTAAAGCAGCATGAGGGGCTAAGGATGACAGCAGGAAGAAGAAGGAGTGCTATTCTATGTAGGATGGTCAGACGATCAACAGAAGCCTTTGAGATGAGGAAATATTTGAGCAGAGATCTGAATAAAGTGAGAGAGACAGTGCACTGTGCATACTCTGGAGGAAGGGAGATCTAGGCAGTGGGAAGAGCAAGTTATGAGGACCTTGAGGTGAGAACGTGCTCAAGTTCCTGGGATGTCAGGGAGCCACTGCAGCTGGAGTGAAGTGAGAGGAAGTGGGAGGGAGTGATGTCAGGAGAGCTCCTCAGCCCGCTCCTCCAGGGCCACCTCTGCCACAGCTGCAGCTTCTCTATCTGAGACACAGATACCTGGGACCCTGATCTCTCTCCAAAGGCATAGCCACTATTTCCAAGTACCTCCACATAACAGTCCCAGTAGCATCTCAAACTCAATGTGTTGAAATTAAAATCAGCCTCTTTGACTCAGACCTATTTCTCCTCCCAGCATCTTCATATTTGCTGGCAATTACACAATCTGTCTGTTGCCCAGACATGGACACCTTGAACCATTAGCAGCTTCCCTCTCTCCTTCACCCACCAAGACCCATTCACATGGTTTCCATGTGTATTCTCTTTCTGCAGTGTCTCTCACATCTGCTCCTGCGTCCATTCTCGGAAGACCCTCATCATGTCGGATCATAGCCAACTGCAACCATCGCTACCTGTTCCCACAACTTCTGCCACACTCCTTTCCATGCTGGACATTACACAGCTGGGAGACCAATCTTCATTCACAGCACACAACCCTAGTCACTGCTGGGAAACCTCAACACATTCTAATGCCTTCCCGATAAAAGTTAAACTCTCAACTTGGGCTTAGTTATTATTCAAGGTCTTTGATAGGAAGATCCCACAGCTAAGCCAAATCACTTGTCATTCTGGGCTTCTCTACCTTGCCTTGACTTACTATTTTCTTCCATTAGAATGTATAATCTCAACACCACTAGTTATGAAATCTTTTCAACTCTCTAAGGTTCCGTTCAAATACCTCCTTTCATGTGAGCCTGTCTTTTTACACCAACTGAAGTGATTTTTCCCTAATCATTTCTCAAAACCATTTATCCCATTCCACCTTGTTTGACAATGTAGTCTTTTATCTCTCTAAACCCTCTTCTTAATTTCCTTCCTCAAAACACTTCCTCCCCTCTCTTTACCCTTCTCAGTAACTCAGTAACGTTTACTCAGTTTCTCAAGGGAAAAGCAGATACCATTCTTGATCCTTCCCTTCCACCTCACATCCTTACCTTCAGCAAATGTTGTCAGTTCCTGATCTGATAGCATCTTATTCACCCCATTGATATAGGAGGGAACCCCCTCCCTAAATAGCACAAAGATGGGAAACACACAACATACATGACAGATAAATTTGACAGCAGTTTATTAGTCACATACATGCACTGCCCAGGGGAGCAGGACACTACATGCTATGTAGGCCCACCAGGGTGGGGGGGTGCCTTTAGGAACAGAGTGAACAAGAGAAAGCTGTGAGGCAGGCTTTGCAGTAACAAGAGCGTGGGTTGACCCCTAGTTCCAGTGGAAGAATGTGATTGGCTTATTTGAATAATTTTGCAGACGGACGGAGAAGTGAAATCCACTAGGTCAAGGGCTGGGTAGAGTGCAGCTCCAACCAGCGTTGGAACTAGCTGGGAAGCATAGCCGGTGAGAGCAAAGAACTCGTGGTTAGGCCTCTGGGGCCCTGGGGAGCTCAAGGTTGTCAAGGCAGCACGTAATATTGCAGCTTAATTTCAGTCGTCATGTCACAATCAACCCTTTGATACTTTGACATCAATTTAAACCTTGTGATGACTGAGATTTTAGGGAGTAGAAGTGCCCCCCTTGGAAGGCTCATAAGCACTTAACCTGTGGTAGGGGGCAGTCATCAGAAACATGAACTTTAGCGGTATCTCGCTTTATGGCCAATGAAGGCAATTGAAGGACTGGGGGTGGGGATAGGAGGGGAGGAATTGCAGGTCCCCAGGGGTGTGGATTTAGATTAATCAACACCTATGGCTATAGGGATACCCAGCCACAGCCCCATTTACCACTTGATAACTTAAATTAAGATTTCTTTGAAGGGCTCATTAGGCCTCTCAATTAAACCAGCTGCCTGGGTCTATAGAAAAAGTAGATATTCCCTTGAATGCCTTCTCCAGGAGCCCAGCGCTGTATATTCTGAGAAGTGAAATGAGTGTCTTGGTCCCTAGCAGTGATATCTGGAACTACTCCACAGGGGTGAGGTACTGGTGAAGCCTTGTATTGTGGCGTTAGTGTATGCAGAGACATCTCTTAGGTTGATTTATATCTGTGAGGCAAGAGATTCTCAAAGTTCTTTACCCCAAAGGGGGGAAACTCTTAGGCATTAGCCCAAGAGTTTGTAAAAATGTGCAGAAGGGGCCTTTTGCTGGCCAGAACATCCAGTGGCTAAAGTTTGGCCAATTATGCTACCCCTGGGTCCCATCCTGGTTAAGAGATGTAAAGCAACAACATCCCACTGGGCTCCATCACCTAGGATGATGGTGTTTCCATCTGTAAAGTCTACAAACCCCACTGTAAATAACTACATTCAACCCAACGGGGTCCACAGGTAGCCAAAGGGTCTGGGAAAGTGGTATCTCCCTCTAACACCAAAGCACACAGCAAGAAAGTGAGCACAGGGGAGGCTAGGCATTCCTGCAGGTAGAATATGCCAGATGGCACAGATTTGGCTTCATCCTGTATGTATCGCACAGGCCTTGGTAGCCATGCTGAGCTTAGGGGGTGCTACTTCCATGACCTAAGGCATAATGGGCAGCTGGGTATGGAAGGCCACAGGCTTAGGGTCTATTAGAGCCTCTTCATCCAGGAGAGCCCAGTAAGTGGCCGGCAGTTGCCACTCTGATGGTGTATAGCGCAGGTCTGAGAAAGGGCAGTTTCTCGCATCAGAAGCCCAGGGACAATTTATGCCATCACAAGCAGTCCAGAGACTCCAGGAGGCATGAGAGAAGGTTACTAAAGCTTCAACAATGAAGGACTCTTTAAAGGCACTAATGGGAATTCCTGATGATTTCAATTAGGACAGATTCTAGAACCTTTTGTCAGAAGGGGTCTCATTCGAGGAGGGCTGATTGGCAAGAAACAATTTAAATATGACAAAGAAAATTTTTAAATGTGGGCTATGTTGCCTTCAGAGCCCCACAATTCCTAAAAAATGTTGGACTTGTATTAACCTTTGGGGCTGAAAAGGTCAATGGCTATTTCTTGATAGTGTCAGGGATGAAATAGCTCTTGATTTACCAAAATAATTTTGAAAAAGTAACCAAAGTGGCAGAGTTTTATGCTATGTGTAAGGCAATTGCCCATCCCCTTTTTGTATGCTATTTTATGTCCTTAATTAATGTCAAATCATCTCAAGGGAGGAAATCATCAATATAAAGTCATAGCAGTGCTCTGGGGAAAGGTAGATTCAGTGACGATCTTCCCTGCAAAGATTGTGTGTAATGAACGGCAGGGCTGCCGGCATACTCCCTTGGTAGCCTGCTGACGGTGTACTGGGGCCCGTCAGAGATGCAGGGAAACTGCATCTGAGAGGCTGTTGAAATGAGCACTGAACAGAACATATTAACCAGATCTATAGTAGCAAATAATTAAATGATTGCCGATGTGACAGAGACAGCAATTTCAATAATATTGGGTATTGAGTATGCGGACTTTAGTGGATGGAACTACACAGCCTTAAGATTGCAGCGATCCACCATGACATGCCGTTATTCTTTCCAGGTTTAACAGTGGGCAAAATTGAGCTGTCAAATGGAGAAGCAGTAGAGGCAATCACCCCTTTACTAATTAGGTCTTATGATGTTTGATCCTTGCAGTTCTTATTTACATTGAGCCATATTAACTACTTTAGGGAGTTTATGGGGTTCCATTTTGTCAAGCCAAATTTTAGGTGCTGAAGACTTAATTTAATTTTAACTTTTATTATCCATTGAGTAGGTGCATCCATGCTCACTATAAGATATTTTAGGGCAATGGGTTTTATGACCATGGGAATTTAGGCAAGGCAATAGTTTTGATGGTTAAGGTGAGGCATGCTTATTTGTTCTTGATTTCATATTCAGTAACTCTCCAAGATTATACAGGCGCATTGTGGAAATTTAGTGGGATCCCCAGATATAACTGTAATTTGAGCCCAGTATTGATGAAGTCCATGAAAGTTCACCAACTGGTGAATTTCAACATATGTTAAAGTTAATTTAGAACTTATATTGTAAAGACCCAAAAGCCAATCAGCACTTCTTTATCTTTTTGCTATCTGAGTTATTTTTAGCAAGTTTTGAATTTCAAATTGTGTCAAACTGTGGACCTACATTTAATAATATATATAAATTACATAAATTTAAATATATATACCCACACATATATATTCAAATTTCCTTCCATCCTGTATCCAGGTTTTTTTCTCTCTCTCCTTTTTTTTCTGTTTGTTTGTCACTGGATGTATTTCAGTGAGAGAGGGTCCTCTCGACTCTGCTTATGTTTATAAAAACCTTCCTCCAGAGAACCTCAATATTGTCAGGATTAGGGGCCTCCCTGATGGACCGGATGTATGGTCTAAGGGCCCCGAGTTTAAGTCAGGTTTAAATTAACCCCTCTGCTGTGCCACAGGGTTGCTGTGGGTGTTTTGTTGTTTGGGGTTTTTGGTCAATGCTGAGAACTGGGCCATTGCTGCAACAGAGCCCTGGGCAGCTGTGCGGTGCAGGCCCTGTGCGAACAGCGCTGGCCCACAGCCCGGGCGCTGGGGAATAGAAACCGGCCTCTGCACAGCCCTGCCTGTTACTGCAGGGTGGACTCCCCACCACCCATTTTTTTTTTTCTCTCTGTACAAATTTCCTCTGTGTGTTTTGGTTTCCAGCTGCACAAAGTCATGGCTTTCAGTTTCTGTCTCCATCCACTCACTCATAATACAGACATTCTGGCCCTATCGGGAGCCAGTTAGCAAAGAGCTGAGACCTAAAGCTACGGGAAGCCCTTGGTTGTGGATGGCCCATGCTGTCTGTGACAGCCATTGTTTTGATCGCCTCTTATTCATCCCATTGGTGAAGCAGGGATCCTTTGCCTTAAATAGTATGCAATGGACAAACACAAGCCTTCCAGCGATGGGGATGAAATCGGCAGCAGTTTCCTAGTTATATATATCCTCACAGCCCAGGGTAGAAAAACAACACACACCATGCAGGGCCACACAAGGGTGGCACTCTGGAACAGAGTGAACAAGCAGGGGCCATGGGAGACAGGCTGTCTAGTAATAAGAGAGTTCAGTGACCCCTGGCTCCCAAAGGAGAATGGATGGCAGGGAGTGAAACCTGTTGGGCTGAGGACATGGCAGCGTGTAGCTGGTCCCACTGATGCAGAGACTAGCTGGGAGGGGAATATGTCTAGCAACAGCAGGGGAACTTGTACTTAGGCCTCTGGAGCCCTGTAAAGCTCAAAGATGTCAAGGCAGCAATTGCAACTTAATTTCAGGCCTTACCCCCAAAACTCTACCTTCTAAATCCATCCTGACCCTCTCTCATCCCCTCCATCTCTACCATCTGAGTGCCAGCTCACTCTCACCTCCCTCACCTGTTCCACCCCAAGAGCCTCCCTTTCACTCTTCACTCCCAACACCACCACCGCCCACACTTCACTTTACTACAGCTACAATAAACATCTGCATTTCCTCTGCAAGATGCATCAATATATTCCCATCACACTTAAAATGAAGACCCTGATCATGGCCTTGAGGACCCTGTAAGATCTGGGCTCCACTTTCTTTCCTTCCCAACTTCATTTCTTAACTACTTTTCCCATTGTTCACTCTGCTCCAGCTACAATGGTCTTTCTTTCCTTCCAATGTCAAGCTTATTCTACTCTAAGGGCCTTCACACTTGCCGTTTTCTCTACTTGACATCATCTTCCCCAAAATATCTGCAAAGCTGCTGCTTCTCGTGATTCAGGCATCAGCCTAAGTGTCACCAGGCCTCCCCTGACCATTCTCACCATGCTTTATCTTCTTCATGAAATGTATCCCTAATTGACATTTTACACATTTTTAAATTTGTACACATTTTTTTAATTTGTATAGTTTGTTAGAATATATATTACAAGGTGGCAGGGACCTCCTCTGTCTAATTTTTCACTATATCCTCAGCATTTAGAATGGTGCCTAATATATAATAGGTGCCTAATGAATGTTTGTTAATTGAAATAACAAATGAATAAATGATGAATGTAAAAAATGAACAAATGGAATTGTCTGTGCCATACTTAGCACAGAGTAGAGAAATATTTTCTGTCCTCGTTAGTAGTATTATTAGCAGTATAAGCTGACCTTTTCCTAATGATGAGCATGTACTAGGGTCACGTTCTGATTAAATTTACTTGTTATTATGACATAACCCCCCCGAGGAATGGCATGCTTCTTAATGTCAGGCATCCCATCTTTATTCTTATGTCTCTCCAGAAGCTACAATAAGCAAACAATAGGTGATTAATAATTAACAGGAGGACTTACTATGTGCCAGATCGCAGTCCAAGGACTTTACATGTATTAACTCAATCTGCACCACAAACTTGTGAGATGGACACTATTATATCTTTATTTTATAGATGAAGAAACTGAGGCACAGAGACGGTAAGGTATTTTCCCAAGGTCAGCTCAGTTAATAGATTTATCAGCAAGGGTTCTACCAAAGAAACAAAATAAAATGAGAGAGATAAAGAGAGAGAGAGAAAGGTAGAGACAGAGACAGAGAGAAAGAAGGTATGTGATTGAGAATTCTGGATGGGCAAGTCTGAAATCTGTAGGGCAGACTAGCAGCAGGAGCTGAATCCACAGGGGAAATTTCTTCTTCCTCAGGAAAACATCAGTCTTCCTCTTAAGTCCTTTCAACTGATTAGATGAGGCCCACCCAGACTGTCCAGGATAATCTCCTTTACTTAAAGTCAACTGACTGCAGATGTTAACCACATCTACAAAATGTCTTTACAACACTTAGTTCAGTGTTTAATTGAATAACTTGGCCTAGACAAGTTGACACATAAAACTAACAGCCATCACAATAGGTAACCTAACCAGGATTCTAGCCTTCTGACTCCGTGCCTAAATCAGCACTGTGATACTCTGTGTTGCAACTAGTATTTGTTGCATAGACACAACAGGAGGATGACTCCACTATGACAGTGGATGATTGTTGTACCTCCTGACATGACCGTGCTCCCCCTTTCACCTGTCCCCAGCCTCGTTGAATACCTCAGTTTGTACCTTGTTTCCAGGATTCTTTGAGCAGAGCCATTTTAAATACATTTGAAAAGAGATTTGATGTGTGAAGCTTACTCGTTTCCTAGCCAGAGGTCTCTCTATATGTTGGGGATTTATAGTGGAAAACTCACAAATGGAATTTCAGCACGTCTGAATTTAAATGTCCTGGTTGCCTGACAATAGGATTGGCAGCCTAACAACTTCTAAGCTGACACCATCCTGCTTTCCTGGGGAGAGTCACTAAAAGCAATTTACACATTACAGAGGGTTGAGAGTGTCTTTTCTTTATCTGCGGTAGAGAGCACAGTAGCCAATACCACTGTAGAGATTCAGAAAGTTTCCTCCATGTCTTCCTCAGACTGACTTGAAAGTTGAATTTTGAACATCATCTTCTTTTTATTAATATCACTCCTCTCCTCTACTTGCTTAAAGGCTGTCATCTTAACACCTCCGACCTATGCCCTTTCCTGCATATTGGCAGGAAGTCATGACGCATGGGAAGAACTAATTAAAATGTTGAGGACATGACATTTTTTCTTTTGCTCATCTATTTGCTAGTCCTGCTTCATGTCCTTTTGACCCAGTCACCGTTAGTGGGCTTTGTACATTGAGCTTTCGAAGAAGGAGGCCTGAAACTAAAGTATATCTGAGGATTAATTTCTGCAGATGAAGACATCATACAGTGTGAGGCTGTTGTTGTTTCTAGTTCTCTCGGATACCATAGAAGGTACTGAACTTTGTTACTAGGTTTTCTTTAACAAAAAGAGGATAATTGAATTCAATAAAATACTCATTGTTTACTTCGCGAAAAAAACCCTGAGGGATAAAATGTTAAGTGAGCACAGGCCCTTGAAAAGTTTTAAATATAGCAGGTGTGCAAAGTATATACATCTAGGGTAGGTGCCGTAAGATAAGCTAAAGCTATGGACATTCACGAAGGAAGTAGCATTTGAGACTCTTTCAGGTGGTCAGTATTCAGCTGAGCACTGAGGATCCAGTGAGTGGTCAACAAAAAAAGGAAACTAATAGTATCCCTCTCTATGTGGGGGAAGCCAAACAATAAAGAAATGATAAGTAAATAAGAATTTCAGCAAAAACCAGACAGACTAATGGACATAGAACGACTGGGGGAGGGGATTATTTTATGTGTGATAATGGAGAAAGTCCTCTTTGCAGAGGTGACATTTGAGCCTAGTTCGGAATTTTAAAACACAGAAATTCTGGGCTAAGTAGATTCCAAACAGATGAAACGGCAAATGTAAAATTTCTGAGGGTTATATGCTTCAATTGTTCAAGGAACAGAAAGCCAATGAAACAGGACTATAATGAGCCAAGAAAGAGGAGGAGGAGGAGAGATTGAAGAGGTACCAGAGACCAGCTCACCTAGCCATGGGAAGCCACTGTGGGATTTTCAGTAGGGGTGAATTGATCTGATTTCTACTTTTTTTTTTTTTTTTGGTAGAGACTGGAGTGCAGCAGCCCAATCACAGCTCACTGCAACCTGGAACTCCTGGGCTCAAGCAATCCTCCTGGCTCAGCCTCCCAAATAGCTGGGACTACAGGTGCACACCACCATGCCCAGCTAATTTTTCCTATTTTTTGTAGAGACAGGGTCTTGCTATGTTGTCCAGGCTGGCCTCAATCTCCCAGGTTCAGGTGATCCTCCCTCCTCAGCCTCCAAAAGTGCTGGGATTGTTTACAGGTGTGAGCCACCACGCCCATCCTGATTTATACTTTTAAAAAGATCACATTGGCTGCTGAATAGAGGATGTTTCATGTGGGTCATATGTGGAAAGCAGGAGACTAGTTAGAGGACTGGCTGCTTTGGCCATCCAGGCAGGTGGTGACTTGGATGAGACTGGGTATTGGGGATAGGTGAGAAGTTCTTAGCATGTGGGTAATATATTTGGTAATAGAATCAGTGACTCACTGATAGATGGGAAAAAAAGGAAAAACAAGGAATCAAAGATACTCCCTATGTTTGTGCCCCAGGAAACTTGGTAGATGGTGATGCCATTCACTGAATTGGGAAGTATCCCAAGATATACTGACTCAGTAGAACCAGAAGCACATTTCAGATAAGGAGAAGAAGGTAGACAAAGGCTTGGAGTCAAGAAAGGGAGCAAAGCCCTCAAGAAACAGCTGAACATTTGGCTGGAAAGCAAAGTACTTGTCAGAAAGCTAGAGGACACGAGGCTGAAAAGGTCAAGGTTGCATACTGAGGCCTGAAATATTGAAGGCTATGAATGCCACGGTTGGGGTAGAGAGAGTAGGTGTTAGACAACAGAGCCACAGATAATTCAAAAAATAAGAAAAACTGGAAAATCCACATGCACAGACTTATTATTCCTTAGTAAACCCAGAAACAAAGGACCCAAGCTAGCGATTCATAAACCACACAGGCCAAGTACAGAGAGTGTCTATAAACCACCACAAACTACCAAAGTGTTGTCAGACTCTGGACGGTGACTTTTAGGTACGCACTTCCTACTTCCTCTGAATGCTGTTCTCTATAGCAGGTGGATGGTGGCCTACTTATATAAGACCAGCAAAGGCGAGTCCTTTCCTGACAACGTTATTGTGATTCAGTAACTTAGTTTGCATGTTGACAACAAAGATGGCTATCAAGAATAAGCTATTTGAAATTCTCGATAACTTTACAAAACGAATCTAAAATATTTCAGTTTAAAGAGAACTTAGGAGTTATCTAATTCCTTCCCCCAAAAGGGCACTATTGAAATGTTTTCCCCTAAACCTAAACCAGGGCAATAATTTTTCAGGACAGAAGGAGAAACCACACCCTTCCCTCACCAGGAGGCCATATCAAAATAACCTGAGAGTCCTGCAAACCATGCAGCATCTACCTCCCAGAACTGCTGAAACGCTGACCTGCCCCAGCCCCCCGGCTAGTGATGCGTGGCTCCTCACCCTTAGAAGCATCCACATAGAGAAATAGAAGGCTGAGAGCCTCTGAGTTAGGGGTTCCTACAGGCATTTGCTTTTTGTCCATTTAAGTTGCTGATAGGCAATTTTTTATCAGGTGGCAGAGTCGAAGGAAAAGAAAGAGGATCAGACAGCTTTTTGAAACCAAATTATTGCCTCTCTGACAGATACCACTGCGCTGCTTACAAGTATTTTTCCTATTAAGTTTTAGTGAGTGCAAGGGCTACAGTAAATAACCTTTCATCTGCAGAAGCTTTTCAAGGAACAAATAAGGAGCAATGCAAAGTAATCCTGGGAGAAGTTTAAAGAGAGATTGTATCACCTGAATTGCAAGTAATAGAATAGAGAGAAAAGTAGAACGTTGCATACAATTGCTTTTGGGGGTATCCTTCTTTCTGATGTATAATTTATATGCAAATTTTGTTATTGTAAAAATAATTAAGCCTATTTGGATTGAAAACATATGTGTGTGTATATATACATATATATATGAGAATACATTTGAGGCAGTGGAAAAAAATCTGAGATTAAGTAACAATACCTTGAGACGTTTGGGAAGATTTTGACACCAAACAGTTAATGGTGAACTCAGTTTTTACTCTTATTTTGAAAGTGTCTTTTTTTTTTCCTCTGGGCTAGATGAGAGAGAGATAATTTCTTTGGTATATAATGGTAGACTTGTGAGGTGATATTTTTATTTTTTTAAGGCTCAGCTAAACTTTTTTATGCAGTAATAACCACGTTTCCAGGAGAAGTTAGTAAACCTCATAATATTACAGATGAAAAAGAAACAACAAGACCAGGAGAATACTGGAGTTTGCACTGGTTTGAAACAAGCCGTGCATAGCTAATCAATCAGAAAACCCTGGATTACAACCAAACCGTAACAGAAGAATATAAATGAAGCCAGGGCATGAGAATGATTCTTTTACTAGGGGGAAAAAAAAACTTGCATTATCAAGTAGTTTTCTGAAAATTGAAAAATAGAAAACACTCAATTATTGACAGCACACGTCCTCGATTGAGCAAATCTGTGTGTCAGTCAACCAGAATATACAATAGAATAATTTAGGTCGTTCTCTCTCAATCTACAAACATAATCATTTTCACATGGAAACTTGGCAATGTCACACCTCATTTCTCAGCAGACTTAGGAACAGTGTGCAATCTTGAGGTGTTTTGGATCACCTTTACAAAATGAATCCCAGTACATTTCCACTCTCCTTACAGATTGTTATCACGTACAATTAAATCTAAACTGCACTTGTCAAAACAAAATAACAAATTGCACTCTTTGGTGCAGTAGCCCTAGATTTCTTTTTAATCATCCTTTGTCACTTGCTCACAAAGTTTACCAACTGAACCATTTGCAATGCAATCTCAACACTTACTAGTGAAGCAGTCATAGTTAGAGCCATGATTTTAACTTTAAACCTTTACACTAACAAATTGTTAGTACCTAACAGCTTTAAACGGTGTTGAAGGAAGCAGTAATAATTTACCAGAAATAAAAATTCAGAAAAGTGACAATTTTTTCTTTTGCCTTTCTGTTTTGGAGACTTTTATCATGATAAAATGAAACACACACCTACTTTGGAATTTAAGATCTTTGGAGGAAGAAAATAGATTCCCATATGCATCAACAGACCGAATGATTTTGTTCTTTTCTAATATATCAGTCAGGATGGGCTAGGTTATCAAATCTTAGTGGCTCAATACAACAAGTTTACTCTTCATGCATGCTAATGCCTGAGGTAAGGCAGCAGCAGGGGCTTTGTCCAGTATATTCAATCAGGCACCCAAGAAAGCAGAGGCACCATCTCAATATACGCTTCCAAAGCAGAAAAAGAGAAGTCACATATAGCACTTCTGTTAAATGTTCACAAATCATTGACAAAAGCAAGTCACAGGGCAAAGCCTGTCTTCAAAAGGAGGGTGAAGAAGTATAATCCTACCATGTTCCTGGAAGTCTGCCTATTTCCATTATTGAGGCAATGGTTTCATAAAATGTTCAGTATTCCATACAGAGAAAACTCAAAATCATCAATAACAAAGCAAATAAATGAACCACAGAAGAAAATCTTATATCTGAAGAAGAATTATGAATGTCCCTTGGTCCCTTTGGATCTCCTACTTACACACTGAACAATGAATAACTACAAAAGGAAGTGACAGGGGTGGATTCTCACTCTTCCAGTACTGTTTGGGAGATGCTGGCACCTAGAAATGAGGTATGTCACTGACCATTGTCCCACTACAGTGAACTTGGCCGTGTTGTTCATAGGCAGGAAGTTTTGTCTCTGGCTGCCTGACTCAGCCATTCTGATACAGTCGTTTCATCCAGGGATGCATAGACAGCTATTTTGACACAACCACTTTGACACAGTCTTGTCAAAACCACAAAGGCAAAATGGAATAATACATTTTTTGTTGTTGATAATGTATGTAATACACTTTCCTAACTTTTCTAAGCGTTACCTCACCCCCAATTTATACACTAGCAAATCAACACCGTGTATTATTTTTATTATGTAATAATTTATGCAATCTTATCATTGACCTTCTCCCTATTCCTGGATCTCTTTCTATCATTTAATGTCAACTCGGTATGTTTGGTACCACTTTTAAACATGCTTTACCCTCCCCCTTCCATCCCAGGGTCTGCCTCTTCCTCACCCTTCATCCCTGATGTTGCTTAGCCTCAACATTTACAATCATTGAAAATGATTCATAAACAGTCTTGTCATCTGTAAATCCATGTTTTCTACCCGCAGGAGATTTCATAAAATATTAACAATAAGAGGTGCTCATGAAGAGTTGGCCCAAAGATTGATAGGATAATTTCACGATTAATTCCCAGAAAATTGAGAGCTACTCTTCTCAGGTATTTAAGGAGAGTTTTATTTTTGTGTTCTCTCTCTATAGTCAAGATTTTTCTATCACTTCTAACATGTTACAGTGGCCATCTGGCCTTTCCCTCTTTGGTAATGTGTGTGTCGTTTGTCTCTTCACATTAGACTGTGAAGGTTCCATCCACAGGTTCCCAAATAAGAATGTACCTTTCTGAATTTTGTTAGTGCAGTTGATAGATGCCTTCAGCTAGGAGATCATTTGTTGTTGTTATTCATGGACTTGTTATGAAATGACTTAAGATGACATGGAAATAATGAAGCTGGACAGTGTCCTTGATCCTTGATTATGTGTGTCTGGTGAGAATGTATATAAGGAGGTAGGAGGTAAGAGCTGGACAAATATATAGATAGTAGAACCTTCTAGCCAATTTTAAATTGGAGGCAATCATTCAATTTTATCATCTTCTAAGACTTTAAATGTACATTTTAGTTGATAATAAAAACATAGTATTTCTATTCTTTAAAAAGGACCTAAGAAGGTCTTATGTATGGGATGATGCTCAGAGGTAAGTATCAGAGCTATAAATGTCAAAACATTACCTATTAATAAATAATACAGTTAAAAATGAGGGGAAAATACAGCAATGGGACAAAGGTCAGGAATGGAATATGTACTGCCTTTGTGCATGTTATTTATTAAGTATATAAATGAATTTAGTGGATTTGGTATTTCTTGTATATTAAAATATCTCGAATTCAAAAGTTCTGCTTTAGAATGTCAAAATGTGTTTTATATTTCCTGTCTAAGGCTATATGTATGCATAACAATTCTTATATTTATTTCAAACGATCTGTGAACTAACCTTAATGTGTAATGCACTGTGCTTAAGTGGTTTGGAATAGATTAGAAAAAGACACAGATCCCAACCTAAAGATCTCCTCAACAGAAGAGAAAGGGAAGGGAAGAGAGTCATTAGGCTGGAATGGTGGTTCTTGGACTTCAGAGAGGGGAAAGCTAAATTAACAGATCTAGGCCAGTGATGTAGAAGCTCAGAGTCTCAAAAAGAAATTTTATGTCCATTCGTATATGACTGTTTTTTGGAGGTGGCACTTGGGTTTATCATTCAAAAAAACATTAATGCTGAATCTACCAGGTGAGTGTACTTATGAATTCCCCCAAGTTTATTTTCAGAGCACACAAAATTTGATCTTCAAAATATCAAATTTGTGCAGAAGACAGCCTGTGCTGAGATGCAGGCACACGGTGCAGTGCCAACTAGTCTGGACAAAGAAAGAACAGCTGCCAGAGACGGCAGGCAGGGAGGGGTTGGAGACCTCTCAGCCTCCAGGGCTAGTTGACTTAAAACGCGGTCAGCGAGAATAAAAGCCTCATGCTTATCCTATGCCTTCAGCATCTACATCTGTTTCCGAAGTTCTCAGTGAGCAGCCTGCAGGACCAAGATCCTGCTTCTTCAAAGGAAATATAAACAGTAAGCATTCCAAATAATTGCTTCATTGTACCTGCCAATCAGAGGCCACCTATTTTGTAGGACAAGCTTGTTTCTCAATGCACAGGCCTGAACAGGGTGCTCTACTCTGCTACATGGACACTTGAAAATTAAAGCTTCAATTGCATTGCCAGATGTGCTACTTTTTGCTATCATTCTCTTGTTCGTCATTTTCTGAAATATATTAATACATACAGTTGGCATATGTTATCAATATATAAGTAAAGGGTGAGTTGTGGGGAGAAGGAGTGTCAAGAGATCCTATATAGGTTTTCTGTCTACAGACAAAAACGAACTCTATAATTAAGATTGTGTGGTCATGCCCATTAAGGACTCAGCATAACATTTGTGTTGAAGCCTGCCATTTGTATCTTGGAAGTGCCTCCTTGGAAAAGTATGTAAATAACATTGTTCTAACATTTTAACTCTAGGCAAAATTGTAAAGTAGGTTCATGTTGTATTTTCAATGATCCTTTTCTTTTCTAAATCCTTTCTCTCTTAGGTTCTAATTTTTTTTTGTATTCCCGTTCTAGCCAGATAATTAGTGTTTCCTGATGCTCCATTTCTCCAATCAGAAAAAAAGCTATGAGGGTAAAGTTACATTCAGCAAGTTTATTTTGCATGTCTGCTCTGTCCTAACCAATGGCAATACAAAGGCTTGCTGATTTCAAGTTGCTTATAGTTTAGTGAGGACCAGAGAAATGTAAACAACACCTACTCTCTACAATTACAACCCATAATAATCAGTCTTCCAATAGAAAGAAGCCCAAATTGCAACAGGAAGTGTACACGGCCTTAGTCACCCGGACTGTGTGGAAAGTGTTCTGGAATTGGTCACAACTGGGCTGAGTCTTGAAAGAAAAATAGATGCTATCAAAGCAAAAGTGGGGCATGTTTATTCTAAGCAGAGGCGATAGCATGTGCACAGTCACAGAAATGAAAAAGGGCATGACCATCAATAGCGTAGCCCCTCCTCAGGTAAGGGGGCTCACCCAAAGCCGGGCATAGCCAGCTGGAGCCCAGGTACATGATTCTGACCTACGGTTCTGGTCTCCACACACTACCGACAGGCCACATGCCAAAAAAACGATGGTGATCTAGCACCTCTTGTATCATCCTGGATAGAGCTGGAGCCCATTCTACTAAGTGAAATATCCCAAGAATGGAAAAACAAGCACCACATGTACTCACCAGCAAATTGGTATTACCTGATCGACACTGACGTGCACATATAGTAGTAACATTCATCGGGTGTCAGGCAGATGGGAGGGGGGTGGAGGGGAGGGGTATATTCACACCTAATGGGTGCAGTGCGCACCGTCTGGGGGATGGACACACTTGAAGCTCTGAATCCGGTGGGGCAAAGGCAATAATATGTAACCTAAACATTTGTACCCTCGTAATATGCTGAAATAAAAAAATTCAAAAAAAAAAAACACCAGTAAACATGTCTGAGTACCACGGCAGGCACTGTTCATAGAACTTACATGTATTTACTCTTTCAGTCCTCACAACCCTAAGAGGTAGGTGTGCTGCTCATCCCCATTCTGTGAAGCACAAAGAGATGGGGCTGGGAAGAGGACTGACTT
>CM052445.1:23115050-23167288 GCA_028533085.1 Varecia variegata | reverse complement strand
ATATTTGAAATCATAAAGGTAGCTAGTAGAAGATCTAAAACTAATAAATAAGTAACAAATGATAGGAGTGTAAGGAAAGAAAGCGTGGGAGTAAGTATGCTATATTCCTCATCTTTCACGAGAGTGGCAATAGATATGAGTCCAAAATCACTAAATTAAGGAATTCAGGTATAAAAGCATGGTGTTCAAAGCTAGACAGATAACCACCTGATGAACTAGCCATAGCCAGGAATTACTAATAGAAACAGAAACAGTTGGCCTGTGGGCCTCGACTCTCCCCAAAGACTTGTTCAGCTTCCTCAGAGAGCTCATCCACTCCTTTTGCCCAGGTGCCTGCAGTGCTAGGGTTCGTGTCTCTGCCTAGAGTGGTGGGTGAACTGTTGGAAGTGGTCTCCTCTGGGTAATAGATCTGAGCAGTGGGGAGACAGGGGAGGGGTGGGAGAGCACAGGAAGGTTTTATTTTATAACCAGGTTTTGCGTGCCTGAAATATAATACATATTTTTAATTTAAATTGAAAGACTCTCACCACTGCCTCAAAAAAATCTGAGTTTATGAACCTTTTCACGAGAGCAAACGTACCACTGACATAGGCCATGCCAAGCACCTTCAAAGGGATATGTGACCATACAGCCATAATTAAAGAAAATGCTACGCCCAGGACAGCAATGACTATAACCAACGACTGCAACCATTGTGGTAGGAGAGAATCTCACCCCGGAGACTAGTATTGCCAAGGGTTGTGGGCCAGTATCATAAGTAGTTCAGTTGGATATTTGCTAGTGCTTTTTGGATGTTTGTTTCATGAATACATTATTCATATATTAAAGGCATAAAAATAAATTATGCTTAGAAAATAAAATGTGTACATTTAGCTAATAGTGAACATCATCATAAAATACATAAATGTATAAAAATGCAGTGACAGCCTATTATGAGCAGAGAAAAATATACATATGCAAACAGAAACAGATTAATCCATTAAAATACACTGACCTCCTATTACTGAGAAGAAAAAATACATGCATATGCAAACAAACTAATGAAATTATATACCATATGCAGGAGACAACAATTAGTAGCTTATAAAATACGAATGCTGAATTACTAAAACACATATGAAATAAGATTGCTAACCTTGAACAACAAATGCTTTAGAGGCACAATCTAAAATGTTAGTCGGAAGAGGAAAACAATAGTAATATTAATGTCAACATATTTGATTTTCTAACACTGGAGCTATTGATTATTTCCTCCGGCACATTGGTTGGAAACAACCATTTGTCTGATATAATTTTATTTCAGTTATTATTCCCAACAGCTACTTTTTCATACAGCAAGTGCAAAATAAACCAGATTTGAAAAGTTTGGGAAGGTTTTTTTCTAGTGGATTGTATTAGAAACCTCAAAATAGAAACACATAAAGAAAGGTCAATTT
Source organism: Varecia variegata (assembly GCA_028533085.1). Lineage (NCBI taxonomy): Eukaryota > Metazoa > Chordata > Mammalia > Primates > Lemuridae > Varecia > Varecia variegata. Next base: position 23,165,852 of record CM052445.1, on the reverse strand, counting down.
GGTCAAGCAAGACCACTGGTTTCAGAAAATCATACTTCAAATTTGGGTCAGTGTTTATTTAAGCATCTCTAAGTCCATCTCAAATTGGCAACCCAAAACCAGCTCAAATTGGCAACCCAAGACCACAAAAACAGCTCCGGGCAACCATAAAAGGGTTTTTGCACAGTGAAAATTACAAGAAGCCCCTGAGAGGGCATTCTGTTTGTCTGGGTCCACTAAAATTCACTGGAGTCTGAGCAATCTTTTGAAAGATAAATGCCTTATTTGAGATAGGGAGGCTGGCTGATAGAGGCCGGTAGAGATGACAGGTCTGGACCAGCCATCATGCCGGTGTCAGCGCAGCATCAAAGCCTCACTAATCCCAACAGTTTTGAACTACCTGGCTTCTGCCTCTCTCCCGCCCTCAGCAGAGTAGAGTTCCTAGCAGCCTATAGCCTACCATATAAATGAACAGGATCAGTCTTCTCGGTGGATATCCTGCACTTTCAACGAGTTGTGGAGCACAACTTACCATTTGCATATTTTTGAGAACGTGTTATTTTAGAGCTTCCTGAAGGTTAATATTCTTTCACCTATTAAAAAGAATGCTGGTCTCAGTCATGCGGGCTTGCAGCCAGGCAGCCCACACTGCAATTTGCTGCCGATTTTAATAATAGAATCACGCCATAATGAAACCTTTTTAACGTATGGTAATTTAATTGCGGAAACCCTGACTGTTTCAACAAAAGCCTTCCATAAGTAGCTTTAAAGATTAAGTTATGGGAGGCGACTCTCACGCCATCTCCCAGTGGATGTGTATTACATTGCATTACATCCTGCCATTCTACCCTGGCACAAAGGCAGGCTCGGATCTCCTTAACTCAGCTCTGAAATTAAAACTTAGGTTTATAAACCTATGAATCATTCTGCACAGTTGAGGGAGTTAGCTTTCAACCAACGTCAGGACTTAATCTAACTGTGATGAGAATCACAGAAGGGGGAATAGGAGAGATCTTCAAACAGATAGAACAATAGGTATGATAATTACGTAATCACAATAGCCAAATGTATTAAGCTTCAAATGTGTGTTATCAGCTGTACTGAGTGTTTGACTTTAACCCTCAAAACAACTCTGGACTAGGAGGTCTTTGTTGTTCCACTTTTACAGATGGTTTGTCACGGGTACCTGTATAAGTTTTCTAGGGCTGCCGTGACAAAGGGCCACCAACTGGGTACTTTAAATGAAAGAAATTAATTGTCTCACAGTTCTGGAAGCCAGAAGTCTGAGATCACAGTGCTGGCAGGGCTGGTTCCTTCTAAGGGCTGTGAGGAAGAATCCGTTCCATGCTCCTCCCCTGGTGTCTGGTGGTTCTCTGGCAATCTTCACTGTTCCTTGGATTGCCACAGCATCACCTGGATCTCTGCCTTTATCTTCACATGGCATTCTCCCTGCATGTGTGTGTGTTCACATTTCTACTTTTGATAAGGGTATCAGTCGTATTCAACTAGAGTCCACCCTAAAGACTTCATCTTAGCTAATTACATCTGCACCAACCCTATTTCCAAGTAAGGCCATATTCCTAGCTGCTGGGAGTTAGGATTTCAATGTATTAATTTTTAAAGGACACAAGTCAACCCTTAGGCAAGCTGTGTTCCAAACAGTGGGGTGGACCATTCTCCATTGCCTTCTTTTCCTTAATGGGCTTTCCTTAGTGCTTGCCCTTGCTTGGATTTTGAGACTTACTCAAAAGGTACACTGTTTCACACCTGTGCTTTAGACCTGCCAATGTCAGGTGGAGGAAGTCCTCGTGGCTCTGAGTGATCCAGCCTTCCTCACCAGGAGACTGTGATTTTCTGGAAGTAGCCACAAGATATCTGTCCCCTTTGAAACTCTGGAAGAGGAATGCAGCTGGTCAAAAATTCTGAGAGTCCCAGTTGCAGCAAATATCAACTTCCTCATGTGTGATCTGTTGCTTTGGGGTGTGATCTGGCATTCTAGATCATTCACGGGAGGTTCAGTTATGAAGAGAGTGTGTCCCGGGGGCTCCTCGTGATGACAGCATGCCCTGAGAGTTCCTCAACATCGGCATAAACTACAGAGTGTAACACACAAGGGAAACCACGGATAAGAGACTGAGGATTAGGGAGCAAACGTGTTAGAAAATACTATGTACAGAAGGAAGGAGCCTATAAGGAATGGGAAATACACTGCATCTATTGCCTTTCCCCATAAGTTGATCATTGAACAATTGTGTCCTCCTTAAAAGTAGTGAAACCTCACTTTTCCTTCATTTGTGGAGATAAGTGGAATTGGGCTTCTGAGCACATGAATGTTTGGGTAGGTGCCTTCCAGGGAGAGCAGCCTCTGGAGTAGATTTTGCAGTTTATTACCATCATCGCTGAGTCTCAACACAGAAATATTAAAATCAAACAACAAGCTTCACAGCCTCCCTTCTGGATTGACAGACGCCACTGGATGTTTTAAGACAGCAGAAGGCTATAATCTTGCTATTATCCATAAAGCATTAGTAGGAGGGCTTCACAACAAAACAATATTTGTACAGGGTTGCCTGATGCTACCTTTCCATATCACCAGGACATGCTAAGGAAGATGTTTTAAGGGGATAGCCTCATTTCCCCATAATTATTGGTCACTATTCTGCTAAATGTACCATGGCATGGCATGAGTCTTTCCCACCACCCCCAAAAGGAAAATTATCAGCATTTAATAACAGTAGGTAAGATTGATTTAAATGGTAAGATTGATTCTTCTGGACTTAGCATACCAAAATGATTTGCCCAAGATTATCCAAGACACTGCGATCCTTGGAAAGGCTCAGAGTCATTAATCCCCAGGCCACTGCAGGAAGCATCAGCCTCTGCACTCCATCACCTTTGTCAGGACTCGGCGTGCCTGCCTTCTGTCCCGTGACATGCCTCCCTACGGCACTCCCTGAGTCCAGGTCCATTTGCTATTCTTTAAGAATGAACTGTTTAAATGGTGGTTACCTTATGATTATAATTCGGCAGGGCACTGTTACCTTATTAATTAGGTGAGCACTGTGTAATTTATTAGTGCAGGAGCACTGGGTGTTTTCTTTACTTATAATTGCTCCAAGCACACCCGGGGAATCTGCAATCGAAGGGGCTGGGGAATTACTAGCCCTGCCCGAGGGGAAAGAATGTAATAATTCATCCTTGCTTATTCAAACCAATCCTCCAGGTAGAACAGATGCTGCCACAGCATCCAACCCTACCCGACTGGCCACCCTCCTTCCCCTGCCTCCTCCCCAACAGACTAAAGGAACTCAAGGAAACTCTGCTGTTTAAGAAGTAATTGCCTTTGCTAGCTCTAATTGACTTTTGAGCAGCCCTGAGAGGTTGAGGTAAAACGAGGTTCCTTGCAACCTGCACAATTTATCTCACTCAGGAAAAGAGGCTGAGTGGACTCAGATCCTGAAAATCAAGCAAGTCTTACACAAACTTTGACCTGTTTTATTGAAGAGGAGACTGCTGATAGCAAAAACTCTACCTGAAGGCCTTGAGTTGGAGAGGTGGGGCTTGCCTCCCCTCTCTGGCCTTAGGCTTGTGGTCAGAGAGGGGGTAAGATAACCAGCAGGAAAGCAGGCTGGAGGGGTCCTAAAGGGTTTATGGGAGAGCAAAGTGAGGCAGGTATGGGAGGATGCCTGGAGAGATCATGGGTGGCTTAAGGCCATCTTACATAGAGACTTTTTTAACTTGACTCAATTCAAACTTATCTCCCACGCTGCCAACTTCACCATATTTCTAGTTTCTGAACTTGCTGACATGGGAGAATATCCACTTTTAACTGTAGGGAATGAATTCAGGCCACACAAATATCTGTTCCACCTAAAACATTTTCCTGGCTTCCATATGTGTCGTTGTTCTCTAGAAGGCTGATAAAAAATTTGCTTTTGTGGCTCTAAATATGAGGTCCAGTCTTATATGTATAATTTAAAAAAAAAATAGTCCCTCAAAATTTTTGAGTACCTCCATGGGCTAAACCCTGTACTAAGTGCTTTTGTTTATAGCCACCTAAAAGATTTGTATAAGATAGAAGTTAAATGCTTGTGTTTTACGGTCCGGCAGACCAGACCAAGTTCAAATCCTATACCTGCATCCTACTATCTATGTGAACTTGAGCAAATAAAATTGGGATCATAATGATTTCTACTTCCTGGAATTTGGGAAGGATTAAATGAATAAGACAAGCAGATATTGTAGAGTTTATAACAAGTCCTTAAATAACACCTGGGTTGTTAGGGATGGCCTCTGTGTCAGAAGCCAAGAGGTAGTGGACAAAGTATAGGACGGACTGAAGATACAGAAATGAGACTTCTGTGCTCAGGAAGCCGAGCTTGCCTGTAAACCCAATAGCTTCTCTGTCCAACCCTCATCTCCCCAACACAAACCTGGAAATGTACATGAGCCTGAGGATACAAATGAAATAATAAGTCGACCACTATGGGGGCTAGGGAGAAGGTTCAGCTCTTGTAAATATTTCCCAGGCCATTTCTGAAGGTCATCTAAGAGGGGCCACTTACCAGTGTGATCTCAGGAGCATTGTGGTGGCCTCTGTCCCCCTGGTCATGACCACATGGCTCCTAGATTACAACAATGACATTTGCTGGTGTTTCCAGTGTTGTCCTTACCCTAGTGGCTCTCCCAACACTCACTGCATTGAAGTGAGTCACCACCATGCCCATCCCATTGGCCCCAAGCCTCAGAACTGCACCATCCTCTGCTATAGAGCTCTATGGAAGAGGGGAGCTGGGTTCTTTGTTCTTCCAGTCTCTGTAGGCGAACTCACTTCTGGTCGCTGCCTCTCTCCTTGCGAGTCTGGCATGCGTTTCCAAGGACCCAGGCCTGGAGACAATCCGAGGGATGCTCCCTGGTTATACTCAAAATTATCCACTCATCATCCACAGACCATCTCACATTCCTGATTCTCTCTTCACTTAATGCAGATTCCTTCTTCCTCAGGTATTCTACCTGCAAGGCTAGACAGTGGCACTTGTTTCCCCAAATGCTTGGAAATCACAGCACTGAGAAGGAAGTTATCCACCTCATGATGTTCTTCCTACTAGATCCCAAAAAAGACTTCAGCTGCTCTATCCACCTACCCTCTAGACCTGCCTTAATTCATTTGTCTCCTTTTGTTGCTTGATTGTTTTCACTGTTGTTGTCATGGTTCTTTGTTTTCCTGAGTTCCTATTAAAGGATACTTTCGAATGTCTTAATTTAATATCAAAAAAATTCACATTAGGGGTTCAATGTGGTCCCTGAGGCCAGGGTCTGAATGAAGGAAGCTATTCCCGCTCCAAATTCTGTAGCAGCAAATTACAGGGAGAGGGGGAAGAACCAGAAATCAGGGAGCATCAGAACAATAGAGAGTGTGGATCTCCTCCCACCAGGGTCTCCCTCCCAATCTTGTCTTGATGTATTTGTCAGAAATGATTTGGAAGAATTATCCAAAGGGAGTACCCCATTTCAAATTATGTATGGTATTTTCGAGCGTTTGCCAGAGACTCTGCTCTCCAAAGCCATTACAGAATTCATGTAGTTTGAGCTTCTTTGATAGTTTCTAAATTAATAATAGCTCACAAGATGCTGTGACTTTTTAAATCTTTTAGCCATTGCTTAATTGTGTCACTGTCTCCTACCTCCAGAGCAGCTTTGCTCGCTGATGCATTGATGTACTCTCGGTGATAGAGTTACAGACTACTGAGAGGGATTGGAGATTAAGAAGCAAGAGGAAAACAATGAGATTTCAGATGAGATTGGAAATTAGATGGAAAGCTGGTGAGAGAAAGTTGATGAAAGGAAGCCAGGGACCAATGAAGGGGGTCTGGCAAGAAGGAGATTGGTGGGGAAAGATGGACGGAATGTCTTCGCAGCTGCAGGGGCAAGAATTCTTCTGGCACATCTCTTAAATTGTCTTCCAACTTTATGATTTTTGAAGCAAGTTAATATGTAAAGTCTCATGTCCTGTCCTTTATTCAACACCTTTTTATTGAAAACCTGCCATGCAAGTCAGTTCTCAGTGCTGGGAATACAGCAGCGACTGAAAGAGACAAAATGTTATCCTCATGGTGCTTAAGCTATAGAGGGAAGGCAGGAAACAATAAAGGAATATAAAGGATCAGTAATGACAAGCAGGATGATAAGAAACAAAGCAGGGTAAGAGGTTACAATATGATAAACAGTGATAATTTAAATAAGATGGTCAAGGAAATCCTCTTGGGGAGGGAGTTGACAACAAAGCAGGGACCCGGAGGAAGACATTGGGGGAAGAGCCTTCCAGGCAGAAGGAACAGCAAGGGCAAAGGTCCTGAGGCTGAAACTCTATTGCACATTGGAGTCACACCACAGAGGCACTGCTGTGAGAATCTGGCAAGAAGGAGAGGCTCAGACATGAGAACAGAGACAGACAGAGGCAGGTCATACAGGACTTTAGCTGTGGGAAAGTCTTTGGATTGCAGGCATAGCCGATGTTGAGAAGACCCCAGTGAGATAGGCAAACCCTATTTTACAGCTAAGGAAACAGAAGTTCAAGTTAAATTCAGAGCTCCCTTACTCCAAGTTGGGAGTTAGCAGACAGGGCAAAAAGAAGAGGTGATGGTTGAGATTGCCACCAAATGCACTTGAACAGAAATGTAAGTTTCAGGAACATACTATAGTCTGGGAGGGAAAAACAGGAACATCTTTGTCTTCCCCATCGCCATCATTATGCATAAAATTCCACCATAAGTAATTTATTTCTTGTTGCGTTTTTCCATAAACACAGTATCTGATATCAGTTATCAACAAATAGAGAAAGGCCCTACTAAACTGGGCACCAAATGGTAAAATGTCAAGAAGGGGAAGGACAGTGCTGAAAATGAAATGGACAAGAAGTAAGCATCTGCTAACAGAATATTCAGAGCATTTGTCTTGTAGGTAACAGGGTTGCTTATGCAACAATTACCAAGTTGGTTCTTATCTACTCCCCCTTCATAAAAGAGAGATCTTATCTATAGTAACGATATACTACTTTTAATAACAAGAGCTAATGCATGTATGATGCCAACTATGGGCTGGTGTTCTGAGTATTCGTGTTACCAACTCATTTAATTCTCTTAAGGATAAGTCATTGGACTTATCTCCATTTTACAGATGAGGAAACTGAGTCATAGAGACATTCCTAGCAAGATGACTTGTCATACAACTAGCACACGGTAAAGTCAGGTGTCAAAGTCGGCCAGCATGTGGTTCCGTAACTCATACTGTTAACCACCATAGTATACTACTTCTGTACACTTATTAAATTATATTGATTTATAAGTAAGTAAATGTGTTTTTTCCCTTGGAAACAAAACGTTGTATTAATGCAATTTGACTAACGGGTGACGTAAACCAGGGGTTGGCATGCTTTTTCTGTAAAGGGTCACATAATAAATACTTTAAGTTCTGAGGACCATACCACCTCTGTTGCAGCTACTCAGCTCTGCCAGAGTAGCATGAAAATACCCATGGACAGGATGTAAATGAAAAAGCATGGATGAGTGCCAAGAAAATTTTATTTACAAAACAGTTGGGGGCCAATTTGGCCCACAGGTCTTAGTTTGCTGACTTTTTGATATAAACAGTTTCAAAGAGATATGCATGTTTCCCAACCATATTACAGTCGTGTCTGTGTTGTTCCAAAATTACAAAGTTTGGAAATGAAGTGTCAGAAATATCTGTGAATTGAAAGTTTCAGATTATACCGAAATGTCCTACCTCTTTTCATTGGAACTTCCATTCAGAAATCTCATCAGTTTGGTAGGAGAGCATAAGCATGCGGAATCCAAATGTGTTAAAGAGAAGATATATTTTTTTAATTATATATGCTTTAACAACACAGCAAAATTTTGTAGTCTGTTGATATCTTAAATGGGCTTTCCCAAATTGACATACAATCCTCTGAAAGTAATTCTGATCTCTGAAGTCCTCACCTCACAGTTGCTCGCAGCTCTACTGATGTGGCCAGGCTGAACCACGCTCTCTTAGCCTTACTCGGGGTAGTCTGATATAAAAGAAAAGTTTCACTGGTTGCCCATTACAGAAGGTAAGGAAGACTTCACCAAGACTATTGCAATAGGAGTCAAGACTATTATTATATAATATTTAATATATATAATATAATAGGGAGAGAGAGATTGAACTCAACTCCCCTGAAACAGAAGGTGGGAAGATTTTTCAGAACAGGGGTGAGCAAATAGAAAGGATAGGGAAGGCATTAGCAGGAGGGTGGTCTATGTGATTAGGTCACCTGTGTTTGCTAAATGCTACCCAAAGTTAGGCTCCTACCCTCCCATAGAGACTGGAAACAGGGGCCCTGTCTTTCTTGATGATTATATTTCAAAGGGATGGCTTGCAGGTCCTTGAGAAAGACATTGCTAGATCATGGAAGATTTACAACTTGAAGGGGCAGAGAAAGAATTTACAATTGCAAATTTCCTGATGTAAAGGGAGAGCAGGGACTTGGAGTCAGGACGAAACCTATCTAAAGTTTAGTCAAGCCGAGGGGAACTTTAAGGCAGTCTTAGTCACTTGATACCTAGGAAATTGTAGGGAAGTTGTAGAACCTTCCAGTAAGTTTCTACCCTAGAAACAGACACACACAGGAGTCCTTTCTCTCTACCCACACCACTTCCTTTAAAATTGTACTTTACTATTTCTGTCTTTCACATCCGAGTTCCCCTACTTACTCTACTCTTACATTTTTAAACAAGATTTTTATTTTAGAGCAGTTTTTGATTTACAGAAAAATTGTGAAGATAGTATAGATATTTCCCAGAAATACTCCCTCCCTGCACAGTTCCCCCTGTTAACATCTTACATTAGTATGCACATGTGTTCAACTAATGAACTGATATACATTATTGGTTATTATTATTATGCTGTTATTATTATTTCAGCTGCCTTTAGTTTTTATCTAAAATCCTTTTTCTATTCTAGGATCTCATCTGTCCCAGTCAGTATGGGCTGCCATAAGAGAAATGCCATAGACTGGGTGGCTTAAACTACAGCAATTTATTTTTCTGTTATGGAGACTGGGATACCCAAAATCAAGGTGCCGGCAGATCTTGTGTCTGGTTTATGGTTTGCAGGTGGCTGCTTTCTCATTGTATCTTCACATGACAAAGAGAAAGTGAGATCAAGAGAGATCATCCCTCTCATGCATCTTCTTATAAGGGCACTAACCCCAAACACGAGGGCTTCACCCTCATGAAGTGATTTCCTCCCAAAATCACATCTCCTAATACACATCTCATTGAGGGTTAGGATTTCAGCATATGAATTTGGACAGGGACATAAACATTAAGTCCATAACACCATCCAAGATACCACATTACCTTTTTTTCACCATATTTCCTTTTGTTTTTCTTATGGTTTTGAAAATCTATGAATTTTTTTAAAAAAAAAAAAAAGCCCACAGGATGAGAAACTTCAATATTCACTCGGGAAACTTCTACTTTCTAGTTCCCAGGCTGGCTGGAGCCTAGGGTTAGTATGGTGAATGTTGAGAGAATGAGATTACAGTTTTGTTTGTTTTGTTTTGTTTTTTGAGACAGACTCTCGGTCTATTGCCTGGACTAGAGTGCCGTGGTGTCACCCTAGCTCACAGCAACCTAAAATTCCTGGGCTCAAGCGATCCTCCTGCCTCAGCCTCCCACGTAGCTGAGACTGCAGGCACATGCTATCACGCCCAGCTAATTTTTCTATTTTTAGTAGAGACGGGGTCTCCCTCTTGCTCAGGCTGGTCTCGAACTCCTGAGCTCAAGCGATCCTCCCGCCTCGGCCTCCCAGAGTGCTAGGATTACAGGTGTGAGCCACCGTGCCTGGCCTTGATTATGGTTTTTAAAAGCAAAATTGCTAGGAATAAAGAGTAAAGAAGAAAAGAGAAGATATTAAACATTAATTCAATGTTTCATGCTTCAAAAGTGGGGGGGGAAGTTATGCTATCTTAAAAAATACTAAAGTAAAGAAAAATAATTAAATTCTGTGAAACAATAGTAGATGTGTTTTTAGAAGTCAAGTGTGAGGTGTAGGGAAAACTAACCTGGGATGTCAATAATAAAACCTTTTCTGTCTCTCCAGTGATGGGGCTATAAATCTTTTATAAACTGCAATATTCTATATAATTTAACTTTTCCATCCCAACTTTGGATTGATTGTTCTGGTCTAAAACTCTCTAAAAATTGCCACATTGAACAATCAGCTGAAGGGGCAGCCCTCTCTATAATGGTGAAAATTGAAGAGATCTTCACCAACATGTCAGATGCTCGTGTTTTAACTTGGTAAGTGACGTTACTGAACATTGGATGTTCAGCATTGTCATCAAGAGTTCCTATCAAAAGCAAAAGACAAGAAACACCTATGTCACTTTTGTCTCTTTCACATGAAGCTGCAATACTGTTAACATGTTCTGAACTGATGCTAAAATAGCATGCATTTCTCAATGTCAGCCTATCCTTATTGTGAAAAAAAATCTATATGAGAGAAAAATGAGCTTTTTTTTTTTCTTTATGAGGCGCCCACCATCCATGAAACAGAATATAATTCTCTGGCCTGAATCCTTGGGAGATAAGCTGTCTATTAGAGTTACAATTCACAAGTAAAGATAACTGCCTTTCTGCTAAAGGAAATCCAAATTTAGGGAACATTAGAACCTCTGGGGTTAATGAATTGGGCCAAAGGACCAGTGGTATGATTTAGCTGGGAGTGGTCCACTGTATGCAGATAATACTGAATTGTTTCTTTCCTGGGGTAGAGTCAAGTATTTGCTACAATTTTAAAACAGGACACTATATCTAAAAATGCATTAGCCCTGAGCCAGAGCCTGGCAAATTTTTACCATGTGCCTTGCCTGTATTTCCTTTCCCATCATTGCTGATTACCTAGACACATATGTTTGTGGATAGGAGCATTCTCATCTGTAATTATCTTGCTCCTTCTGCTTAATTCAGTTGGATGCCTCAATTCAAGTTTTGTGACATCACAATTTCACCGAAATGAAAGGAAATGTCATATCTCAAGCTGTGGATTGTAACATCACTGAATGAATCAGACAGCAGGGGAAGAAGGCTCAATTTTAAAAAGGAGTTTTTATTTACAGTAAAAAGATTCTGAGTAATAGAATGGAAAAAGAAAAGCCAGGAAAGGTACAGGCCATTCTAAAAGGAGTTTGGATTGGGCACAAAGTCCAACCATTGTTGTTTGCTTGAATAATCTGGAAATTCATACAGTTTTGCCAGGAGCCATTTAATATCTCCAGTTTGAGAATTACAAATTACTAAAATCATATAACCAGAACAGATCATAGAGGCCATACAATCTGACTCTTTGATTTTGTGCTTGAGGAAGTGGAAACCTAGAGAGATTAAGTAACTGCCCTAAAGACCCACAATGGATAGAGCCAGACCAGAGCCCAGAGCTCACACTGACCCATGACGGTAGCATTTGTGCAAACTTCTACTTTACCTGGATGCACAAGCTCCATGAGCCACAATTTAGAACCTCTCTGTACCAGAGATTCTGGACACCTGATAGCATAACATAAGGGCAATAAAATTCATACTAAATAAAGAACAAATTGTTATTGTTTATTTTTTTAAGGTAAAGATGTTTTTACATATGCTTTTCCCACATGTTCTGTAATAAATTTCAGTAGTTACAAATTTGAATTTCTGCACGATATCCCTTCACACAAAATGCTATCATGTCTGAGAGTGTTTTGGTAATTTTGTCAAAAGAACAGTTTACCTAATTCAACCCACATTTTCCAGAATTACAATCCTGCTCCACTATTGGTCTGGGTTTTGATCAACATGCTCTAAGGTCCAAACCAGTGGCTTCCAATGATTGTAATGGTGTTCTCTGCAAAATATGGAGACCTTAAAGTGCAAAGAGGAGGTTCTCACGGTAGTCCCTTAATGCTAACTATTTTTCTTAGGAGAAGTGAGGAGACTAAAAAATTGGATAATACATACTATATACTCTGATAATTTCATTTTTCCTCTGTCTAGATGAAAAAGATTCTCTTGGCCACACTTAACGGTGTTTTCCTGGTGTGTGCAAGTGTTGACATCACTGATTTGAAGACAGAAACCACAAATTAATCTGCACTCCTTTCCTTCTTCTACTTTTGCACTGAATTAGTAGCCAAATTCTGCCTTGTCCCAAAGCGAAGTACCCCGCCCAGGTAGCTCTTTCTGCATCCCCTTTCACTGATTCTGTAGACTAGACACTATTTTAAGTGGAACATTCAGGATCCCAAAAGGCCACTATGATCTCAAACATGCAGACACCACAGCTGTACAGATGTAGACGCTCCAAGAGACCAAAGGCATCCATCTACAGGCTACGTAACTTGTCCAAGCATTTGGCAATCATGATACTTCCAGTTTGAGTCGCATGCCATGGTCCCTCCCACTGTTCACTTCATGATTTCCCAAGTTGTCTTCTTCACATATAGTTTTGAAAAGTCTCCAGGTCAAAGCTTTTAACCTAGATTCCAAATCTTTTGCCCAGGTTAATGCTCATCCCTTCTTTTCATTCTCAATTCTAGCTTGATCTGTTCAGTCTATTCTTCTTCAAACTAGCCAATAATTCATTTTTCATCCTTTAACCTGTCAGTCTACCTTCTATTTGCATAGTTAGCAAAACCTTGCATACGCTCTTATACCTCATTGATCTCTTTAATATTTTAACTCCTTGTGTATATGCCTTACACATGTAATTCACGTTACCTGGCAGTTTGACACTGTAACCTGTCAGAGCAGAAGTTCTCAAATACTACATCACAGAAGCTATAAGGAAAATAGAGAAAACATAAGGGCAATGTTGACAGTTTTTCATAAAGCTAAATGTACCCAAAGAACTAACCTTTCATATGAGATTATATGCTTCCTACATTTTCTGAATTTTCAAAATTTTACAATTCCTGAATTTTCTTTTATAAAAGGGTGATGGTGACAGTTAACAAAATAAATGATATGCAATGCAATGTGAACCCTGCATCCCCCTCCCCTAAAATTTAAAAATAATGTCTGTCTGTGAAGTCTGAAAGTTTGGGAGCTATTATCTTGAAAGACATAGAATAAAATCTATAATTCTCTTTCAGCTATTCTCAGACCATAGGTACTATAAAAATTCAGAATAAAAATAGATAATTTAAGAAAGCATTGGTAGTCATTATTGCTGCTCAACAAATGTTGGCCATTCTCTCCCTGAGCACATGACATGTTACTTTTAATATTACCTATGCCATGTGGCTTTCTTTGGCTAATAGAATGTTAATGGAAGGGATTTGTGTCACTTCTGAGCAGAACCTCCAAGAGCAATGGCATAAGTTTGACACTTCTTCTTTCCCTCTTGCACAGGGACTGCCCGGAGGGTGGCCCAGGGTGAGGATGACAGAGACCAGGGGCCCCAGCCAATCTCTGTAGTGTCAGCAATAAATAAACCTTGTTGGTTTAAGCTACTGAGATCCTGACAGGTACAAATGCCCTTTGAGTGAGTTAAGAAAAGCATATCAATGCAAGGTATTATTATTCTTTTCCTTAAAATTGAAGGCGAGAAAAGAGACCCAAAAGAATATTAGAAGGAAGCAAAGGGTTCATCTCAAGCGAGAGCCTTCATTTCACATGTGTTCACAAGCGGGACATCTGACTGACTATTGGCAGATCAATTAATACTACAACAGGGGTGGACACTGTGGGGGACGGGATGAAATTACACCACACATATCAGGACTGCTCGATCTGTTCAAACGAGATGTTATCTGAACCTCCCTCTTTCTATGAGTCTAAGAAAACTAAAGCAGAAGAAAAATAGCTTTACTCGCTTGAATGGCTGAGACTTAAATGACATACAACCCCGAATTGTTGGCACAGAGATTGGCATTGCCCTGGGTTTCCATCTAAACAGACAAATCCTGAATCCATCCCCTCATCTGCTGGCCGTGGTGCCAAAATATATTCTTCTAACTTGATAGGACGAAAACATTTTCATGCTGTGAAAGGACTCTTTATACTACAAGCTCAAGACAGAGCTAGAAACAGTAACTGTGGGGCAGAAAAGGACAAAGAAGACCACAGAGAAACCTCTTCAGCCCTTGTCTGCTACAGGTGCCACCTTGCCCACACTTGTGTGGTCACATATCGTGCCTCCAGCCCACATTTTATGATGGCACTTGGCTAAGTGAAGGATGCTTATCACCTACAGCCAGGCAGCTTCAAAGACAGCTTTGACCAAATTACTACCCAAGGTATCCCCTAAAAGGTAAGTTTATAAATGCAGAAGGCCACTGGCCAGGACCACTGCATTTGTTCTGCTCTGACATCTCAGATGCCAGCGTTTTTAAGTATTCATGAATACATAACGCTAATTTTGTTACAACTTTAACGCTAATTTTTGTTGAAACATTAACAACGGCTTCCTCATTATGAACTGCTCAAAATTCCTCATGTAGTTTTCACCAGAGTAAGCTTAGCACAATTATGAGATGAGTGGATTGCCAAAGGCCAGCACCACGGAGTTAATGAAATTGTCATCCGTGTGAGCAGTGAGTGGCAGCTCCATCTTGTACTCCATGGTTAGCATGTGAAGCGCAAAAGACAAAGGAGCCTGTTTGTATTTTAAATGCTGAGCAATGGCACGTCCAGCCTGAGCAGGCACATCAATCCGGACTCCCAGAGAGACAAATGGAAATTCGGGCAAGGGTAAATCATCCCAAGAAAGCACGACCTAGTAATGTGAGTGTCCTGGGAGGCCCAGATTCCAGGCACAGTTCTGTTACTAATCAGTCTTGTGACTTTGCAAAGGTCATATACTTTTTCTGGGTCTGATTCCTTATCAGGAAAATAAGGAGATTGGACTAGATGACCCCTGAGGCCCTTTCCTTTTCTAACACGTTGTGTGATTCTCTATGAAATATTCATTGCGTAAGGCTACGTGGGGAAGCATTCAAACGGCTGCTGCTCTGGATGAACTGAGAGTTGCACCCTAGTGGAGATGGCACAGTCCCATCAACAGAGTCTTCATTTCCCAAGCCCTGTGAAGGCTGGGGTTTGGAAGGTATACAGAGTTAGAATCAAGAGCTAAAGTGAAAATCCAAAGCCTTTGGCTGCCTGGGTCTCTTGGCTTTGGGCCGGGGTAAGAGAATTGCCCAGAGTTTTCTCCATTGCTCTCAGGACCAGGACCACCCAGCATGCATCTCTGGTTCAATGGCATTACCTGCCCCTCACTTATGCCCGAATTTCTACTGGTCCCAAGATGATCCAGAGACACTAGCATAATCCTTGATAGTTCTTCAAGCTGCAATTTCCCTCCACCTCCTTGTTGCCAGCTTTATCTGCATCCCTTGGCCTTCCTAGCTCTTTTGGCCTCAAGTTATAAATTCTCCCTTGGAGTATGACCCCTTTTTGTAGGTCCCAGAGCCATAGCTCTTTCTGGTAGCCAACAAAGATTTCTCTCTAGTACCAGCAAGGCTATGGACTAGATCCCAGGAGCTGGCCTGAAATGTACCAAGGAAACAGTCTTATAAGCTGTGCTATTATTTCCCTTCGGTAGCCCTAACCCTAACTATGCCTTATAGTGGAGTTTATGTCCTTAGTTCTCCCCTATATTAACTTTTCACCCAGGGTTCACTCTTGACCTTTCCAGAGAACCATCTCCAAAGATTTGAGGGCAGCTTTTCTCTCCCACCTCTGATGCAAGACTCTTCAACCCCAAATCCAGATCCTGTCTTTAGATCTCATGCAATTCTAATTTCCGGTGGCCTGAGGCACTATCTCAGCGTTCCTGGGTTTGGTGAGCCAATTACACATTGCCAAAGCATTCAGTTAAAAATGCAAAACAAACAGAAAACTAACAATGAAATTTAGGAGATACAAAGAGCCAGGTGTGTGGCATAGATTATCAACATCATTATCATTTTGGCAAATAAGAAATAACTTGAAAACTAAAGTAGCCTGTGTTATCTTCCCAGCTAGATCATTGAAGCGGAGGGTAAGAAAATTTATTTCTTCGTGTTTTTAGAATGTTCCAGGAATTGTGCTAGTTTTTATCTCATTTAATTCTTACAGTAATCCCATGAGACAGGCATCATTGTCATAATTTTATAGATGAATAAATAAAGGTTGATAAATGTAAATATCTTGCTCTAAATCACTCAGTCGGTAAGTAGCAAAGTGAGTCTCTAAACAGCAGGTCTTTCTTGCTAATGAAAATGTTAAGCCTAAGCTACTACTGTCTTTTAAAGTCTGAGTCATGGATTACCTAAACCAGATTCACCTGGTTTGCCTCTTAAAAATGTACATTCAAGGGCTTCTTCCCAGAGCTGCAGAATCAGAATCTCCAGGCATGGTTCCTGTTTGACAATCTCTGCAGGAGACTCATATACACTAAAGTTTATGTACCAGCTTTCTATAGCATGCTGGCACCCTCTAAAGTCAAAGGCTGTGTCTCATAAATCTTCCATATCCCTGGCAGCATCAAGCACAAAATTGGGCACCTGGTAGGTGCCTAATTAAACCCATGTAGAAACAAATTTGTTCAGATGCAACCTTTTTCTTCAACTGAGCAACAGTGCAGAGGTTAAGGTGACAAGAGCACAAACACAGTGCTACAAAGCCAACTGCAAAATGAGATTCCTGGAAGGGAAGTCCCAGGGCTTTCTCATTTTGATTCCCTCCGCCCCTCCTAACCTGGTCTCTGGGGAGGGGGTTGCTTCCTGAGCCCCAGTTTGGGCCAAAGTAGCTCTTCTTAACTCCCCTGCACTCTTGAAGCTCGCTCAAAATTCAAAAATAACTTTACCAAATATTACACAGAAATACAAAGAAAATATTTACCGAAAACACAAATAAAATGAAAACAAATCCATATCTAGGATTCATATCTATGATTTTGTTGACCTTGAGATTTCACAAACACAGTGACAGTGATGAGCTTACTGAGCCCAAAACCCTTGCTGGAAAGTAACTGCATCTCTGCCTGAAAGGGCTGCGTGGTGTAACCTCACAGGAGCCTTTGTTCGTCTCTGTTGTTTGTTTCTATATAAATTTAAGGTTAACTAATTTTTTTCCAAAATAAATACTTACAGAAAAGAGAAAGGTAGTAACGTGGCTTACCTATTCAAGCAAGAAAACAGAGAAATGTAGGATCTGCTACGGCAGGAATGCAAAAGCCAGTCTTTGTCCCATATCCTGGAACCAAAGTTACCACAAGATGGAAAGCACTGATTTTCTCTAGTGAGTAGTTTTTAAATGTACATGTCAGCATGGCCTTCGTAATATATTCAACGAAAATTCAGCCTGATTATTTATTGATTTTACATTTTCCTGCCCTGCTACTGTCCCGGTAATTTTCTAACCATTCTCAAAATACCTCTCAGGCTTCCTGGGAAAAGGCTGATACAAACCAAGAATTCCCAAACAAGAGCTGAAGTATAAAGCTAATTATTTCAGGCATGCCTCTGCTACTACAGGAGGTCTTCTTGGGTTCAAGAGAAGTCTTAGGTTGGCCACAGAGGCCAGATTTCAATTTAGGTAATTAGACTTTGCCCTACCCTTGAGAGTTCCCCTGACATAGTTTCCTTGCTCTCCTTCCTGAGTCTCTACATATCTGTGTTTTAATATTCTTAGTTACTCCACACTCTACTAACCTTCTTCAAGTAGATGGTTCTGGCTGCGTATTCCTGGGTATTTCTCATCAGCAGGATCAGAAACAACTGCCTCAAATCCTTCAGGACCGGCGCTAATGTTGCCTGCCTATAAAAACCTTCCCAGCCCACTCCCCAGCAGCATTAATCATGGCTTTTTTTCTGTATCCTTTCACATCTCTCTCTTATGAACACACTTGTTTTATTCAGTCCCACATTATAGTTAGTTGTGTGTGTGCCTGTCTTTCTTCTCCACTGGAATGTAAACTCTTTAAGATCCCAAACACATCTTACTTCTCTCAACAGCCCACATGGCCCCTAAGTAGGGGAATCAGGGAAAAGCTAGCATTGATTAAAGCTTTTAATGTAGGAGGCAATGCAAATAACATAATCTCACTAAATCCTGAAAACAATTGATCCTAATTTTACAGATGAAATGGGGGAAAATGTTCACTAAACAAGATGCATTATCCTTTTTTTTTTTTTTTTTTTTTTTTTTGAGACAGAGTCTTGTTTTGTCACCCTTGGTAGAGTGCAGTGGTGTCATCACAGCTCACTCACTGCAACCTCAAACTCCTGGGCTCAAGCGATCCTCCTGCCTCAGCCTCCCTAGTACCTGGAATTACAGGCACGTGCCACGACAACCGGCTAATTTTTCAGTTTTTAGTAGAGATGCGGTCTCGCTTTTGCACAGGCTGGTCTCCAACTCCTGAGCTGAAGCAGTCCTCCTGCCTCCACCTCCCAGAGTGCTTGGATTACAGGCGTGAGCCACCACGCCCAGCCTAGATTCATTATCGTACTCAAAGTTACAGTGCTAGTAAATGCTACAGCAAGGCTGGTTTTCCAGAACTTTTGTACCATGTGGCTCATTTCACAGCCCAGCCCAGCACTGCTTCTCTGACCTTACCCAGGGCCCAACCTACCATGGACTCTCAAGGTTGCTGATGAAGAAGTTCACAAGAGCTTCTATATAATCCCTTTCTGCACCTGTCTATTGGTCTCAAAAAGACTAATAGAACAAGTGAATTTAGGAAGGTCATAGGATAAAAAGCCAAAATACAAAAATCAATTACATGTCATGTGGTTTCTATGTAGTAGCAATAAATAACAAACAACTGGAAAATGAAGAAAACTTTTTTCATTAACGCTAAGGAACACAAAGAACTTGCTAATTTTATGAATAAATGTGCAAAAGCTCTACAATGAAAATATTGCTGAGAAATTAAAGACTACTAAATAAATGGTGACCTAGTCCACTAGCCACTTGTGGGGCTTGAGAATCTTTCCTTGTAAGCTTCCCCCATGGCTATTAAGGCTTTGACAGAATCCTATCTATCTCCATTCACGTTTGAAGGATCTCTAAACAGTGTGTAACCCTCCTCTCGCTCCTCTCTCTCTACTGCCACATGATTGGTTCTGATCCAGGTAGCTGACCAATGTCCCCCACTTATGCATCATGTGTATTGATCTTCCCCCCCTTTTTAAGGCTTTCTGAAGCAAAAGTCACACTGTAAGTTAGAATAAACAATAGAGAGTTCATTATGTGTAAAATAATGGGTATTCTAATAAAAAGAATGGTGCACATATTTGCCCAGTCATGATTATGAATGAGCCTCCCAAACACACCTTCTTCTACCACTGTTGCACCTCCGGCCTCCAAAGTACAGCCAAAAGTGTGACTCAGGGGCCAAGGTTCTACTGATCAAGAGCTCTATGCTCAGGACTGGTAACTCCGGAGATGGGTTCTGTCCAGCAAAGCTTTCCGTCCCTACCAGATGAGTAAACCTTAGCTTCAACAGCTGCTCTCCCTCCTTTTTTTAGCCATATAGCAAGTGAGGAGTTGAAGAACTGACTACAAGCCATATTAAAATGCATAAAATTAGAGTGATTTTTGCCACTTACTTTGTCCACACCTATAACAAGAATAAAACAATATATACCAAAAAGGCAGGAGCAAGTAGGAGTCATCCCACTCTTGGCAAGACTCTTCCCCAAAGCCATGAATTCATTTAGTTGATGAGAAGGCAATCTGAAGTTTTTATTTCAAGTTATACAAACACCAGAGACATTATTAAAATTCCTTATTTCTTTTGAATCCAGATCCCTTATTATCTGAATTCTATATTGAATATCATCTAGATTGATATTAACAATATTATCAAATATTATCTCTGGAGTCTTTTCCCTACCAACCATGAAATCTATTCCCTTACTGGGTAAAAAGTCAAGGGATCTCTGTCTAAGTTAACAGCAGAAAGGGAGATTCTCTTAACCTGTATACAATAGAAGTGTTTACTCTGTATTTCCCTCTGGTATTGTATGAGAGAGCTCTCCCTTGGTGGCCAGAATAAGTGTCTAACAACTTCAACCCACTTTTGGAGAAAAAATTTGTGATTAAAAAAATGAACAGAATTATTCAGTTCTATGAAGCACTCGTGTCAGAGAATACAGGAGTCCTGGACTTCATTCATCACAAGGCTCTCTTCAGATGCTACTTGATTTGAAAATTTTTTATTTTTTTTTTTTTGCCACCAAAGTGTCAGTGTTTCTGTTTCTGGAAACATAGCTAATAGAAGGTGTTGGGCCTGTATTCATTTGGAGGTATTAAACCAATAACTCAAACCCCGTGGTTCTCAAATTTCTTTCCATGCTTCTCTTTTTATTGTTTCTGTGAGGTATGAGATCTTGAAGTCCTTCACTGGGTACCATCAGCCGTGGAAGAGGAAGTGTTGGAAGAGTGGAGGGAGGAGTTAGAGAGCTATCCCCTGTAGACTGAAACAAGTGAGCAAGAGACGGTCAGAGCAACAAGCCACAAGATTACAGGTCAGAAGGCAGAAGGACGGGTCCCAGGAAGGAGAACCAGTACCTTTCTCATCTGGA
Organism: Varecia variegata; assembly: GCA_028533085.1. NCBI lineage: Eukaryota > Metazoa > Chordata > Mammalia > Primates > Lemuridae > Varecia > Varecia variegata. The sequence goes on along the minus strand of CM052445.1, from coordinate 23,145,283 downwards.
ATAGCCTACTCCCTTCTGTCTTTGGTGTCAATGGCTGGTTAGAATTTCCTGGGTAAAGGGACTTGGTAACTCCCTGGGAGAAAGAATGTCTTTTGTTCTATGCTAAACATTCATAAAGGGGGAAAGAGCTTCACTTGACAAATTATAGCTGCATCCAACAAAGCAAATTGAACAGACTTATACCCTGCCCTTATAAGGAAAGACTGACATTAATGATTAGCATATTAATAATGGCACAAAGGCTTAGTTATAAATGTATGGCAGAGACCATTATTATCTGGACAAAGTGAGGGCTATGTTTCAACTTAATTGTTCTATTTTGCATATGGCTATGTGTTTATTTCATAACAACTCTCAGATGAGTTGACTAATTTTGACAAAATTCAGTTCATTTATAAAGGGAATAAATTTACATCACATGAAACCTACAAGTCAATGCATCAAATGACAGCCAATAAAAGCTTTCAAAGAGCTCGATTTTCTACAATTTGTAATGACTTTCAGAGTCTTCATACTCTTACCCTCTTTAACCACACTGCAGAACAACATAAGATAAATCTTCCAATTTTAGTTTATTTCACCATTTTCTATGTCACTCTCCTGCTTAAAAACCTAGCCTCATGAAGTCTAAATTCCTCCACCTGACTTTTGATTGACTGATTGGTAGGCAATTGTACAGAGTAAAATCTACGATTCACAGAATCACAGATATCCAGGCATTTTTCACAGTGCAGAGGGCAGGAAAGGTTATGAAATGTATATTTGGGTAGTCAGAGAAGGGACTACCTTTCCCCAGTCAGTCAAGGAAACTTCATAGAGGCTTTCAGGATTTTGAGACGTGCTTGAAAGGTGGGGAGTTATAGGTTTCCCAGGCATACGGTTCTGTTTGGGACAAGACTCTGATGCAGTCAGGAGAGATATTAGAAAGCCATCATGAAAAGGAGAAATTGATCTGTCCTGTGTGCCCTAGATAGTAATCCGCAAACTTTAATGTGCTCACAGATCACTGGGGATCTTGTTGAAATGTAGGTTCTGACTCAGTAGGCCTGGAGTTGGGCCAAGTTTTAACATTTCAAACGAGCGGCAGGTGATACCTGTGATGTTGGTATGCCTTAATAGCCAATTCTGGACAATAAGCAATAGTTTGGGGTTTGTTTGTTTGCTTGTTTGTCTTAATAATTAGAGCTGTCAAAAGATGGGGGCATATCTGTCAAAAGAGATAGCAAGATTTTCAGAAAGTGCTAAATATGGCACGTAGACAGGTTGAGATCTTTATCCCAGCTCTACCATTTAGTAACTCAGTTTCTTCATTTAAATGACCTCTTTAGACTCAATTTCCCCATCTTTAAAATGGGGATAATAAAATTCAACTTGTAAGGAGGGTGATAAAAATTGAGTTAAGAGGCCTAAAACCTCTCTCACAGACTCTGCACAAAGTAGATTAGTCGATACAGGGAAGTCTCCTTTCCTGACCTCAACTACCCCTTTCATTCCTGGAGATGTTCAAGCAGAGTTTCAATCAGCATCTGTGAAGGAAGTTACAAAGAGTGTGCTGACCTCAGGGTGAGGGCACCGATGCCCCTTTGAGTCTACAATACTGCACACTGAACCGTGGAACCTGAAGCCAGTCACTTCCGGGAGATAAGCCCCAGATACATTAGTATCATTCAGGTCTGTTATTGTTGTGGACACATCTATTATGATCTTATGATAGATCAATAGTCTAGAATCAAGAGCTAATGACAACTAATAACTGAATAAACAGCTCGATAATGAAGTGCATGTGTGCATAAAGATGTTTCCATCAATATTCTTTAGAAAGGGCCTTTTATTTTAATACTATCCACTTATACAGACTTTTAAGTCTTTTGAGAGCTTTCAGTTCTATTATCTCATTTGAGCCTAAAAGAAGCCCAGGAGTGAGGCTTATAATCCCCATTTACAAACAGAGAACTGTTTTATGATTTGCCCAAGGTCCCCTCAACACTAAGGCCCAGGACCAACCCCATGTCCCGCCTTTGTACTCTGCTGCCTCTTTGAACAAGTGTCAACTCGGTTGAATCCAGCAAATATTAATACCTTCATGAACAAGCCCTGCAAAAGAAAAATAAAAGGCACACGTATAGATTTTAGAACACACAGGAATACCTGCTTGTATCTATTCCAATTCCTTTATATCATAGGTCAGGTCACAAATATTCAGAGAAATGCAGAGACTTACATAAGGTCACCGGTTAGTTCTTGCCTAAAAAGAGAAAGTACATTGTAAACATCCCATTAATCCCCAGTAGCAGATTTTGGTATTCCACCCTCCAGGACACTCAGAGTTATCATTTTTGCTCCAGATTCTTTCTGACCTGCTATAATGACCAATTAATCTAAGGCTATAGCATACATATTTTAACAAACATGTAAAACCTTAGGATTATGGTCAGGGGAGAGAGCAATCCTCCAGTTATCTTTGCTCTCTTTATGTCGACTTTTCTTATGTGATTGTGTGTTAACATTTACGGGTAAGATACATGGCTACCATGCGAAAACCAACAAGGGCTGGTGTTGAAAAGTTTCAGATCTGAACTGGTGGGAAGAGTCACACCCTTGTCTTCCCAGTGATGAATGAGCCATTCTCCCTTCCACTGCTGCCACTTCTTTAATCAAAGCTGAACAGAATGAATTGCAAATAGAAAGGGAAAAAAGAAAACATTAAATATGAAAGGCCAACTTGGTAGCCTATATTTTTAGTTTAAGTGACAGCTTTAAAATTACAAAGGTAAAAACCCTTTGCTAAATCGGGTTTTAAATGAGCCACTTGTCAAACTAGTACATTTTTACGATTTTTAAAACTACTGTTTTATCATGAAAGGTAAAAATACAAAGTGCCGGTGTTATTCTTCATTTCCACCACCTCGTGCCACTTCCGTTTGCACGTGGGGTTGGTTTTCGATGCAGAAACTGGACTGTTTTCAGCAAAACTTTTGGAAAGACATATTTTCATTCATGTAGCAAAACTGTTAGATCATTTTCTACCCCCAGAGCTGTTATCATTGCACAGGAAGAAGGAAAATGATCCCTGCAGCAATCAGGGAATTTCATAGCTGAAAGGGACCCCAGACGTCATCAGGAACAGCACCCTCCTTTCCCAGATGAGAAGAGAGGCCAGAAGGGTGAACGGACCTGCCCGTATCGCTCAGCCCGTCAGCGGCAGAGCCTGGCTAGATTCCAGTTCTCTTCATGCCTGATGAGTGGTTTTGCACTGTGACACGACGCCCTTCCTGCCACCACCCCCGCGCACGGCCAGTGCTTCCTGGTCTTGCCCCTCGTATTGTTTCTCTTCCACCAGGCAGAGTTAGTAGCTTGACTTACAGAATGACCCTAACCTGACGACTTGCAGAATCTTTGCAGGGATAACCAAGAGAAAAACACTTTGCCTGCAAGGTTAAGATAAGGACCAAATCATTGTTTCATTATAAAAAGGATGTGGTGTCTGGGAATGAGAGGACAGGAAGTAATATTATCTGAACGAGAGAAGAGGAAGCTACAGAGGGCACAATGGAACCTCTCCTATAGAGACAACTCTGCCTTTTCTCTCTGATTATCTTCAAAAACAACTTTGTAAATTTCCCCTAAGAAAAAGGGAGAAGAAAGTCTGATTTCAGATTCACTCAGAGGCACTTTCTTTACAGCTGTGGAATCTGTGCCTCTGAATATAAATAGCTCTGGCTGGTAGGAAGTGGGCTGCGACTGTCATCACGCAGGGAAAATAGCATCCAGCAGGGTCCTCGGACCAGGTTCTGCCTCACATCTATGACCCTGTCGTCAAACCCCCGTCTCTCTGTGGTTCTCCGTGCTTACTTCTAAAACAGATGCCCTAGTAACACATTTGTAGAGAGTTTTGTTTAATCCCATCCACAGAACCCAATATAGTTGTCCGTTTCCACCTTGTCCTCTAATGACAGCAATCCCGAGAATCAGACCAGCCTTGCTCTGGGCATGAGGAGACACCAACAGATGAACACCAAGCACTGGCTGAATATAAAATGCCACATAATGAAATTGCAGCCCTCAGTCCAAAATTGAAATTTTTATTTTGCTAAAAATGGGCTATCGCCATGTGCTTCGTTATTAATGAAAGAAAAAGCATGTATTCACATTTGCTAATTATTTGACTCACTTATGGCAAAAAAAAGAGCTTTACACCCTATAATTTGGTCACCAATTAGTCTTTGATTTACCCTGATGTACTCAGAGGTTTTTTTTAATATTAAAAAAGGCTTGCAGCTGAAAATTTACATTTAAAAAGTAATTAATGCCAATTCGATGAAGTAATCCTCAGTTTCCTACAGAATTATATTGACCTTCCAGCCCTTTATAAGGCCAGGAAAAATTAATCATCAGTAAGAGGTGCTTCATTGGTTCTCGGCTGGACAAAATGCACACGGTGCCTTACTCCAGGTAAAATATCAGACACCTTCCCTCTTCACATCTGCGGGTGTTGTTACTCAGAAGAGAGAATTTGACTAACAGTTACCTGTCAAGTTTTATACCTTCTTGTTCCAGCTGAGTGCCTCTTAGGCATAGACCAGTTCTGCTGCAGAGAAACTCCAAGACCAAGATCACTGATTCAAGCAGAGCCACTCATCTCCTGTGTCAGCTGAAATCCCTCCTTCCCCTACCTCCTTTTTCCCTCCCAGGTTTCCTGAGACCTCAAATATCTATTCATTTCCCTAGTGTGAACTTGCCATTGCCTTCCTCATTTTCTTCCTGCACTCTCCAAAACAAGAGCCCCTCTTTAGGGTGGGAGAGTGTGGTGGGCCCATAGGCAGCTGCTACCCATACAGTGATGATCTAGCTTGCAATTTTCCTTCTGCTGTTATAAGAGCTGCAAGTGTTAGAAAACTAATCTCTGCAAGGTTTTCTGAGCCAGATAAAGGAAGGTTTTGGCAGACTTTTTACTATTGGATCAAGAAGAAGTTCTATCTTCTGTTTTGAACAGACTCCTTCTGGCTTTTGTGTTGGCATAAACTTGAGCAAAATACAATTGACTGAATGTTTCCCTTAAAAAGAAAGTAGATGGGGACATAGTATGTATTGGTGTTTCCAGCAAGTGAAATCAGTATCAGGGATTCTCAGCCTTTCATTCTATCATTGCACCATTCAGGTGTAAACAGTCTTGTATCCCTCACGGTTCTTACAACGATCCCAGCTGGAAGTGAGGGACAGGTAGAGAGCTGGGAATCACTAGCACACACAATGTGTAATATATCCAAACATAAATGCCAGACCTATGACAGAGAGTTTCCATGTAGTTTTTGATAAACAGTAAAAGGCCAAAAAGAATAAAATCATTCGATCATTGCTTCTGACACCCCTACTCACTACAGGTTTAGCAAATGCTCCATGTTGAGGATTTTTGAGGTACGCATGTATACATGTATACACTATTTCCATTTTTTAGGCAGCAACTCTGTGCTAGGCATTTTGTGTACATTACCTCTCATCTGCCCAGCAAGGACCATCTAATTATGCCCATTTCACTGATGAGAAATCTAACATTCAAAGAAATTACTTGGCCAATGTCATTAGCTAGTGAGTGGCAAAGCTTGAATTCAGACCAGTGCTGTCAAACTCCAGAAACTACACTGTATAGAGACTTGAAAGTAGGATTTATTCAGAGTTACAGAATTTACATCTAGAATTGGAACATGTGGCCAGTAACCTCTGTATAAATTCCTTATATTTAAAGGCCTAGACCATGACACATTATCTAGAGACAATGGAGATGCAAAAAATTCAGATGTTGCTTTTGGCATTTTCATTCAGCAGCTGTTTGCTGGGTACCTGTCTAGGCCCTGGCCAGGGGAAGGGGCAGGCTTAATGGGACATGGAAGGACTGTTCCCAGTGACAGGACAGCAGTCCTCCTCTCTGCCCATGTTTTTCTTCCCCAGCTCACAGAAGCTTGAGTTCCTAGCCCAGATCCCTGCTGCTGTGCCTGTACTGGCCAGGCTGGGAGGCATAGCAGTGACCGCCACTCTGTCAGCTCCTACTGGCTTCCAATCGAAGTATGGGCTCCAGACCTGAGATCTGAAGAGTCTTTGCAATTTCTGGGTTCTTTTGCTGTCCTGCCAACAATTTTCTTTCAGATCTAACAGTCTCAGGATGTTGGGTGCCCACAGTGAGCCCTGAGGGTCTAGGTAACCACACTTTGCAGTCCTATGAGCCCCTCCCACATTGGCCCCATCAATAAGAGAGATCTTCCTCATGAATTTCCCAGCAAGTCTAGTCCACACCAGCTTCCTAACACCTGCTCAGTGGCCTTCCTTGCTCCTCCAGCCCTCTTCCCCAGAAACAGGAGCCTTTTCCTTGTGCTCAAGGTAGCTAGAGCCTTGCCACATGTGAACAGACCTTCTACCCCTCTCTGCCCTCCACTTGGCCCATATGTGTCCAGCCCCTGTGCCTCAGGGCTCTGCCTCCATGGCTGGACCAACCAGACCCACCAATTGTCTCATAACAACTGACACTGTCCTTGGACAGCCCAGCAGCTCTCTTTAGATGGCCCTGGCTGATGCTCCCACCCCACTCTGAACGAATGTTTCTCTCCTAGAGCCAGCTAACTCCCACCCCTCAGGTCCTGAATTGCTGCCCAAGCTGCCCCAGACATTGTCTTAAGAGCGTGCCTGATACATGTCCAGTTCCCATCTAGACAAGCTTTGGTGCCCCTACCCCACTTGAGCACCCTTCCACCTCGCTGCTGCTATCATAGAGAAGGGAAATGATTGTTTCCTTCTCTTTAGAAAGCCTGTGACACATAAAATAGCCCATTATTAATTAGAGCCATTCAAAGCAACCGGGTCAGTTTCACCTGGTCACTCTGGTTGAATACTGGATGGGAATCTAATCCAAGTGTTTGGGGACATATTTTGAAATACCCAAGTAATGGCCAATTTCTTAATGGTTTAATTTCAGTGATTGCCACCATGTAAACCCAGCAAGAGGTCCAGAAAAGAGCATGCAGGTGTCCAGCAAGGTCCAGCAGGGGTGTCCTCAGGCCACAGGACCCTCTGCCCAGGCTGGCAGTGCAGACAGAACTGGACAGCCACCCCCCAGCCTCCTCCAGGTCCCACAGAGAGGAGCAGAACCATCAGCAGCATAGCTTTTGACTCTAAAGGAAACATAAACTATGAAAATGACACTGCTTCTCTAGACATTCCACCTCTGCTAGAATAAAAACCAGCACAGCACCACGCACCACTGAAAGTAGATTTTTAGACCTCTGCAAGCCTCAAAGACAGGGTCCTGATTGCTTGGGCTGGCTTGCAGATATGTGGTGGCACTTGATACTAATAGCCTCATTCCCAAGACTGAGGCTGCCTCCCACGCAGCCAACCTAATGAGTGATGCCGGCAGTTCTGCTAACTATGTCACTTCGTTAATTGCGTGATCTAAATTAATCAGATATTCTGAAATTTCTCTTGTTTTTCCAAAGGCTCTTTTCAGAGAAGACTTAAAAGAATCAGGGTCTCCCTTAATGAGAGCAATAACAATATTCCGTTTTTATATACAGCCCTACCGCCTACTAATTCAAAACCTTACTGTGTCCACACAAGTAAAAGGAGCACAGGACCAAGCAATTGCCTGTAAATATAATCACTATAGAGATTTAACCTGGTTCAAGTGGGCCTAAGGAATATTTTTCCACAAATAGCAATTTAAAATCTGAATTATATCCATAATGACCTTGGCTCTCATTGCTTTCCTTGTTTCATTATGTCTCAGCACCCCAGAATAATAATGCCAAAGAACCATAATGCTTCTTTTTAAAAGTCCCTTTGCTGCTTCTGTGCCAGCCAAAATCATATCTCCTGGAAAATCTCTTCTCCCATAAGACTATCAGAAGAAAAAGTCAGGGATAGTCTCCCAGATTTAAGCAAAGCCTGGGATTGGATTTAAGAATAAGCAAAACAGATGATCCTTCACTCAGTGTGATGTGAAAGAGGCCAAACAAGAGCCTCCAACCAAAAAATCACTTCCCTTCATTGAATTTGATCCTGAAATTATATAATTACTGCTTTTATATTGTGAAGGTGTTTTAATCTCCTAGACATAGAACATAAGAGAAGAAGCCAAGTCTCACCCCTGGCATGTCCTAGCTGGGTGACATTGGCAAGTGGCTTCACCACGCTGAGCCTTCGTTCTCATCTGCAAATTGCAATAGTACTAGCTTCATGTTAACGCTTTCACAAGCAGGCCATGAAATTGCATTTATAAAGCCCTTAGCAAAGTTCATGGAATATAATAAGCAACCTATAAATGTTAGCTGCTTTGTGTCTGATTGTAAAAGCATCAATACTATTATTACAAATACTACATATTAATATTACAAATAAGAGTAAGAAGATAATCCTTGACTGTTAACTCAAGGTGAGGAGATTAAGAATAAGAAATATAAGGTTTCATGGATGTAAACTTATCCCCAAACTCATGAAGTTGTAGACATTAAATATGTACAGCTTTTTACATGCCAATCATCCCTCAATAAAGTGTTTTAAAAAACACACACACACAGAAGACGACGACCAGTGATGTCTTACAGGCCTGGCACCCTGGACAGCTCCCTTGTGCCTTTGTCAGCAGAGGGGTTAGGTCCAAAGAACAAAGAGTACTATATGCAAAAATCTCCCACTCCTAAGGTTTTTGCCTAAGGCCTAAATGTTCAGTACCATTTCAGAAGCAGGAATGAGCTATTTCTACCCCAGTTCCCTTTCACTATCTACTTTGATCTTCCTGTGGCCAACTCCAACAAAACAATAAGACTATCGGTGACCAAAAGGCGGTGGGAGAAGCAGTAACCTAGAGGGCCAGGTACCTGGCACAGCAGAGGGAAGCACCACAGCTCCCAAGGAGCTTGGGGGGACACAGCAGAGGGCTCCAGGTGCAAAGTCAAAGGCGCATTCCTCATCAGGCTATGATCAAGATGCCCATCTTGGCTGCTGACCTTCTCCCACCAACATGCTCTCATTATCGGCAACTTAGAGAAAAGAAATCCAGAGTCAAAAATGGGCATAATGTAGGTGAAAAAATCTGGACTCATTCACTTCATTAAGTACTCTATTCTATTACTCATGTGATAATTTTAATATGGCATTCATTATTAGTTGTACACTAGGGTTGAATGGTGAAGATACAGGAAAATATCACACACAGAGACATAGCAGAAAAGGCAACTACAGAGCAGTATTTACATACTCTGGTAAAGGGGCCACAAGGTGCTTGAGTGCATAAAGAAGGGATAGTCAAAAAAGTCAAGGAAGATGTCCCTGTAAAAGCAATGTCTCAGCCAGCACCTAAATGATAGGCAAGCAATAGCAGGAGATGAAAGATGAGTGTACCAGGCAGATAGAACATCTATGCAAAGGACCAATAAAAGTTCCTCTTGTCAGAACTGAGAGAATCATTCAAACACAGAGAAATACATCTGAAAAAATAATGAGGACAACAGGATGTAGAGACTTATAAAATAGAAGCATAGCATTGCCTTCTGAGCCTATAGAAAACAAAACAGAATGCAACTCCCATGTATCAATCAGATGTGTCTAGGTTTTGCAGTGGTAACAAATAATCCTCAAATCTCAGTAGCTTGGCACAACAGAAGTTTACTTCTCGCCTCTACTGGAGCTACATACACAACACGAGTTGGAGGGGGGCTTTCCCCATTCAGGACCATTTCAGGGACTCAGGCTGACAAAAAAAGTTCCATCTCCAAAAATCCTTCAGAGTGACCTAGGCAGGGAGAAGAGAATATAGCCATTCAGACCAGATTCTCAAAGCTTTTCCCTGAACGTGGCACATAACTGCTTCTACTCATGTTTCTTTGGCCAAAGCATAACATATGGCCACCCCTAACTTCAAGAGAGCAGCAAAAGCCACCCCTACCATGGACAGAAAGGAGAAAGAACCAGAAATATATGGCAAACTGCACTGATATGGATGCCCATTCCTCTTTCTTTGTGGTTAATTATTAATATAAACTTATGTTTATAAGTAAGAAAACATGTTTATACGTATGTCTAAAAATAAGTAATTATTACTCCCTTACATTGAGTATAGCAAATAGTTCTTTTCAAAATGCCCTCACAAATTTACTTGAACCACAAGGTGTCTTTATTGAGGTAGGGCAAGTAGTATACGCCCATTTGATTAACAAGGAAAATGAAGAGAAAAGAGACAGAGAAGCCCTTGCCAGTCTCATTCAGAGGTGGAATAGAACCAGACTCCTTGGCCCCTATCTGTTGATTTATCCATTTTAATCCTATCACACCACTCCCTAGAAAAGGAGCAAACAGAACCGAATATAGCAAATTTCTGCAGAAACCAGAGATACCTGTTTGTCCTGGGTCCCCAGCAATGACAAAGGTAACTAGGACAGGCATCCTGTTCTCCTAGCCTATACTCAGCAAACATTAAGTCCCTGGCTCTAAACCATACTAATGAGATGAAGTTCTACAGTGCCACTGGGAAAGTTCTGAGTCCTCCGGGAATGAAAGCAGTTAGAAAAGTTGATTCTTTAAAGGTTCACAATTCTGAAAGTAATTCACTGGAGTTTTCCTGTCTGCTTATAATTGCAAAGTTTGAAATGGAAGCATTTGCAAGGATAACTAAACCACACCAATATAGCACTTTATATACCCTAAAGTAGCACTTTACTAGTGAGTGCCATAGGCTAACTAAGCTAGCTGATTGGAGGATTGAAATATTTTTCAGCCAATTCAAGGAAACTCAAAGAACAACAATTTCAATGGATTGGCCTGTATGATGGGGCTTATAGGATTATTAGGACCAATGCAGATAATGGACTTCATGCTTCACAAGTTAGTGACTACCAAAGGCACTTTCTGAGTCCTTTTTTACTTTTTCAATCACTGAACCTCTTTGTGGGGAAGCAGGTCCACACACCGTAAAGGAGGAGTATGCAGAAACTGAATATAGAACACCATATATTGTAAAATGCCCACTTCCTTTCAGGCTACCAAAGTTTGTCCTCATCGTTCTAATAATTATTATTCCAAACTATTAAAAGCCCTGCTGCAATAATGTCCAACTTTAAGAAAAGAAATAGGTAACACAAAATGTTATGTGGTTGGTAAGTACATAAACCCTCAAATATGTGAGTGGGCATTTGAAATGTTAGAAAACGAAATAAATAAATGGCTTTCCCAGAAATAAATTAGGCTGTGGCAAGTGCCACAATCTCCCCCCACACACAGACTTTTGCCTTTTGCAAAGATTTCAGATGGTAAATCCAAATAAAATCCAGCAATTCTTCTTAAATAAAACTGAAATCAGAAGCTTAGCCTAGACTCAAACACTGACTGAGGTCTCCATATACCCACTGGCCCTGAACGCAGGGTGTGACTTAGATTTAAAAAAAAGAAGAAGAAGAAGAAGGAGAAGGAAAAATACACTGAGCCAGTGGCCTGCACTCGGAAATCTCATGGGTGACTTGGAGCAGTCTTCATTTCCTGCTTTCTTCTGAGGGTGATTTAGCCTTAGCTATTTCTAAAGGCTTGGGAACAGAGATAAAGATTCTCTCTCTTCCTGCCCATTTCTCCATCAGTTCTGAGCTATATATCTGGGGTCCAAGACATATGTGTCCTCGTCCTGGATATTGAATTCTGTGTTCACCTTATATATCACTCAACTTGCTGCATTTCATCACCATTTTTTTTTCTTTCTTTCTTTCTTGCTTTCTTTTTATTTTTTTTTCCTCCCTCCATTTGAGAGAGGCTGCCAGGCCATTTCAAGGCATGAAGATGAAAATGAATCTAAGTTGAGTACAGAGGCTACTCTCTTTGGAATATTTAAATGAGATAAATGATGCCAGTCTGAGCACTAGTTCCCTGACATATTGGAGCACCAAGAACCATGTAGAGCTGTCACTCAGAAAAATGACTTCCAAGCCACGACCCTGCTGTCCTGCAGTTCTGCCACCTCCCTGCCCCCACCCACAGCCTCACATGAATGTGTATTTCTTGCAGGAGGTGAGAAGACAAGCCCATCCATACTGCTTAGGGCCAAAATCAACTAAGAAACAGGTATTCCCTTAGAGTACGCGCACACGCTAAGCCAAGGTGTGAGGCAAGGGACTGAAACCTCGGCAGTGTCTTCCACAAAATGGATGTGGATTTGTATTCGTGTCAACGGCCCCCAATAGCCAGCAAAGCTGCCGAGGGTGCATGATCCCTCTAAATTGGACTATTGTATGCAAGCTGTCATTTTTCATTTTCAAAACCAAGATCCCTTCAGGTAATCGGTAACCTTGAAAAGAACTGAACGCTAAAGCACAGGTCTGCCGAAAGTCCTCTGAGAGACTGGAAAACTTGGTGAAAAATATAAACATCAGTGCCCACGCAGCACCCTCCGCCTCCTCCGGTGTTCCTCGGCTCTCCTTCTGTCTTCGCCTTGAATGTTTCACAAAGTTTAGACAGGTTTAGGTTATCACTCAAACGCGATGACTCAAACTCGGGAAAATTGTTCCTGTAATGGAGTTCTCAATTTATTGGTCAATTTCACCTTGATTTTGTGTCACTGTTAGCTTTGCTAGCCCTTCAGCTTGTATTACATGCTCTAAAAATGTGAAACATTTTCAAATATTTTAAATATCACAGATAATTTTATTCAGCGCATAATCTCCTTCTGGAAAGATAAATAAAAATAATCTAAAAAAAAAAAATAAAGGAGACATTGTTCTCTGCGCTTGTCTTTTCATACACAGCTAAAATCTGCCACCTTCTGGATTTTCCGCGAAGGCTGTGACGGTCACTAGCCCGCCTTTCTTTAGCTCCGGCTCAGATATTCTTTAGCTACGCAGTGACACTGCCATCTAGTGGGCGTTTCCTAGACTATCAATTCAGCAGAAATGTAGGAAACATGGTTTTTTAAAGGGGGAAGCAAGAATTCATTTAGAACAATTTACTCAAACTACAATGACCAAAAGAAAACAGACCTTCTACAGTGTATTGAGAGCTGCATCTGAAATTCCTAATTTATAAAAATAAATTTGCAACACGAAGAGGATATTAGTGCTCAAATGAATACAGCCTCGTACGAAAAATGCATTTTTACTTCCAATGGCAATAAACAATACCCACATGAGAACCACACTAACTTCAGTCTCCACCTAAAAGAAGAGGGAGAAATTGTGCTGTTTCTCAGAGTCTTTATCTCCTGTTTCTGAGGAATAGATCAAATCATATTGGTTGTCCAAACTCAGCCCTAATATTGCAATGAAAATAAGATCAATACTTTAAAAAAAAAAATTCTAGGCTCTGCACTGAGACCCCTCCGGGAATTTCTGCCGTGGGGACAGCACCGGAGGCCTGGCGTCCCAGGCATTCCCCAGGCTCATCGACAGGAATCCGGCGCTGCGAGAGCGGAATGAAGGATCAGATGGGGCCCTGCCTGTGATGTTTCAAGGCTGTAATTTCACTGCCTTCTCCTCTCACATGCGTGAAATCTCCCCAGAGTCCTGCTTTGGTAAGATGCAGGGGTTGGGGGGGATTTTGCCTCCCCCGTGTCAGAAACAGTCAGTGCAGCTGTGCGCTCTGGTTTGGTGGGTTGTCAGGAATTTGATAAACTATCTCAGCTGCTGTAAATCTACTTTGCGCTGGAAACACAGTAAAGTATATACTGTATATTCGCAATCTGGCACCGAATTTAGTTTCGGAAAATCAAAATCAGTTTACAGTTTTTACTGATGGGGAGAAATGAGAAGCGCTTCATCCTCATCCTTCTTCATTTCTTCTTTCCCATGGATTCCAGCCCTGCCTCATCTTCACACACCCTCCGGCCCTGAGCAATTCCCCGAAGCCTGGAGGCTCCATGTGGTCCTGTGATGCCAGAGCGGAAGCACTGATTGGCTCCCCTCTGTGGCTGTCTGGGTAGCCTCAGGTCACAGGTCAACCCCATAAAAGCCTTTTCCCTGGGGCCATCTCATCTCTGCTTGTTTGACTTTTTGTTTGTTGTTTGTTTAGGGCGGAGCGGAGCTGAACACAGAAAATAAGTCCAGCTGATCACTCCCCAAAAAGAAATGCTGCATCTGACGCCAGCCTCTAACCTCACAGTATTTTGAAATTTCAAAACACAAGCAGCAGAGGCTTGGTCTGGCCCAACTCCCAAGCCGTTTGGGAAATAGAGCAAAAGATTTCAGTAATGCTTCCGGCCAGGGTATTATTAGCAAGGCCATCTCCAGGCAGGTATTGATTGATCACAGAGGAGCTGTTACCAGGTACTAATCCCTCTCTATCCTTTCTCTCCCCCACCGCAGGTGACCCACTCCTACAGCTGTTCCCAGGTCACACACAAAGGGGTAAAACCATCAGCAGGTTGGGTGGCTAGATGAGGTGGGGGCACTGTATTCAGACAAGCAGCCTCAAGGCTTTGGTGACATTTTGGCTACATATAGAGAAGGCTTAAGTTTTTAGCTTCTGCCTGCTGGTGCCCTCCCTGAAATGGCTCTAGCCTTCTCATCTCTGGGGCCATAAGTGGTGTCCTCACAAAGCTCCATATCTCACCACTGCCCCCCCTCTAAAAGGGAAAAATAAAGCAGAGATCAGGAAAATTATTTCTGTTGGCTAAATCTTGGGTGCTACTCCAACTATCAGCTATCAGATAAATTAGCTATTGTAATAGATATTAGAGACCCAGGCTGGAGTCACGTACAGGTTCTGTGGACAAGATATCACAGCAGCAGCTACCCACAGTGGCCTATGCTGGTGGCAAGAAGAGGAGATGGTGACTTAGAAGGTGCTTTTTCTGGAGAGCAAGGCTGGTGGTGAAGGTTATCCATTTCTAAAGTGTTACATAAATACGTCCTGATAATTCTTCTATGTCAAACTCTGCGCCAAACACCAAGGATTCAAAACATTTCCTGGATCCGAAGGGCTCTCAGGCTAGAAGGAGAAACAACAGTTACATAACTAACTGCAGAACAACACAGGAAGTGGAAAGAACAGAGAAGTGTGTGAGTGAAAAGGAGTAATTGCTTTTTCTAGGAAGGGTCAGAGAAAACCTCACAGAGCAGGTGATATCAGTAGGGCCTTTAATAACAAAAAAACAGGGAGGAAGGGAGATGACGACAACCCAGGAAAAGGGCCTGAACAAAGGCGGGACAGCCAGGGCGCCCACGCAGACCCAGGGAGCCGAGGCAGAAGAGTGCCGGAGTCGCCGTGGTGGTGTGGGGGCTGCAGAAGCCGCGTGGTCCGTGTCAGCTGGAAACTACATGTCTGACCAAGAACAGGGCAATGGGACGCAGGTGGGCGCTGGCAGAATTTTTCAAGCCAGGAAGTACTTTAGAGATTACCTTTGGCAGTAGTGATGAGACAGGAAAGAGGCTAGAGACAGGAAGACCAGGTAACACCAGTGATCCAGGTGAGAGATGATGAGCTCCTTAACTGTGGACAGAGAACGAGACACGGCGTGTAAGAGAGAGGTTTGGGAGAGAAGTCTGAAGCATCATTGACAGAATCTTATTGGAGATGAAGGCTACAGGCAAGATGACTAACCGGGGTAAAACTAAGAATGGTGTGACCACACCTGAAGAGGGAGAGAAAACAGTTTTGGGCTCCGGTCATGATGAATTTGGGCTCAGATATGCTGCATTTATGAGGCTTTTGCAATGTCTGGTGGGCAACTGGAATCACAGCTCTGGAGATCAGGCCAGGGGCTAGTAGCACAGGTCTGACCCCGTAGAAATGTGAGCTCCGTAACCGTTTTGTTCACGAGCACATCCCAAACCTAGAATAGTGCTCGGCACATATTAGGGACTCAATAAATATTTGTTAAACAAATGAGTGTGTCGATGCTCAGCAGCCTCTGGGAGGCAGCAGAGTGCAGTGGGGGGGTGGGGAGATTGCTCAGAGAGGGCAGAGCAAGGATACAGTGGAATCTTGGAGGCAAAATGAGAAGGTAGATAACATTTTCAATAAGTGTGCTGTGAAGAAGAGGAGAGAGGAAGGATTGTACCTTCAGGTTTCTTTAAGACGGGCACAGTTGTACAGTGCATCAGTTCACGTCCTAGCAGACAACGGAATTCCATTCAGATAGTTCCAATGAAGAAACTTAATGTAAGGACAGTTTATAGAGGTCCAGACACAGTTAAGAGGACCATGAAGAGTGGCATGGCACTGAAGCTGTGACAGCATCAGGGACAGATGACAATGGGAAACCGTTATTGTCCCTGGGTCTGGAATGGGAGGAAACAGTGTTACCAGAGCCCAGTGGGAGCTGAAGCCTTGGAACAAGGGACATCAGGCAGGAGCTGCAGCTGTAGAAGGACAAAGCCACTGCCAGACCGTGGTGCCAAAGCGAGGAGTCGGTGGGGAAGAAAAATCCTGACCTACCCCTTCTCCCACCTTCTGATCTCTTGCCAGTGCCTCCATGGACAGAACCCAACTGTCCATGGGTTCTGTCCATGGGCAGAGAGGGCGAGGTGATGCAGGGCCTGGGGGCCAGTCTCCCTGGGGACAGAGCAGGACAGGGAAGGGGGGAAAGGGGATCTGATGGGGTAGGGCAGGAGGAGAACCGCAAACACGTAGACAGAAGAAAAATAGCCAGGAAAGCCAGAAAGCTTGCAGGTGCAAGAACGAGTGGACACAATTGCTGGAGTGAGGGAACCTGACCATAAGATGGCAGAATACAGGCTTATAAAGACAAGCAGTTCAAGACAAGATAGATTTGGACAACACCAAGCCCATGACCACCCTGAGTGCCCCTTCTCAAGGTGCCACATTGAGATCGCCCTTCCTGTCTTCCAGGATGACACTGATGCTGTGAGTTTCAGGGACTTGGCTCAGCTGGCTCATTCTGGGGCCACTTCCAGGTATATCTGTGGGATCTCTCCTTCCTCCTGGTACTACCAACACCTGCTACCTCTCTGGAGCCCACAGATGCTGAATCTTTCTAGAGAGACAAGAAGCAGAGACCTCCAGAAGTGTCACTAGCAACACAGGTCTTAAAGCTGAGTTTTTACTAGCGTATCCAGCCCAAACAGCTGTCCGTGAAGTGCAGCCTGCCAGATACGAAAATAGCTTTCATTGCTTTGGATGGCTTCACAAGAACACTAGAAAGTCACTGGATTTTAGGGAGGGAAGAACTGATGCTTAGGATGATTAAGAAAATTGCCCAAGGGCATGACTCCAGAGCCCAAGCTTGGAACCCCTTCTTTCAGACAACAGATATTCACTGAGCACCTATTATGTGCCAAGTATAGTTCTAGACACTAGGAATTGAGAAATAAACAAGGCAGACAGATTGCCCACCCTCCTGGAGCTCACATTCTAGGTGTAGTGGATGGACGACGAGAACACAAGCAAGTGTAAATAGATAACAATCACCTCCGATAGAGGTAAGGCCGTCTTCCCAGCACCTTGTTGTACAGCTTTTGGACACTCTCCAATGCCGAGCTTCAAAAGCCCATGATCACAACACAAAACCTTGCTGGTTAAGAAGGCAACACACCCACACAGCAGGTCTGTCTGCTGTGTTTGTGCTGCATCTTCCCACCAAGCCCTTGAAATGTGTTAAATAATCATTGCCATTCCACTGCAAGTGCATTTCTCTTTTATTTTAATCCTATTATAGAATTTTTTGATGGCAACCTGCTGTTAGAGTACATCTAACTATGTTAAAGCTCCCCAGGCCCTGAGCATGAAAGAACCTCTTCAGAACACATGCTAGGACAGGTCTACCTTGTTAGCATGGAAATGAAAATAAAAAGCACTGCTTTGGGGCAAGGAGGAGGATGGGTGTTCTAATATCAACGCTGAGGAGGTGATCTCTCCTTGTTCTCCCCTTCATGCTTCGGGTGGTAGTGGCTCGATGGTGGCAAGGATTATTTTCTGTATTCTATCTGGTGCCCGGTGCTTGGTGTTTAAGCCATGATGACTAGTAATATAACTTGCAACTCTTTAGCTAAAAGGTCATCTCTGCTGCTCTTCTGCTCCAGTTGCTTTTTGGTGCAAGGGAATCAGTTGTCAGTGTAACCTACAGGCTCAGTCCTGAACTTTGGTGACGTTTCATTAACAAAGTGGAAATAGATGTCATTTAAACATGCAGGCGAACCTCTCCCTCCACCTGCAATTATGCAAATAGAGAGCAGCCCTGGCGTGGCACAAATCATAGCTTCCTAGAGGATATTGAGTTCATATTCCTTAAACAAAGTTACACTTAGGGGTTGCCGCAAGAAGTTGCATTCTAATACACTCTATTTCACTGTTATATTGTTCTATAATTTCTATTTCACTAGAGAAAATAATAACACACAGGTAATACTTTATTGGCAGTAAAAATTAGAAAATACCCAAGGCACCTTGGCTTTCTGGGCTTCCATCTCTGTGCCCAGGGGAACATATAATAATGAGTGCTGTGGATAAAATTAATAACTGAAGTCCATTTGGACAAAAGACACGATGCTCTTGTTTGTGGTGGTGACAGTCATTAACCATCCCTCACATGTTCTCAGGCTCCTCACTGATATGGGAGCATGATATATGATTCATCCTCTTGGAGAACACTATAGAAAGCCATACTGAGTGCATCCTTCAACTCGGGGGTGATGTTTAAAATATTAGCCATAAGGCAATCACGATGAACGCTGGCTGCACCAATGCATTTGTCAGGAGCAGGAGCCCTGCCTCAACCCACAGGAGGCTCTCCTGCAAATGGGAGTTCCTACTCATTGAATAACAAGCTCTTACTAAGAGCATTCTATGGGAATCAGGGGCCCTGGGCCAACCGTTAGTGATTCACAGAATAAAAAGATAAGCCTCCCACCCTCAATGAGCTTACAGCCTAGTAAAGAATATAAAACATATATAAAATATAATATATACTAGCATAAATGTCTTAAGAGGGGTATGTACAAGGAGTCCTGAGAGTTGAGAGGAGGGAAATTATCCCTAGCTGGAGAAAAGAGTCGTATGCACCTTCATGGAGGAGGTTATGTATCAAATGGGGCTTGACGGGTAAATAGGATTCAGAGATGAACAATCAAAGAAAAGAGCTTTCCAGGGGAAGGAAAAACCGAAGTGACGAACTCAAACATGAGAAGTGATGGGGCAGATTCAGAGAACGATTCAGCGTGTCTGTATCACAGGCCTCGTGAACCCTGGTAGTAAGAGACATGACTGGGAAGGTAGATTGGGGTCAAACCATAATAAGCCATGAACGCCAGAGTAAGGAACTGGGACTTGATTCTGTAGGACTTGGAGCACAGTCAAAAATTATTTCAGCAGGAGAGTAGCATCATCAGAGCTTCATCATCAATCAACTCAACATTATTTTAACCTTAACAGGTACTGGTGATGGCGGGCTGGCCCCAGAATGCCAAGCTCAGCTGCAGAAGGTCAGGCACGGGGTTACACGTGCCTCTTGCACCTGAGCCTGGAGAAATAACTGCTTGTTCAGGCTGTCAGTCACCAACTTGCTCGGAGCACCCTCTGTGCAGGGACAACGACGAACACTTCTCTTACTTAGTGCTTAGCAGCAGGGTTTTGCTCTGCCCCTCAGCTGTCATCCAAGACCAGGACAAAGAAAAGGCTTAAGAAGATCAAGAGGGACATCTGCGGACCTGCCCATTTTTACTGTATATTTCTGTGAGCATGGCCGACGACGCCGGTCAATGTTGATTTTTCTGCATGAAATAGCAAAGCAGAACTCTGTTGATTTTATGTTTTATGGCTGATCGATGGGGGTCAGAGCGAGGCCTTTGAGAGATGCTGAGTGGGAGGAACTGTGATGCTTTTGATGGCCTCGTTTGTGTTGTATCTTCTTCTGGGAAAGAGGGAGGTCAAGGTGAGTCCTTCTTTCAGACTCACATGGCTCAGGCGATGTCACCCCTGGGCTGCAGAGGCAATGGTGGGGGCGTTTCCAGCCAGGCCAAGCAAGGAAAGGTGACATTTAAGGGCTTTTGAAGAAACGCTGCACTTTTGGCAAAGGGACCCCAAGCTGCACCTGCGTTTCTGCAGGCTCGTCATTTGCTTTTTATATCCTCGAAGGCTGTGTCTGGAATTGCTGAAAGGTGGAAAATCTGCACATCCCCTAGGCGTTAAAAAAGACAACAAGGACAAGGAAAAATCTGGTGAAAGCTCAAGAGACCTGGCTCTCCGGTAACCAGCTCTGTGTAATTCTAGCCCTGACCATGGTGCCTCTGGCCAGGCCTCGTAATCTTTATCTCTACAATACTACCATGAATAATAGTGACCAATTATTAAATACCTTCTGCACTAAATTCTTTATGTATCATCACATTTAATCCTTGCAATAACCTCTAAGGCAGTGATCATTGTCCTTATTTTATAAAAGAAATTGAAGTTTGACAGCTACAGGTTAAGTAGCTGGCCCAAGGTCACACAAAAATAAACAACAGAAAAGATTTGAGCTCAAAATCTCATGCTCTTAATAGTTTGCCATGCTGTCGCCTTTACCTCACTTTGCTTGCCTGTGTAATGGGGACAACCACTGTTAAGAATCAAAACCCAACTGCACAATAGGGTTAGATGGACCTTATACACCACGAAGGGCTGGACAAATATTAAGACACCAGTGCTCTGAAATCCACTCTGCCTCTCTTTTGCTAAGAACATGCAGGATTTAGATATGCATGTGCTTTCAAAAGCCAAAAATATGATGCTAAGTGAAGTGTTAAAATTTTGTTTTTGCCGTATTATATAGCACACACCAGGGGCTACCCTGGGATCTGTGGGAGGCATTTCAGTGGGGAAAGAGGTTAAATGGCCTCTTGAACAAAAGCAAGAGGAAAGAGATACGTGCGGAGACACATCTGCTCAATCCGACAGTGCAGGAGACCTGGTCCCTGACACACCGTCGCTCTTCTCTCTTCCGCCGATTTTAAGCTTTTTTCCATTGTTCTGTTCCCACACGGTTTGCATGTAAAAGCAGCACAGTGTGGACATCATTAAAAGTATTGTGACTGGAGGCTGAAATGAGACACTGATCGTCCTATTAAGCAACAGATTTCATAAACAAATGCAGTTCATTCTGCCTGCAGCCTGACATCGCTGTCTGAGGAGCACTGCTGAAAATAATGCATCTACTAGCATTCTGCTTAAAGTTTCAGATTCCAGAGAGCCCCACTAAGTCAAAAAAAAATAAAAAAGAGAGGCAAACGGTTTCCTGAAGCCACACAGTGCTTAGCAAGCACTCCCCACCCACATCACCCTCTACCCCCGCCCCCAGAAAGCCTCTGAGTGTCCCTGCTGCTGTTAAACCGCCATGGCTACAAAGCCACCGGTGCAGCCAACCAGAGCTACGGCCTCCCGAGAAATGACAGATTTAAAGGAAGAAATACTGTGCACTTGCTGGAGGCAAGTTATTTTAATATAATGCCGAGATGACAGGTCTCCACATTTAATCATCAGACTCCCGATTTTTTGCTACGACATTAGAATTTCTCACAATTTGGGAAAATGTTTCTTTTCCATCCATGCCTGACAGTTGCATGTTTGCAAGAAGTGTCTGTAAACCTCTCCAATTATTTTTAATAAAATGTAAATGATTGCCTACATAAGCCCTCTCTTTTCCAACAGCCCTGGCCTGCAGCAAAGGGTGGCAAGTGGCTGTGCTTTCGGGCAAGGCCCCTAAGGCTTTGTTGTTTTCCTCGTGGTACTAACCTGCCACTCGGAAGGCTTGCCTCGCTCTTTGTCACCTGCGTTATGACCATTTCTTTTTTAATAGTGTCTGTGATCAGCAGCTGTCAGAGAGGCTGCATTTGATTATCTCTGCCGAAGTGGGCTAAAGCAGCCTGGCTGGGGCCCCGTCATAAGCCCAGCTCCACCCCAAGGTCTGGCAGCCATTACAACGGACATTTGCATAATTCTCTCGTTTCCTAATTCATACAAGGTCCCTTAAGTTAGGTGTGTGCTATTCTCACACCCGTTCCTTTTTTAAAAGATCAGAAGCTGGAATGGAGACATGTTATATCTTCATTAAAGACACACAGCACGATGGGACCATTGCCAGGACCCACACCCAGCGCGCAAGCTACTCCATTCATTTCTTCTTTTGGGAAACTTTTCAGTAAGCACATACTGTCTCGAGGCCCTAAGGAGGCAAAAATAAATAAAACATGGGTCCTTCTCCAGAGGCGTTAACAAGGTAATGGATAGACAAGTAAATAGAGAATTTCAGCAAAACGTGAAAGGCAAAGCAAGCAGGTGAGCGCAAAGTGCCGAGGAAACATTTCCAGGGTTGCGTCTGCTGTGGGTCGGGGAGGACAACTGTGGATGGTTAGGCAGGAAAGGGACAGACAGACATCTGTCTGCCTGCAGACTGATGCAACCTTGCAGACAAAGGCAGGAGACATGAAAAAGTGGGGAGTGTTTCAAGAGCAGGCACTTTTGCAGAGAAGAGTCCGGGCCCCTGAGTGGAGACAGTAGTGGAAAGTAAGCAGAAAGCAGGACTAGGGTCACAAGGTGGATGGCATTGGTGGCCTTCTGACTATTGAGGGTCTAATGCCTGCCCCAACGCAGACTGGAGTAAGACTTTGCATGTCAGCAACCTTTTTCTCCGTGTCCCTGAGAAAGAGCAACTTAAAATATATGGGGGGGGGGGGGCAACACCAGCCCGTTGGGTGAAGTTCCCACTACCCCCTGTGATAAACTAACCAGGGTGCCCTCCAAAGGACAAAGCAGCCCCAGCCCCTGAGACTAAAGAAATCACTTCTGGCACCTGAGTAAATAGGAGAGAACTTTGCTTTTCTGCTAGGAATGTAGAGAAACAGTTCAGTCTGTTCCTGAACTGTTGACTAATTTCTCACTTGCGGGTTAGTGCTCAGCTCACCTTCATTCCCAGCCTTCTCCACTGGGCTTTGCCGAGCTGCGCCTTATTACCCGCAGCGTGGGTCTCTCAGAGAGAACGAGACCATTATCAGTACCCCTTCCCTGTCACCTGAAAGAGAAGTGTTAACGTGCATCCCCGGAAGCGTGAGGCATCGCAGCCACGGAACCGTGCTGGAGTGCCCCGACAACCACCACCTCCCTCTGATCTCATTGCCACCTATTTCTGAAGTGCAGAACCGGGACTTGAGAAGTGGCGCTCTTGATAATAGCAGGAGGCATTTGGCAGATGGGGGTTAGCTTCCTGATTGTACTCTGGGTAAATAATTAGTGCTTCTCTCCAGCGGTCTGTGCACCAAATCTCCGCTCACCAGAGACAACAGGCTGGGGGTGTTCGAGTGCTACCAAGGATGTCCCTGGAGATGAGTAGCATTCCCTGTTCTCTCACCTGCTGTGTTTGCCACCGGGCACCTCGCCCAGCACCACCGATCGCACGCGGGCAGCTGCACCGTGAACGCGGAGCGTTGTTCCCACCCAGGCAGACGCCTGCTTCCCGGCAATGTACAAGATCCATTTCTGCAGCCACTAGCGCTTGCGCTGTCTTTGCCACCTCTCTTCCTTCTCTTTCGATGTGCTAAATTGAGACACAAATGAAGCTGAAAAGAACCCAAATTCTTTTACGAGTAATACACTTCAAAGGAGAAGGAAAGAAAATCTCTTGGGGTGACTATATTTACTCCACCACAGCTCAGTCTAACCACCGCCATACACCTCACCACAGGTTTCCAATGAAATTTTTTGAGGGCTATTGAACACACTGCGAGTTTTCAGAGCAGATCCATGGAAAGTCACTTAGCACAGCTGCCTCCGTAATTGTGACACATTAGAGAAGTGCGTGGTGTTCCGCAGCCCT
Organism: Varecia variegata; assembly: GCA_028533085.1. Lineage (NCBI taxonomy): Eukaryota > Metazoa > Chordata > Mammalia > Primates > Lemuridae > Varecia > Varecia variegata. The sequence goes on along the minus strand of CM052445.1, from coordinate 23,121,522 downwards.
CGGCCTTGCACTGCCCTGGCTACTGGCCTGGGTGGTGGGCTGGCCCGGGGTTAGGATTCTGCACTGCATCCCATTCACACCAGCAGGGAGATGGCTGCCTGACAACCACATCCCGAGCTGGGCTTTGCAACGTAATCCTATTTGGTTTAATGGATTTGTCTTCGGAGTCAGAGGGGCACAAATAGAAAGGAGATGAAAACAGTGCTACGGTGATGCCTTTGAACTGGCTGGGTGTGCCTATCAAGTGGGCCGTCTTCCTCTCCTATCCCCACACATCCAGAGTGCTGAACCGCAGAGTGTGGACATCCTCCAGGGTCCTTCTCAGCCTGGAAGCAGCTAGACTGTTTCCCATCTTCCACCTCCACTGCATCCCACCCCCAGGCCCACCCTCTTCCCCTCCAACATCATGATCCAATTCAGCAAAGCTCCCAGGCATAAAAGAGATTGAAGGCATTTTAACCTATGCATTTTTTCCTTCAGATCTTCATTTGGCTACACGTGTATAAATGACCTTGTGCTTCCTAATTTACTCAGTGAAGGCCACGGCATGGAATAACAATAACTATACAAAGTTAACATCAATCCCATGCTAACTATGTGCCAGGAACACACTAAGTACATAACTTGTCATTGCTCTGTCATCCTTCATAATTACCCGGTGAAATAGCTATGATTATTATGCTTTTTGCAGACAAGCAAACTGAGGCAGGAAGAAAAAATCATTAAGTAGACATTATTGACTGCAGGACTATGTGTATTACTATAGCAATATAGTAGTAATGATGATAGTGACCAGAGTTGGAGAACTGGAAATTACCTTCTGGAGCGGAGGAAAGATCTCAAATTTTAGAATCAGACAGACCTGGGTTAAAATCCCAACCTCACTACTTACCACCTGTGAAATTTTACATCATTTTCTTAATGCATCTGGGCTTCAGAATAATTGCACCTAAGGTTGATTTTTGTAAGAATTGAAGATGAAAAAAATACATGATGGGTTTAGCACAAAGCAGGCCCTTAACATATGCCTTTGCCCCTTCCTTTCTCTGCCCACTGACCTTAGCTCCACGTCTCATGAACCACAATATTATCTGTTGAATTGCCTGTGGCAACCCCGTGTCACCTTATACTTATTTTATATCTCATTACTAAGATGTATAAATGAAAGTTGTGGGTATGCCTACCCTCATCCCTACCCAGAAAGGGCATAAAGTAAGGGTGTGAATCACCAAAATGCCTAGAATGATTATCTGTGCACAACAAAGTACTTACAGAGGAAAGTCTTAATTAAGCAGACCCCAATAGTTAGCTAGAATTTCTCCACTCTCAACATAAAGAATTATAAAACAAGAACCACAAAACGTTCTTAAAATAGAATGAGCTAACCTATAAGGTAATGAGCTCCCTTCCACAGGATATATTCAAGCAAAGGCTGGACAACCAGCTGTGAGAGAGGTTATAAAGGGGATTAATGTATGGGCCAAAGATTCAATAAAATCAGAGATTTTTCAAACTGCTTTGAGCAGCAGAACATAAAAGAAATAATAGCAGAGCTACTTCAGGGTGAAGAGAGGTGGGAAGCTCTGATCCCTCCATGGAGGCACTAAGGAATCCTTGTAAAGTCTTAGGACTCCACAAAACACTTTATAAACAACTGACCCAGCTGGTCTCTGAGATTCTATAATTCTGTAACCCTAATTCCATCAGGAATTAAGCCAATAAGAAAAACCAACACTTCCGTGATATCTTGCAGTGTGCAAAGTCTTCCTGTGTGTGCACATTGTCTCGCAGAGTGTGTTACAATGTGAATTCAGACTAATGCACACTGTGGTTTACAGTTCCATACACTTGGTAGCCCAAATAAAGTGAGCGTGAAATGATTAAATTGTAACAACGGAGAAGGATTCTAGGGGTTTGGAGGAAGGCGTTGAAGACGGGACAGAAGAAATATTAGCATCTTCTGCCTTCTGCCCAGAAGGAGGGGTATGTTTCCAGGCACTACTCTTTGAGACAAAGCAAATATGGCTTTTACATTCTCTACCAGTTCTGGGGCCCAAATGAGGAAAACAGCCCAGCAAAATAAAAATAAAAAGCAGAATGTAGAAGCCATTTTTTGGCAATAAACATCTGCACCTAGAATTTTGCAGTGTTTACCGTTTAGGAGAGTGGTGGCCTAAAATCTAGTATTATACACAAATCCATGCAGTAACAAATCTGAATAGCAACGTGGCAAGAATTATGGCAATATGGTTCATGGAAACTCGCATTTGAGGTGGACGTTTTGTGCGACTACCAACAGATAGACTGATGTTTGTCTGTATTTTGTAAATTAGCTCTTACTTATATAGGGAACTTCTCATTCCTCTAAACATGGGCCTAGTATTGTGAACTGTATTAGTCAAAGTTCTTAATGGAAAATTGAAACTACATTATCTAGTAAATTTAAAGAGAAATAAAGTTAATGTAGAACATTCTGCAATATACTGCCGATGAACAAATGATTCCGGGATAAGGTTTCAGAATTATTCTCAGAAATCACAACCCAGAACTGGGCCCTCAAGGGAGCTGCTGCCACAGTAACTCAGTCCTGAACCATGTAGGCTCTGCCTTGATCTGTGACAGCAAAATAGATTGGTTCCAAATGAAAGCTTCACCTGCGTGCATCTAATTACTGGAACCTCACCATGTACAGAGCACCAGCTGTGAGCAGGGGCCTGGGAAATGTGATTGTTAGAGTTCCATCCTCTTCAGGACAAGAAGGAAGTTCTAGAAGGGGGTTGGAACAGGTGTAGAACAAGTCAATCCATAGAGTCCTCCACTGAACCAAGACAAAAAATAAAGAGGATTTGAGCAAGACCAAAAAAATTACAATTCTCTTAGCCACATTGGGATAAGAGTTCCACTTGTCAGTTATTGAAAAGGAACTGGAATTAACAAGATGGATTGTATCCAGTTTGCTAGATTATATATGTTTGCTCAAATCTTGATCGTACATTAAATAATGTGCTCTAGAATGTAGGTTTATTCATTCTCAGATGGTCCTTTTGTTGTCATTGCAAGATCCTGAACTGAAGGAGTCCCCAGATGGAGGCAGCTTGATGAGTTTGAAAAGATAAGGATGTTGGAGTCAGAGAGCCCAACTTCTGAGTGCTGGCTTCAGAACTTGAATAACCTAAGGAGAGTTTGTTATTGAATCTCTTGAAATTTCTATTTCCCCTCTGTAAAAATGAAGATGTTGTTACCCATCTTTCAAAGACACTGTGAGTACTAAGTGAGATCTTGTGAACAGTTTTTAAAACAGGCTGGCACAGAGCGGGTTCCTGATGAACATTTGGTTGTTTTCCTCCCTCCTTGTTTTTATCAGTTAACCAAAGAATTCCTAACTAACAGTTGTACAAAAATTCTGTCCCCAAGTAAACCAACCTGGTAAGTAGGACTCCTTAGGAAATAATAGCTGAATTAAGCCTCTTCCTGGCTGAACGTGTCCCTAACAGAAAAATAATTCTTTATGTCCACAGTGAACACCCTAAGACAGTTTGAGATCTTTATGCAACCAAAAGATTTCAAGTAACCTTTTTCTGTTATTTACTAAAATGGCAAAGTGGCCTCATTAAAATTTAGTGAGAATTCCAACAAGAGCATGGGTCCTCAGGGAAGCAGGCAGTAGGGCAGAGTAGGAGTACAAAAGGTTTAGTTGGGGAATTGAACCTGTGCAAGACAACAGAGAGACAAAGCAGGTTAGGGCAGGAAAAGCTTTCAGTCCACGATGCAGAGCTGGCCCCCGTGCAGGGAAAGGGGACAAGAAGGCAGCTTGGGTAGTAAGGGCCTCAGACCATGGTGCAATCAATCCTAGCAAAGTCTCCACCACCCCCTCTCACAAAGCTTTGGTCCACAGGAACTCCAGAGCAAGAATTTCCTGTTAGAGGGATATTACCTGTTAGAGAAGTCCTTCCTTAGGTGGAATTAGACCCTGGTATCCCCCTTTGGTTCAGGGCTTCCCAGGAAAAGTTGACCTCCCGTTCTAAGCTGAAGTGAATCCCAATGGCACCAACAATGGAAGCTGCTCTGCTAAGTGGAGTTAGAAGGGCAAGTTCTTGCTTAAAGAGCCATCTAAGTGGCCCATCTCCCTGACTGCCACAATTTAAGAGCAATTGAAACTGAATTATTCAAATAGCATCCTATTCAAACAGTATCATATAAAAACAGAAAGATTTACTATAATTAGAAGTTGTTGATTTCTTCATCCAATAAATATTGTAATGAGTATTTACTCTGTGCCAGGCTCTAGTCTAGGAACCAGGGTTATGACAAGGATTAAGAATGATAAGGTCCCTGCTGTCATGAAGATTATGTTTTTGTGAGGAGGAAGCAGAAAAACAAACAACCAGTGCTATGTGAAATTATAATAAGGTGATGTAATAAATAGTGACTGTGTGAATACTTTCAGTTAGATGACTTTAAATTCAGTGGTGAATGAAGGCCTTCCAGAAGAGGTGATATTGGAATAAGGAACGGATGCCAACCATGCAAAATTCTTGGGAAGCTTATTCGAAGCAGAGTTAACAGCTGATGCAAATCCCTAAGGTGAGAATAATCATAGACAGAAGAATCTAAAGCTTCCTGGATCCAAATGGGCAGAGGAATTTAAATTAAAACCAAGAATAACATCTCGATGGGCTTCGGTATTGGGAAGATGATGGCTCCATTATTGAGATGGGGAAAACTAACAGGTTCAATGGAGGGGAATCAAGAATTCTATTTTGGAAATATAATAGGTCAGATATCTATTCAACACTCAAAAGCATAAATGATATAAGATGTGGGAAGAGTAAAGAAAGAGGGTGGGCAAGAAGTGGAAATTAACTTTCACCTGGTTTCTTTTTTTTCTTCTTTCCTTCCTTCCTTCCTCCCTCCCTCTCTTTTAACCACGTTTATAGGAAGGGGCTTGGGGTGGAGCATGAAATTCTAGAACCATACACCAAATCTAGAATATACTCTGGCACTGCAAGCCAGAACTATTTCTATAGATACAGACACTACCAAGAGGCAGGTTGGGTGCTTAGTTGAAGGCTTAAAGTCTACTGAGTCTGCCTACAGCTATTCCAATTCTTCAGACATTCAGTTTCATGGGAGGAAAATGTCAATTCCATGGCTGCTAATCCTTTGGCAGCCACCTATTGGGACAGTCACTAATCCTATGAATCCATGAGGCAAAGTTGGTTAGCAGGCTCAAACACCAGCTATAGCTTTGTCCTTTACAGAAAAGTGGAGTGAAGTCAGTTCAGAAGACTCATCAGCCACATCCCTTCCCATTGCTCCCACGTGTAATTGAGCAGTGTGCTTTAGGACTGTCTGCCTAATCCTTGAGAGTATGATGGAGAGGTGTGCATGTGTCCCATCAATAGGTAACCCTGAACTCATCCCTTGGAACATAGAAATCTGCCGGTGAATTGACAGAGGGATATGTTTTTGTCACTAAAAAAAATATATATGTTATTTTAGGTACTTGGAGGGAGATAGGTATTGGAGTTTGCAGCATTCCCCACCTCCCCCTTCTTTTATGCTCATTTTCATGATGTGAGCCCTTATGAACGAGGAGCCCATAATGGAAGCCACTGATGTATGGAGATTGGTGCTTCTAAAGTGTATCATCTCAAGAAGCTTTGAATTCAATAAATGGGGAAAGCCTTTGAGGAGTGAAGGAAAAGATGCATGTGTACAGATATAAAGGATGGATAGGAAGAAAAATACTGTGTTTATTCCACTCTAACAGAATAGTTTTACCAGCTTGTTGACATGCATAAACCCCACTGGCATGAAAGACATCTATCTCTGTGGTTATCTGTGGTCGATTTGAAGTTATTCATAAAACCAAATCAATCCAACCGATGGCCAGACTTCTCCTTTCAACAGCAATATTCCAGCTTTCTTTTCAGTCATTTTCCAAGATCTGAGTTTCTTAAACTCCTGTGTGCTCAGGTGACCCATGAGAGAGGATTATTAATTCTGATCCCTTTACAGTTTGGAACTTCAATGAAGTCTTCTCGTTTGTTACCTCTTTAACCCAGCACAGATTTGACACTTCTCAGATTAATTTTAGTGATGAATCTGATTTCAAAGAACATTCGTCCAAAGTTGAACCCATGCACCTGCTAATGTATTTCAGTACTTTTACTAATAGCTTTAGAGAGGTTTTTAATTTATATTTCACTGTATATTAAGATATCCTCCTTCAGTTAGCCTGCCTCTCTGTAAGAACATTTTTCATATTTCAGATTAGGACACCAAACACTAGAACTAAATGGATGAGATCATTTTAAATATTATGCAGATACCCACGCAGGTCAGGTATTTTAATATTTTCTCATCTCTAATTTATTTCTGTACTTGTTGAATGTGGCTTCTCATGTGTCCTTTTAAGTACCTTCTTAATTTTAATGACAGTTTTGAAAATTATTTGAGTATGTTCTGT
>CM052445.1:23060090-23114550 GCA_028533085.1 Varecia variegata | reverse complement strand
TTTTGTTCATGCAAAATAAGTCTCAAGACTTGTATGGAGATCGATTCCCACAGTTCCAGGACCCAGACTCCTTGTGTCTCACTCTTCCATTATCCTCAGAGTGTTTCCTCATGTTCCAAAATGTATGCTTCAGATCCATCCATCACATTCACAATCCAGTAAGCTAACACTGAAAAGGTCAAAGAAAAAGTCCTTTTAAGGCAAGCTCTTAGAAGTCACACACATGAGGCATGAAATGTGTTCCTAGGCAGCCATACGCCCATCTACAAAGAATTCTTACCGCTAAGGAAGAAGGGACGGGATAATAGCAGAGAAATCCAACAGTCTCTGACACAGACATTGAACTTGTTTCCAATTTTTTTGTATTGTTAATGATGTGATGAACATCCTTGTATGCACATCTATACATACATTTCTAATAATTTCCTTGAGATAAATTCCCAGAAGGGGAATTGCTCAGTTCAAGGTTATGCCAAATTTTCAGTTTTGACACATATTGCCAAATAGCTCTCCAGAAATATTGTACCAATTTCTACTTCATCAGCAATGCAGGCTGGGGAGAGAAAATGTTGTTATAAGATTTCATTTAATTTGACTCTTCAAAGATTCCATGCATGCCTCCTGCAAGGAAGATAAAGATCCCCACATCTTTGGAAAGCTAGTGATTGAGAAGATTTCAGAAAAAAGTCAGTGCCAACCGAAAAAGCCTTTTTCTATCTAATAACATCAAAAGAAATGCAGTTTAAGGCCTAGCAACGGAAAGAACATGGTTAGCTTTGGTTATTGAAAATATTTTAAAGGGAATGCATGAGAAAAGGAACAGCATAGTATAGTGGAAAGAACATTGGATATAGTGCTAAATATCTGGATTTGAATCCCACTTTCCACTTTACTCCAGGCAAGCTGTTTAACCTCTCTGAGGCTTGTTTTCTTTAATTAAAAATGGGGCAGTTGGTGCCCCTCTTTCTTCTGCTTTTGAGAAATTTAAACTTGTTAATGGAAAAGGTTTAATCATAGTTGTATTTGAGTTGAAATTCGCGTCCTCCTTAAATTTTATGATATTGCTCTTCAATATTTTATATTCTCCATAACTGGTTAGAGATGAGAAATAAATTCCTCTTCTTCAGTAAAGAGAACCATTAAATCAGGCATTCCTCAAGGCTTTAGTTTTGTTGCTGTTGTTTTGGTTTTTTATTAATAACAAATGCTAGTTTTTTTAATCAACTTTTACATACAATAAAATGCACTCATTTTAAGTGTACAGCTCAATGAGTTTTGACAAATATATATATCCATGAAATTGCCACTTCAATTAAGAGAAGATAGAATATTTCCATCATCCCAGGAATTTCCCAGCAAGTGCCACTTTTTAGTCAATCCCACTCCAGGCAACTCCGGATTCTATCACTATACCTTAGTTTTATCTGTTTTCAAATTTCATAAAAGTGGAATCATACAATGTGTACTTCTTTGTGTCTGTCTTCTTTCACTCCATATATTTTGGAGATGCATCCATGTTGTTCCATGTACTTAATTTTTGTTTGCTTGTTTGTTGTTTTATCCCTGAGTAATATTCCATTGTATGAACATACTACTTATGTCTATCATTCACCTGTGTGGACATTTGAGTTGATTACAATTTTTGGCTCTTATGAATAAAGTGGCTGTGAACATTAGTGTATAAGTCTTTTCATGGACATGTTTTATATCTTGAAGGAAGGTGAGTAAATACCTACAAGTGCAATTGCTGAAATATATAGTAATTGTATGCTTAATTTTATAACCATTAAACTATTCTCCATCATGGTGTGCCATTTTACATTCCACCAGCAATGTTTGAAACTTCTAGTTGTTCCACATCCTCACCTGCATTTGATATCTATAGTCTTTTTAATTTTTTACACCCAGGCATGTGTGAAGTAATATCTCACTGTAGTTTTAATTTTTATTTCCCTGATGAATAACAATATTGAGCATCTTTTCATGTCCTTATTGGCCATTTCTATGTTATTTGCTGCAGTGTTAGTTCAAGTCTTTTTCCTGTTCTAATGGATTTTTTTGTCTTCTCATTAACTTCCCATTAAGGTACAAAAGTTCTTTGTGTATTTTCTGCTGTGAAGTGTTAAATCTTTTTCCCATTTTAATGAGTTGTTTGTATTCTTATTGTTGAGTTGTCAGAGTTGTTTGTATCTTCTGATTACAACTTCTTTGTCAGATGTATCCACCATGAATAGTTTTTCCAGTCTATCATTGCCTTTTTTTTTTCCTGGTATGTTTTGAAGAAGATTTTTCTTTTTATGAAGTTCAAATTATAACCTTTTAAGTTGATCATTAGTGCTTTTTGTGTCCTATCTAGGAAATCTTTCCTTACTTAAGATTACGCAGATTTTTTTCCACCTTATTTTCTAAAAGTTTGAGTTTTTGGCTTTTACATTTAGATATGTGATCCATTTTAATATAATTTTTCTGTGTGGCATAGAGTAGTGATCAAGATTTTTTTTCATATGGATATCCAGTTGGTCCAATACCACTTGTTGAGAAAATTATCACTTTTTTGTTGAGTTATCTTGTTGCCTTTGTCAAAATGGATTTATCATATATATTATGGATCTATTTCTGAATTTTCTATTTTGTGCCATTGATTATATGCCTACCCTACTAACAATTTCAAATTGATTACTGTTGCATTTATAGTAAGTCAGGAAACCAGATAGTATCAGTCCTTTATCTTTGTTTCTCTTTTTCAAAATTGTTTTGATTATTCTATGTCTTTTGCATTTCTGTGTAAATGTTAGAATCAGCTTCTCAATTTCCACAAAAAATGACTTCTAAGATTTCAGTTAGAATTGCATTGAATCTGTATTTCAAATTGGGGGAAATGAACATCTTAACAATATTGAGACTGCCAATCCATAAACATGGTATATTTCTTTATGCAGAATTTTTAAAATTTTTCTCAAGATTGCTTATTATTTTCAATACAAAAGACTTTTATCATTTTTATTATATTTATTTAAGTGTATTTTATGTTTTTTGATACTATATTAATTTTTTATTTTATTATATAATTGTTTCTTACTAACATATGAAAATACAGGTTTTTTAAAACTTGTATACATTCTGAGACATTACTAAATTTATTCATTAATTATAGTTGTTTATTTGATTGTATTTTATAGACATCTTAGGCTTTACTGTATACATAATCATGTCATTTGTGAAAAGAGACAGTCTTACTTCTTCCTTCTCAAACTTTATCCCTTTTATTCTTTTTCTCACTTTGTTTCACTGGCTAGCAACTCCATAAAAGTGGTGAGAACAGACATCCTTTCCATATTCTTATTCTTAGAGAAAAGCATTTGATGTTTCACCATTAGCTATAATATTTGCTACAGATACATTGAATATCTCTTTATTGATTTTGGAAAATTCCCTTTTATTCCTAATATGTTAAGAGATTTTATCATATATGGGTGTTGAATTTTGTCAAATTTTTTCTGTGTCCATTGAGATTATCATATGACTATTCTCCTTTATTTTGTTAGGGTGATGAATTACATACATTAGTTTTCAAATGTTAAACCAGTCTTATATTCCTAGGACTAACCCCACTTGGCCATGATGTAATTATTACCTTTTTTGTAAATATTGCTGGTTTTTATTTTCTTGCATCTATGTTAATCAGGGATGTTAGTTTATAATTTTTTCTTCTTGTGATGTCCATGACAGGCTAGTTTAATTACTGACTAGTACATTTGAACTTGATAGCCTGGGTTTGTGACTGTGAAAAGCCCTATTATTTCTCATTCCCACCTTAGTGGGACTCAACCTCCAAACCCTGTCTCCCCTGCAGACCTTTTCAAAGCTTGGTTTTTAGATTGATTTATCAGGGTGAGTCTAAAGTAGGCCTCACTGCAAGACTTGATCCTTTCTTCTAATGGGTGACCTTTCTGGTACCTCAGATGAATGTCTATGGGGTTAATAAGGACTCTCTCCTCAGGCTGTGTCAGAAGGTCAGCATCATCCAGCAATGTTCAATCTCTGGTATCTCTATTCTAACTTTCAGCCACATAGGTAATCCTTGTGTGATCTTGCCCCACACTTATGCATCCCAGTCTACAGTCAATAATTCATGGGAACTCCTATAAATACTTCTCTCCCCATCTCACCACCCAGCACACCTCCCTCCTCCTCCATGCCCTGATAAGCAGCTTCCAACAATTGCATAGACCGGAACTCATCCTGGCTTCTTCAGCTCAGCTGGACCACTCGTTCTGTGTGGGCTCCAGCGTCCTGTGCTAAGGCTGGAAATTGGGCAGAGAACTAGATGAACACTGGGAGAATCTCTCTCTTCTCTTGCAGATTGTGCTACTTGTCATTCAAAACCTGGAAACAGCTGCCTCATGTATTTGTCCAGTTTCAGAGTCATTTATGACAAAAAACTGACGTCCTCGGGGCTCTGTTTTATGTGACCTCTTTGACTTGTGGCTGCCACAGGGAAGATATCAGAAGCTTTAAAACAATGATAAAATGGGTTTTTTTTTTTAATTGTCTCAAAGTAGTGTTGAAAGCAAGAAGGTTGCAGGTTATAGATGGACATTTGGGAAAGATCAGTGTTTTTCAGTCATTTTTAAATATTATCTTCTCATCTCTTTCCCAAGAACTCTTTTTATTTTCATAATATTCCACAAAATGTCTTGCTAGTGGCCAACTATCAAATCGACAAGAAAAGGCCAGGTCAACTGTTCCTTGTCATGTTCTGAAAGGCAACTGCAAGTAGGAAAATCCACCTGCGTAGCTTCACTCACAGTGGTTAGGACAAATTAGCTGTGTTTTTCCTGAAACTAAGTGTTCCTGACCAGAAAGACGAGTAAGAAAGAGCTCCTTGACACATCTGGGAAGCAAGGGTTAGAGACTGAACACAAATCCTTGATCCCAACTTCTATTAGGAAAATGGTGGAGAAGACCACCACTGTCTTTCCTCCCACCAATTTCCCCTCGAGAACTCACCCTCCCCAACTTGGAGATCCTTTGCTTGTTGTATCAAGTATCTATTGTGGCATATCAAGCCAATCCAATACTTAGTGGCTTGAATAACCACCATCTTATTTGCTCAGATTTTGTGAATCAGCAATTTGGGCTGAGCTTAGCTGGGTGGTACCTTTTCTGGTCTCACCTGGGGTTACTCATGTTGCCATAGTCATTTTGTCAGCTCAAATGGGGTTTGTTAGTCTAAGCCTCAGTCACAAGTCTGGTGGATGGTGCTGATTGTCACCTGAACCATGTGTCATGAGCAGGCCAGAAGGCTTCTTCTTATAGTGGCTGTGTTTCAAAAGTAGAAAGAGATAGGGAAAGCCCTAATAGCAAGCATCTGTTAAGCCTCTACTTGTGTCACATTTGCTAATGTCCCATTACCCAAACAAGTCACATAGCCAAGCCCAGAGTGAATGAGGGAGAGGATAATCCACACTAATAGAGGGCGTGGATACCAGGAGGTATGATTCACTGGTGCTATTGCTGTAATAATCTATCACATTCATTGAGATATCCAATCACATACCTAAGCCCTTGTGCATTTGTATCATCTTTCTGTAGCAATTTTTCAATATTATAATGTGCTTTCAGAGGATGCAACAACATGTAAAATCAGGAAGATGGACTGGCAATTTCTAAGATCTTTCTGCTTTGACAATTTGGGTCCAGGGCCCCCTTCCCATAAGTGTAGTTGATATTTACCTAATATGCACAGGTACAGAGATACTTGTTGTTTGTAGCAAGCCTCCATTTAATTGGTAAGTACCTATGCTCTAGGGTTGGTAAATATTTATAATATCAACCCTGCCTGTTGGTTACCTGCAACACACAAATCCAAGTCTCGTAAGTTCCCTAGACATAACTCACAGACTCATGGACTCCTTAACATTTACTCAAACCCTTCAGGTTACACATGAAGAAACAGGCCCAGAAAGATCAAGTGACTTGCTTTTAATTAGGTCATAGGACAAAGAGACTAGAGAACTACGCTTGGAATCCAGGCTTTTCAATGGTTAGGCCACTACGCTCCTAGTTAAGCATCTCAACTGATTTTCGTGTGGTTCAGCACTGCCTTTATGGATTTATCTTAAACTTCTGCCTTACCTTATATATTTAAGATCTACATTTTAGTCACATATTTTAAATGTAAACTTTCTAAATTGATAAATAGAAGACAGAAGATATTTGTAATTTCCTTCCTCTTACTCTTCATGGAGTTTGGCAGGACTCATTTCCTCACTGTAATCCCATCTCCTGGTTTAAAGATAGGTGGGAATGAGGAAGGAGAGTTATTCTATTTCTGAATTCTCTCCACCCATTACTTCAGCAAGAGCATCCCTGAGCCCTGACTCCACCAACTCCTTGGCCCTCCGTTATTTCTTTAACATGGCAGTCATGCTCACAAATGTTTTTATTCTGATTTAGTTACCTATTAATATGTGCCCCAGAACCACTTCAGTTTCAGCACTTTAGGACCTGGGATGTTTTTTCCCCAAAGCAATCACTTAAAGTAGGTTTGCACTGTCCTCTGAAAGAAGAATCACATTGTGCTCTAAAATAGGTTAAAAGGTAGGACACTGAAAATAGAAATCTTTTGCCTCTGATAAAATCCAAGTGAGTCTTTTGAACAAAGAATACATACCCCCTCAAAAGGCTTTGTTATTCTGTTGTCAAAATCCTGGGGCCATTTGGGTTTACTCAGACCTCCAGTTACTGTCAACCTTTCTGCCTTTTCATTTTTTAAGTTGTTTACTATAAGCTGTATAAAGTTTTTCATGCGTTCTAGCTTAACCACAAATTTTACAGTTATATAGGCATGAGAACTCTATACAACTACAAATCACTAACAAGTCTGTACAAGAAGACATTGAAAATCCAAATTCATCTTCCCCAAATGAGGGGTATGCTAACAGGAGGAAATATAAACAGAGCATGGAGAGAGATACATAAGAAAGGTACTAACGCACCAATTCAAACTCTTGTCAGGCATCTCTTTAGAGCTCCTGTCAGCAGGAAGCCAATTACTTGAGAAAGAATGAAGTTTGTTTTATGAGCACAATATTACAAATGCAGCCCCTTCATCCTGACATCAAGGAAGAATTTTGCATTTCCAATAGAAGCCAGCAGTGTTTCACAGCTGATGAGGGATGAGGTGGTAGTTTGCCTTCAAGGTTAAGCTATGGTCGGGCTATGGGAGGAATAAATGAGCTCCTTAACTCCCCAAATTTAGCTTTTCTGATTAATCTATGACACTTAATTTGTGTTAACCTGCAATGGAAGGCTATGGCCCTCAGAGCCCGGTAACTAATGTCATAGCATAACTCTTGACCTCATGGGCTTCTTAAGGTCTCTACAATGACAAGCCTTTAATGCTGTTGGCTTTGGAAGTTTATGATCTTCATCAGAGGGATAGACAGAGAAGCATAGAGCATCACTTTCCATTTCATTACTTACCGACATTATTATTATTATTATTTAATAATGTAATATTTTCTACAAAGAAACAGCCTTTTAAAAGTTTGCACATAAAAAATGTTTTCGTTAAAAGACTATCTTTGCCCTTATTCTGAACACAAAAACATCTAGTTTGTCACATTTTGTTTACCTATCCCTTCCCTTCATATTCAAGGAAACAGATAGCAAGATTCCTAATTACTTTGCACAGTATGCTTGGTTAAGCTTCACTGGTGTGAAGTATATCACTTGCTCCTAAACACCTGCCAAATATTATCCAGAGAAAAGTAACATTTCACATGAATGAGAAAAGGAAAGAACTTAGGCTATTTTCAGATCTTTTGGGTGATAGAAATATCACTTTTATACCTGAGCACTGTGGTCAGTGTTTCTAATATTATTATCATTATTGTCTCAGAAAGCCCCTCTAAGTTGGCCATTTGACCTACAAGATTAATGTACCAAACTACAAAATAAACACTTAGAAAGTCCTACCATGGCATTTCTGTGTCACAGATACAAAACTCCTTGACACTTTAACGGAAAGAGAATAAAAAAGAAAGAATCTATTCAATTTCTGTAAATTAGCTACTTGACTCCTACAGTTACCTTTTAAGCACAGTATTTGTTCACTTTCCAAAGCCTAAATAAGTTCTAATTTCCATAGTGATTGCTTCTTTGACCCATGGCTTATTTAGAAGTATATTGCTTAATTTCCAAACATGTGGGGATTTTCCAGTTATCTTTTTATGATTAATTTTTAGCTTAATTCCACTATGGTCAGAGAACATACCCTGTATGAATTTAATATCTGGAAATTTTTTGTGACTTGCTTTAGGTTCTACTGCAGTTGTGGGATAAGTGTTCTGTGTATGTAAATTGGGTCAAGTATGTTAGACATGTTGTTCAATTCTTCTATATCCTTAGTAATTGTTTTTGATAATTTTTAATTAGTCACTAAAAGAGATACATTAGAATTACCTAAAACTGTTTTAGATTTGTCTTTTTCTCTGTTTTGGTCTATCAGTTTTTACTTTATAAATTTTGAGACTTGTTATTGTATCCACGCAATATTGTCCGTGTTACTTCCTGGCAGATTAACCATTTTATTATTGTGAAATATCCCTCTAGTATTAATAATTCTTCTTGCCTTAATAACTACTTGGTCTATTATTAGGTTAGCAAAACAGCTTTCTTTTGATTAATGTTAACAAGAAATATCTCTGTCATCCTTTTGCTGTCAACCTTTCTGCCTTTTCATTTTTTAAATTGTTCAATATAAGCAGCATAAAGCTTTTTGAAAATACAGTTTGACAATATTTGTCTTTCAATTGGAGTATTTAGTCTTTTCATTTAATGCACTTACTGACATACATGGGTCTAAATCTATCATCTTGCTACACATTTTCTCTTTTCCCTACATGCTCCATGTTCCCTTTCCTCTCATTTTTTGCCTTATTTTGTTTAGTTAAGTATTTTGTATTATTCCATTTCCCCTTTTATTATCTTGTTTTTTATGTTCTTACTATTTTTTAGGGGCTACCCTAGAATAAAACATCCATTCTTGACTTTTACCCTGACATAATGCAAGGATCTTAGGATAATTTAATTCCACTTATCCATTCTCCAGCCTTTTCTATTTTTGTCATATGTCTATCCCATAGATATTTAAACCCTACAAAATATCATTATCATCATCATCATCATATACTTTCACTATTTATCTAGATTTAGCCATATATTTATCCTTTGCATTGCTTTTCATTTTCTCCATGCTTCTGCCTGGAATCAGTGGTTTGAAGAACTTGCTCTAGTATTTACTATAGAGAAGTCAGCTGGATAATAAAATTATTTCAGCTTCTGCTTGTCTAAAATTACTTAGTTTGATTTACTTTTTAAAGGATATTTTTCTAGGTTAACAGGGGGTTTTTTTCCAAAATTTTGAATAAATAATTTCATTGTTAACTAGCTTCCATTGTTTCTTTGGAGGAGTAATATGACAGTTTTATTTTGGTTTCTGTCTACCTTTAAGAGTCTCTCTTTTTCTTTGGTTTACAGCAATTTTACTATGATATGTCTAAGTATAGTATTTTTAATATTTATCCTAGTAGAGATTTGTAGTGCTTATTGACTTCTGGTATATTTCATCACTTTTGGAGAATTTTTAGTCATGATTCCTTCAAATAGGGCCTCTCCAGCAGAAATTTCACTGAGAGGTTCTAAATGAACATATGTTTGGCCTATTAACTACATCTTATATTTCTTTTATGCTGAGATTTTCTTCTGACTTATCTTCCAGTTCGCTTATTCTCTCTTTAGCAGTTTTTTATCTGCTGTTAAAACTATTGGGTTATTAGTGTCATTTATTGTTATTTTTCACTTCTAGAATTTCCATTTGATTCTTTTCAAAGTCATTACCTGCTTAAATGCTCCATCTTGCCTTTTATTTTCATCATGTTTATTAAGTTTTTGTCAGATAATTTCAATATCTGTATCTTCTCCAAGTCTGTTTTTATTGTGTTTTTTTCTCTTGGTTTTCAGAAACATAGGCATTTCTCCTAGCATTGCCTGGCAATTTTTTATTAAATGCCAGATATCACTTATGAAAATTTAAAGAAGTTAATTTGGGACTCTGGATAATGTCAGCTTCTTTAAGAAAGCATTTACTTTTGCTTCTGACAAGGAAGGAAAAGATCATTTTAATCTGATCAGAGAATAAGCTGACTTAAATCTGGGCTCAACTTTGTAGGGCTGGTCTATTTCCAGTCTACCCTTGCTCCTAGGGTGTAGCCCAACCAAAGTTCTTATTAACACCCTGGAAGTAAAAAGGAGGTCTAGAAGGGCATGAATGGCATTGAGTATGATAGTTAACCTGATGATTTCAGTAACACAGCTACTATGGTCTAAATGTGTCCCCCAAAATTCATATGTTGAAATTTAATCCCAATGTGATAGTATCAAAAGGTGGGACCTTTAAAAGTTGATTAAGTCACGAAAGCTCTGCCCTCATGAATGGATTGGTGCTCTTAAAAAAAGATGTGTGAGGGAGCTGTTCCTCCTTTTTTGCCATTTCACCATGTGAGGACACAGCACTCAAGGCACCATCGTAGAAGCAGAGAAAAAGCCCTCACCAGACACCAAGCCTGCCAATGCCTTGATTTTGGACCTCCCAGCTTCCAGAAATATGACAAACAAATTATTTTTCTTTATAAATTGCCCAGTCTCAGGTATTTTGTTACAGCAGCACAAATAAATTAAAACAATGGCTTTTAATTTTTCAGTTTTTATCAAGGTCTTCTTTAGTCCCTTGCCTGTCCCATTGCTAACTTCTTCTTCTAGCCCTTCAACAAGGGGAGGCAGGGGTTGAGGAAAGGATTAGGGGAAAAGAGCCCACCCCAAAACACACACCCACAAGGTATCTCCAACACCATTCCCAGACTTCCCACCTCACTCCCCTAACCAAGTGCTATATACCCCATTCAGCCCCTTTATTGGGGCCACCCTGTACTGATGATCATACCTCATAAGCAGAGGCCTTTCAAGATACCTCTAAACTTTCTACTTACCATCGTGTCCAGTTAGCCCATGAGAAAGCTTGCACCTCTTTCCCTTCAAAATCTAGATGTACAGGACATTCCCACTGTAACCTTCCATTGGTCCACCTTCAAGAGCATCTCCACACAGCCTCTTGCTTTCAGGATTTTTCCAAGCTAGTGCCAGAGCCCAGACTCTGGATCCAGACTCCAGAAGACACAGCTTGACCTCTCCCTAGACTCCCTCTGCACTGAGCTCTGCTCCCACGGTGGCACAGGAACAGATGGGTTTCTCCACCTCAGCCCACAGTCAGCCAGAGTGAGATGTCAGGTTCCCCCTTCTGACAAACACCTCACCTTCTTTTAAGTCCCTCTTACACTGCATAGAGTAGGGAGAAGCACTCCCTTGCCCTTAACCCATCAGGAGGGGAAAAGATACAAAATTCTGATTCATTTGGGTGCAAAGTACAGAAAATCTAACTATAATACAATGGCTGAAGATGAGGTTTGGTTCATGAAGGACTGAGGGGCATATTCTAACTCCTTTTTAATTAGTCCCTATTTTAAAAGTGTTTCTGTCTTAAACATAATGGGCAAAGTATTGCTATACTTGTCCTTTATGCTTCCAACAGAACTCAGGAATTTTATACTTCTATCTAACACAAATTGCCATAAGATACTATGAATTATTAATTACTGGATTCTAAAACATTATTTTTTAAAACCTAAATGTTTAACTTAATAGAATTTTTTTCTCTGGAGAGGAAGATTTTCAAGTTTAGAAAGGACACATAGAATATAGGCTATTACTACACAGTTGGCATCCCCTTCCTACTGAGTGACATAGAATGAGCATTAAGGACTGACTTTTAAAATAATTTTATGTTAGCAGCCTACATTGGACAAAGCTTCCTTCTCTCTACACTTTCACGGGCCATGAAATCAGAATATTTCCAGCCACTATCACTGTATCCTAACTTCAGGAAGACATGTACAATGTGTATTCATGGAAGACCCCTAGTTTTTTCTCTTAATTAATTGATTTCTAAGCATTTACAGAGTGTTTGACTCTGGGCTCAGTGCTGAGTTACAAAGCCAAAGAGATGGTGACTTCTCTCAAGGAGTTTACAGACTAATGCGGGAACAGAAAAATAATAGATCATTAATACATGGCTGAGCAATGATGGAAATATGCACAGGGTACTGTGGGGGCCCAAAAGAGAGTGACCACCCTGTCTTGGGTGGTGAAGAAGGGCATCCTTCAGCAAGTACTATTTGGGTTATCTTAAAAGATGAGTAAGAATCAGCCAAATGATTCTTGTTTTTCTATCCTGGATAATTGTGTAGATGTTGGTGATGCCAATAAAGATGGAAAATGTGTGAGCAAGATTTAGAATGAAAGATCATGACTTCAATCTTAGAGCTGGTGGGCTTGTGCCACTGGCCCAAAGAAGCAAAGATGACTGGTAAACACCTGGATATGTAAGAATAAAACTCAGAGGAGATTTAGGCTAGAAATACAGGTTTTAAAGTTATCAACATATAATAAGTATTGAAATATTGGGAATGAATAAAACCAGGAAGGGAAAACATATGATAGTTTTACATTGTTTGGTTCATGAATCTGAGAATCTGATGAAAACAATGCACTCTTTCCAGAAAAATGCACACATAACTTTTTGTATCTAGTTTACAATGAGTACATAGATTGCCTGGAACTCATCCATGTACCCCAGTTTAAGAAAACACAATATGTAATAAATAAGAAGGGAATTGATGATTGAAACTTCCTGAGCCACAGTCAAAAGCACTGATGGTCAAGATGGTCAAGAAAGCATAATAAAGCTATCCAGACAAAGGAGACTTGAAAAAGTTGGTTTTCCTAAACTAAATACTTTGCTTTTTTATAACTGTTTAAATAGTACCTGCCTTTGGAACCAGTACAGTCTATAAAACACATTGTCACAAAAATCCAAAACCAGAGGCAATTTTGAAATATACATGAGAAATGGAGATATGTGATATGAATGTATGAATAGATCTATTCATATCACAGTTCCAGAGAATAGATTGAGCTAGAAAGTAATGAGTTCCAGTTTGTAAGGATTTTTACAGCTCAAGGGGCATTGGCTTTTCTAAAACTTTCCTTTTCTCTAGGTTGCCCGAGCACTGTGCCGATGCTTCTACTATAAAACTCATTGCATCCTTTTTGTTTACAAGTCAACATTTCCCCTTTAAAATTTTAGGGTCCTTGCAGACAGGGAGGGATTCTTGTTTATCTTTGCCCATAATGCCGCTCCCCCTCCCTCGGTCCCACACACCTAATACAAAGTCTTGCATACATATTTGATAAATATTTGTAGAACTAACCTGAATTGTCTTTCCAGTCACAGAATCTTCTTATTCTAGTGCAGCAGAAATCCAAAGTGTGGAAGGTAATGAACACTAGAGGTTCCAAATGCCTCTTTCCGGGCGAGGTCTAATGCCTCTCTTATTTCTGCAATAACTGCAGAAGCAGCATCACAATGAATAATATTAATCAGCCCAGGGTCTCCACACCACGCTTCCCATGCTTATTTTATACTTCATGCTATGGAATTAAAGAAAACAGAGAGAAAAAAGATGAAAGTTCCCAGGACCAAAAGGATAGAAAGAATTCTATTCTCACATCACATAAAAAAATGATCTCCTAGACAAAAGGAGACCATCGTTTATGCAATGTGAAGGACAAAACAGGTGTTAGCACAGGAATAGATAGTCTCAGGGGTCATAAATGGAATATTTGGCTCTACATAAATCAACACAAATCAAGAACACATGAGAGCAGGAATTAAACCACAGTGTAGCCTTGTTTGCTGTGTAACATGGTAACTAAGACTGGAGCTAACAGACATCTTCAAACACTTCATCAGAGCCTGAAGGGAAGCCGTTTTCTGATCTTTGCAGATTTACAGTCCTGCCTAGTATGGAACCGAGCAGAATGTCATTGATGTTTTCAAAAGAATATTTGCTGTAGCCCTTTGTTGATGCCTTCATTACCCAACTCCAGTAAATCTTCACTTGCTGTTTACAAGGAGCACTTTCGCTGCATTTCTATACACAAAAGCCAAGTTTGTGGCAATATCGGACAAGGTGCTTGTTTGGTTTTGTATTGTTTTTTGTTTTGGTCTGGTTTTATCAGTTTGTCCATCTTGAGCTATCTAAAGGGCACTTAAGCCCCAATGATTCACAATTCAAAAACATGAAATAAAAGAAAACATCAGATGGAGACCAATTTCAAACTAGACTTGACTTAAAGTGAATCTCTCGAAGTAATACGCAGCCTAGGATAATCTCTGGCCAGAACTCTGGGCTGCCCAGACTAGTGTTCTTTTCTGTGGGAGGAGAGGGTCTGTTCCTTTTCTGGGATTATTGCACAGAGGCTGAGGTAGCTCTGGAGAATATAAAGTATCGTGTTGGCCTCCAATTCTCCCCTCAAAAAAAAAAAAAAAATTCTAAACCAAGAAATCAGGTGGTCCTAGACAAAGAAGGCAGCCTGATAAACAGAAGGCAGAAGAGAGTTGCTCTTTGGTAGGCTGGGTGTCTTGCATTTTTATAATGAGTCAAGTGCTTGATTCAGAAGATTTTGGAAGAAACTTAGGCACAGGAGAGGAGGGAAAATGGCAAGACTAGAATAGTGAGTGGGAAAGGAGGAAAAATAATAAATAGTTCTCAAGTTGTGACTACTTAGCTCTGAGGATAGAAATTTGACACGGGTTTATTTTTATAAATCCAGGCCTTAACCAGGAATGTTGTCTCATTCCTGTCACTATACTCTGTCACATGACAAATTCATAGTCATCATTCAAGCCTCAGCTCATGTATCATTTCTTCTGTAAAGCTTCCATAATACCATGAAAAGAACTCCTTTCTCCCTCCTTCATGTTTCTGTCTCACATTTTTTAGAGGATGTCTCCCCCACCACTCTGATAGCACCCTGAGGACTTTGGATTATAGTCATCATTTTCTTCCCAGAGCTTGTCAATTATGGGTGACACAAATTTTTGCTTAATAAATATCTGTTGAATAAGTCTAAGTAGCTAACAAGAAAAAACAACTCCCAGATACTTTAACACATCGACTGCCACAGTAGGGAAAAAAAACATTTTTTTCCTTGGGACCACAGTGTTTTATTATGAAAACAGAATAAAAACTTTGAAAACAAAACGATCCTTTCTAATTTAATGACAAATTTGTTATTTTTTATTGTTTTCTATGCGTGAGTTATATGCAACTTGAAAAATAGTTTTCACCTCTCCCAAGGTAAAGAGATGTATGAGTTACATATGCTCCGAGGCTCAAAATTAGTGTGAGTTAAATACAACTCACATGGCAGTTAATGTGTTAAATTAGGTAGAAAACTAACAGAACTCTACTCACCATGTCATGAAGACCCAGTCTGAAATTAGGGGAGCAGCCCAGAACACAGCAGTTATGAAGTCAGCCTTGGATGTTACAACCCCTAAGCTGCAATGGAGACTATTCAGACAGGAATTTTATAAGAAAAAGAAATGAAAAATAATTACCTATCCTTTCTGGTTCATTTTCCAGAAAGATTTTAGCAATGGGCACATATTTTCATCAAAAAAATATGAAAATATTTATCCTAAAATATCCCCATGTGCTGTATAATGATATTCTGGGCAGAAATGTTCTACACCCACATCGGTTTTACAGATCACATGGGTAAGGAAATGAGAAATGTTCTCCCACTCAGAAATTGCTCAGTCCCGTTTATGAGCAGATACTTAATGCTATACTTAAAAGGACCGATTTAAAATGAACACTGCATGGACTGCTGCACAGATTACCATGGACACTGTCCAAATGTTGCCTCATAGTATGATAGGAGCCCAAAGCTTATTGAAAAGGGTCTATTCCTTTTCAATAAACCCCTTTTCAAAAGTACATTTAGGTATATACTGGGTTACTAGAATTACTCAACGGCTATATAATTTGAATAACTTTCTCCGGAAGAGTCTCTCGATTCTCTACAGGGCATGAAGAGGCCTATCTGATGATCTATATTATGGGCATTCTGAAGACACACACAGACACACACTCACATGCATTCACACATATGCACAGTCACACCCACGTGCACAAATTCACACACGTTCACGAACATGTTTACCTACACACACATTTTCTCTCTCTCTCACACACACACACACACACACACACACTCCCAATTAACAAGCTGGGAGGCAGCTCAGTACAGAGAGATCATTTTCAGAATAGCTATTGCCTGGTACTCACGTGATGAAAATGGGTTAGCCAGGAAGTTTCAGCTTCAACACCAGTTGCATTTTATACTAGCTATTCACTAGCAACCCAAATCCTATAAATGGAAGTGTTGTTTGATATTAGCAGATACTACCACACACACCCAAATTTCTGCTAAATATTAAGGATAGCTGGCAGGTCTTAACATTATCAAAAATAATCTTGATATTTTTAAATCTCAGAAAAGTATTCTAGAATCACAACATTTGGACTATTTAAAATAGTATGTCTTGGGCCTTGAAGTATCATGATGTCACTTCCCTAACTCAAGTGAATGAAAAAAAGCTTTCTGTCTTCCCCATAGGTTTCACCTTAGCTAGACTGGAAACTTCACTGTGTGCCCACGGCAAAGAAATGAATGACGGGTTGGGTATGGCAAAACTCTCTAGTTCATATTAACTTTATCCAGAGTGAGTGAATAGGTGGATGTTTGCCATGACGTGCCACTGTCCTCTCCTTTAGAGAAACAAAGGGGAAAGCATGCCCAAGAAAATTCAGCCTCTCCCAGGTGTTTCCACAGCTCAGCCATGCATTTATTTAATATCAGCATCCTTTTCCTCCAGGTGCTTGACTTCATTGTGGAAGCTTCCTTCATTTAGAGAAGAGATTGAATCATGCACATACTTTCCATACCAATTATCTTTGTTTCTTTCAATAGTGACATGGGAGAGAAATGACTCAACTTGTAACTATGAACAAAGGGGAAAGAACTGAGCAATTGTCCAATGACTCTGATCAGAGCAGTAGAAAATATGTATTATTCATAGCCTACCTTTTCCTTAGTTGAAATGTTTTGACCAGAAAATCAGATAATTATTTCAGATTTACACCTCATTTGTCTTATATAAGCATCATTTCATTTATACTAAAGATAAGAGAGTTAACTCAAAGGCTTTTGTCTAATCATTTGTGCTAAATAAATGAAGTTCTAGAGTAGATTCCCAACAAAAGTTTGAATAAATATATGCACAATTGTGTTACATAGAGGTTCTACAGAGTTTACATAATACCAGAGAGAATGAGTAGAGAAATACTTACAGGATTTAAACGAAGAATAATATGAGATTGATTTGTAAAAGTGACAATATACACTATGCATCTGTTATGTGTGCATATATGTGTGTGCATAGATTGAAAGACACTTAATCTGTATACTATCTATACATACTGTATGCTATCTCTACGGTTATCACACCCCAATCATGCTTGCTGCACTTTTAGTAATTGTAGCATCTGCAAAGCTACAATAAAATCAAAAGAAACAAAAAGACAACAAATGGGTCTTTGAAAACTAGGCCAAAGGAGAGCCTTTTTAGTTTGAACCAAACCACAATGTTCAATTTGCCTTTGCCCCAGACAAAACAGTATCCATTTGGAATGCTACATGAAGATGTTTTGCTTTTGTGGAGATAATTGGCTCTAAACAGTCATAGTAATTAACAGCATCAGGTAGCTCAGGCAACATTTGGTTGCCCGTTGCCTATTTGTTTGTGAGCAAATGGGAGGGTGTAAGGGTGATGGGAACAGATGGGGAAGAGATGCAAATACTTCATTGGCACCTTCCATGGATGCCTCGTTCTGTCTTTCTCCCTGTGGCACCATCATTAGTGCCTCCGGCTTCAGAGCCAGGTCTGCAGAGCCCCAGGAGCAAATTCAAATACCACCAGCTGTGCCGGCAGCCCTGCCCCTATCCTCCTCCTTGCCCTGCACTCATCTGGCATAAAGAGGGAATTTCTGTGCTAATCCCTTCAATCAGCACGCTTTGGTGTCACAGTGGAGGATTTTTGTTTTGTTTTGTTTTAATTTCTAATTATTTATTTAAGGACAATAAAGCTGGTTAATAATGAACCCTGAATACTGAGCTTTATGCATAACATGCATTCAATTTACCACTTGGGCTCAATGTCACTACGGCAGGTATAACTGTGTCCCCCAAAAGATAATTCAATTCCTAATCTGTGAATATTGTCTTTTTTTTTTTTTTTTTTTTTTTTTGCCACAATAACAACCCAGTAGGGCTGTAGTTAGAGGTTAATTGGGCATAAAGACAAAATGAAAAGACCCAGCTGTTCCTCTCAGGGAGGAATCCAGACAGTTATTACACCTGATCACTATCTTTCAACAATGACTCTCTAGTCTGGTGGCAGTACCAGGAACCAAGGTATAGCCAAAGTCATGGAGAAGGAAGGCCAAGATCAGATGATCGTAAAAAAAAAAAAAAAAGGCAGGGGGTGGAGGGTGGGGAATGAATGAAAAAGGACAAGTACAGAAAAGGAAATAACTACAAAGAGCCGTAATAAAACTCTTTGAATAAACATAGAGTAGCTGGTGTTTATTGAGCAATTACTATCTGCCAGGTACTATAGCAAGAAATTTGTAGGACACGACACTGTGAGCTTGATATCAGTATTACCCTCATTTTACATATGAGAAAACATGGGCTTAAAAATTTTTTTTAAGTGGTTGAATGCCACTTATCTGGTAAGTACCAGACTGTGATTCAGACCCACGGAATCCTTTCTGAAGGCTCTCCTGGGAGTGGCCTAGACTGGAGTTCTGCTCTGGACCAGCTTTCGGGCAGCAGAATAATTTCCAGCAGATCACTGAATTTCAGTGTCTATCCCTATAGACAAGAGCTGCCATGCCAAGTATGGTTGACAACCTCCTGCATCAGAATTGCCTGACAAATATATTAAAAATATAGATTTCCAGGTCACTTCTTAAATCTAATAAATCATAATCCCTATGGCAAGGTGCCCAACACTGCACTATTAATTCCCCTGAGGATTTTTCAGTTCAATAGTTCAAGGAATGCTCAACCAGCTGATCTCTAACTTATCTTCTAAATCGAAAATTATATTGCACTGGTAGTTGATACGGCACCCAAGGAAACCATAGCATTATTCATATTCAAATTTTGCTTATTTAAAAGAACACTCAAAATAGTTTTATTCAGTGTAAAGTTTTTTACTCACAACAAATGATTTTGATGACTCTCCTTTATTTACAAAATTCAAGCTTATCTTCAAAGAGTAAAGATTGATTTCTAAAGGCCGGGTGTGGTGGCTCCTGCCTGTAATCCCAGCACTCTGGGAGTCTGAGGCAGGAAGATCACTTGAGGCCAGGAGTTCAAGACCAGCCTGAGTAAGAATGAGACCCCATTCTACAAAAAATAGAAAAAAATTAGCCGGGTGTGGTGGCCCATGCCTGTAGTCCCAGCTACTTAGGAGGCTGAGGCAGAAGGATCACCT
Organism: Varecia variegata; assembly: GCA_028533085.1. NCBI lineage: Eukaryota > Metazoa > Chordata > Mammalia > Primates > Lemuridae > Varecia > Varecia variegata. Next base: position 23,094,953 of record CM052445.1, on the reverse strand, counting down.
GAGCCCAGGAGTTTGAGGTTTCAGTGAGCTGTGATGATGTCACTGCACTCTAGCTGGGGCAACAGAGGAAGACTCTTGTCTCAAAAAAAAGAAAAAAAAGATTGATTTCCAAACATTGAGGAAATGAAAAACCTCAGGTTTAGGACTATTATAAAAATGCCCTCAGCCGTGGCAGCATTTTTGGAATCAGACCTCAGTTGGGACCATGTTAAAGAAATCAAAACTCTTTTGAATGTATGAAAACTTAACAAACAAATAAATAAAGCTTAATTACCCTGATTACACCTCCAAAACAGTAAACTATATTAGGTTAAACCATTTGAAATTGATTTTTACTTGCAAAAACAGCAAGTTCATATAGTTCAACCTAATGGGTGTGTATGTTTGGGAGCATGTACCTTATGGGCTGTGACTATAGTAGTTAAATATCAACTTGCTTGGTCCTCATTATGCAGTGTTGCCCTGTTTATGCATTCTCCATAGATGTTAAGTGAGGATATCGATGATAAAATTTCCCTCTCAACTTCCCAGCCCGTGTCCTAAATCCTTAAATCTTAATAAAAAGATGAATATTCCCAACCACAGTAGACGAATAAATAAACTAAAAATCTAATAACTTATCTTTTTCCATCCATTCCCAAACATAATCTACCACACAAACGTGTGCCTCCAACCCATAACAGCCACAGCATCTTCCCCAGCTCCCCTGCACGTGTGAGTTTTACTGTGTCTTTTGAAAGGCAGCTTCATAGTCTAACAGATTTTGTCAGTAGCATATTTTTCCCACTCTTCAGGCCATTTTCTTCAAACTAAGCGTTCAGTTGCTGTCACTAAAAACACATCAATAGGAGAAAGATATCTGAAAGTTAAAAATTAGGTGAAATGATAGATTTGCCTGGATTGAATGCTTGGAGAAAAAAATAAAAGCAAGTCAGCTCACTCTGCCACGTGAAATACTTGTGCCTTTTTTCCCCTCTGGGTCTTCCTCCTTGGTGCCCAACTCTGGGTGCTAGAGGGATTATTTGGTAGCAGTGAGCTCCAAGGAAAGCCTCTAGTAGCTCTCATTCAGCGGTAAAATTGTTGTCTTCCTCTGATCCGCAGATTATGGAGATGAGGAGATGAATGTACAGCACTAAGATTCCCTACTGAGATAGCTTTTCACTCTTTTCAGTATGAAAAAGATCAAAAGGAAACTGGCTAATTAGCATACCAAAGGAGACAGAAACCCCTAGAGCTTTATCGTTGTTGCAATCCAATAATAAACACCCGAGTACAAAAAAGATTATTTGATAATGACATACAGAATTGAAAGCCTTTGAAATAGCAGCTTCTAGAAAAAAATATTTTTGGAAGGGAAAATATCCATAATTATACAGAATAATGCTTACACATGGGGGAGCGGCTCTTCATTCCTGTGAGAGCTAGTTGCAGAACGACTTTGCCTAAGAACAGCGGTGTGGATCGCCTTTATCTGCAAAACTCAAAAAGCCTACAAAAGGTTTCAAATCCCTTCCCCAGTAAACATTTTGCTCTTTCATATTTCCCAAAATTAAACACAGAATTTTCGTCTTAAAAATAAGCGTCCCCTTTTCCCAGACCAGCACTCAGTCAAAGGCTTGACCTCAAAACCCAAAGAAATCTGCAACTCTTTGGCACTCATTATCCTCTCTACAGCCTTTTCTGGTTTAGAAACTCTGGTACTCTCTGCAAATACAGATTTTTTTCAAGGGAGGAGAACAAAGCAACTGTTTAATTACAAACAAGTTACTCTGGGACATGCGCATAGGAATCTACCAGGCCTATAGAGAGACAGCCTTGAAACAAAATCGGACCCTTACTCTTCGGGTTGATATTAATATTGTGGCGCTTTTCTTCAGACATTGAGGGGATGATAACAACTGACCATCAGAATGGATTTTTCAGTAGCCACAGTGGATTTGACTAAGTTGTGAACTCACCTGCCTCTTCCTCCAAGGCATGCAGAGACCACGTTAGCCAACATGGGGCCATAGGTCAACACTGGGTAGCAATTCAAGCTTCCACCATATGAAGCTGACTCTGGTGCAAATCAACACCAGGACCTCAGCTGGACAGGAAATGGAACTCTGAACTCGGTGGGGGGGGGGGTCGGGTAGTGGGGGCAGTGGGGGAATAGGTGCTAATTAGGAAATTTCTGCATGGAAGAACAGGGGTTGCCATTTAAAATGCCTACTGGCCATAGGGAAGGTATTATTTTGCCTGGAGATCACCCAAGTTATTATAATGGACTTGACAGAGACCCCTGGCTCTAAGTCATTTGCATTAAAAAACTCAGAGGCCCAGGTTATTAATAATATTTTATCTTATTTCTAATCAAAGGAATTATGATTAAAGAGTCAAACAGTGATGAATCTCTTTACAAATCTGAGTTTAAATGAATAATTCGTCTCCTATTTTATAGATTTATTTTTTTAAACAATAAATGAATGAGAAGTATGCCATCCACTGGCCTTGGGGTGGCCCACCTTTCTCTCTGGGACCTCTAGCTCCCAGCTCAGATTGGATAAGATCACTTAGGGATCTTGGGATCTTGTTAGTTTCATATGGAATTCTTTTTTGTTGTTCTTCTTCTTTATAAATTGTCCTTTTGCAATGAAACAAGCCCCAAATCAGAATTTTACTTAGAAAATGTGTCTACAGGAGTAAAATAAATGCCATTTACCTACCACTCCAAGTATTAATTAGACTTCGCTGTTTGCCAGCTAAGTATCAGAGGAGCCCATGGTGATTAGCTGCACTAATTGGAATTTCAAGTGGTGCTGATAACCACACAAAGATAATAGGATTATACCTTTCCTCCCTGAAAAAAAGAAGCAGCTTTGTCATAACTGTTTAGATTATGGTTTTAAGCTGTTTCACACCTAACTACCCCCAAAGAAAGGAAATATTTTAGATTCTATTTTTATTACTATTAAAAAGAAAAAAAGAAAATTCTTCCAAGTAGCAGCAAAAATACAAAGGAATGTCCCTCTGACTGTGTTTCAACCTGCTCCCAAAAAAGCACAGAAAAGCAACTTTACTTGACCACCAACAGGAATTCAAGTTGAGTCAGAAAGTCAACTAGACTTGCCCCTCCCTGCAGGAACACATTTTTGTTTTGGTTTGCAGAAAGTCTCTCAGAAATTTATGAACACCTTCATCCCCCAAATGGCCAGAAGTGTAAATATAATTCATCTTTGGGGAGGCTAGGCAGATGGTATTATCTGCATTTTATACATTAAGAAACTATTGTTTGCAGAAGTTAGTGAGTCTTTCCTACTATTCTGTTTACCTGAGAACATTCCACATTTATATAAATGTAGCAATTTCCAAGCTTGACAGGCCCCACAGGTGGTAAGAGGCAGGGCAGGGCTGCAGCAGCTTTTGTCTGCTCTGGGAGCCTGGCTCAGAACCATCTGCCCCAGCTGAAATGCCTTCCTTGGGTTCTGATGCCTCTGTTTCATCTTCACAGCTAAAAATCCTAATGCAGGTAAAGAGCTGAAAACCCTGCCAGGAGACCACACTCACTGTCTTGTCACCCCTTCTGATTTCCAGGCCAGCCATTGCTGATTATGACATAAAAAGCCATAAAAGAAAATTGTACCAGGTAAAAAAAGGGTGAGGTCAGAAATCTTCTTCCTCGAATATTAAATATACATAGGATATAACATAGATTTTACTTCAAGTAAATATGAAAAGCAAATGCTGACCACAAAGTTACTTACTTATACTTACAGTCCAAGTTCTGGCGGCCATGAAGCATACAGTTTACTACCTGGCTAATTAGGTTCCTTCAGCTCCTTGAGGAGTGATATGGTGTTTTACTAAGTAAAGGTGTAAAGCAAGACCAACATTGCAAACCACCTGGCCTGAAAAAATATTGGATAAATTTACTTGCACAGCCCCACAGTTCTACCCACACTTGAAGGCATGCCTTCTCCAACACATGGGCCTGGTCATATGGAGAATCACAGGAGGAAGGACAGAAGCCACATGGATTTGCCATGGCAACTTAAGGACACCTGAAAGGCCAACTCACCCTGACATATCCCCATCATATGTCCAGTCATAATTTTAGACATTCTTTGGGTTGAGATATTACATCTCCAGAAAATCTCTGTCTAAATGTTATTATTTTATCAAAGAAAGCAATGATTACCCAATAATCACATTACTGAAAATGAGTTTGGGGAAACTTAGTCAAAAGCAAGGCCCTGGAGGAATCAAAGAAGAAGGTAGAGACATATATGTATTAGTGTAAAGAAAACCAGGAAAACTGTGGATAGACCCCGAGGCCCTTTCTGGGGGAAATCAAGCAGAGGGCAAAGGCTTCCTAGGAAAAACATAAGGGCAGTGGACTTTAGGAATAGGATTTCCAAAAGTAGAGAGAAGTTTGCCAACAGGTGAAGTGAGGTGAACCAAAGACAAGTTTTGTTTATTCTGAAATTTTCCCTTAGGTAATCAAACAACCAAAATGGATTTTCTGGTTAATTAAATATTTAGGATAAATGATGAATAAGTTTCTCATTAGATTAAGCGTCATGCCAGAAAATAATTTGTTTTATTTATTTATGTACCCTAAAGCTAAATACTATATATATAGATCTTAGGAAGTACTCAGTAAATGTTATGAGAGAGAAAGAGAGAGAAAGCAAAGAAGGTGTTGATTGAAATATTTCTTTAAAAAACCAGAATCTCAGCTTGACTGTTATCGGTGTACAGAAATGCTACTGATTTGTGTACATTGATTTTGTGTAACCTGAGACTTTGCTGAATTTATTTATCAATTCCAGGAGGCTCTGGATGGAGTCTTTGGGGTGTTCTAGATATAAGATCATACTGTCTGTGAAGAGCGATAATTTGACCTCCCCTTTCCCAATTTGGGTACCCTTTATTTCTTTCTCTTGCCTGATTGCTCTGGCTAGGACTTCCAACACTATGTTGAATAGAAGTGGTGACAGTGGGCTCCTTTGTCTTGTTCCAGTTCTTAGGGGGAAGGCTTTCAACTTTTCCTCACTCTGTATGATGTTGATGTGGGTTTGTCATATATGGCTTTTATAATTTTAAGATATATTCCTTCTATGCCTAGTTTGTTGAGGGCTTTTATCATGGAAAAGCGATGGATTTTGTCAAATGTTTTCGCTGCATATGTTGAGATGATCATATGGTCTTTTTCTTTGCTTCTGTTTATGTGGTGAATCACATTTATTGAGTTATGTATGTTGAACCATCCTTGCATCCCTGGGATGAAGCGCACTTGATCATGGTGGATTATTTTTCTGATGTGCTGTTGAATTCAGTTTTGCCATTATTATGTTGAGGATTTTTGCATCTATATTCATAAGGGATATTGGTCTGTGGTTTTCTTTTTTTGTTGTGTACTTTCCTGGCTTTGGTATCAAGGTGATACTGGCTTCATAGAATGAGTTGGAGAGGATTCCCTCCTTCTCAATGTTATGGAATACTTTCTGAAGTGTGGGTACCAGTTCCTCTTTGTAGGTCTGGTGTAATTCAGCTGTGAATCCATGTGGTCCAGGGTTTTTTTGTGTGGGGGGGAAGATTTTTTATTACCATTTTGATCTTGCTATTTGTTCGTTACTGGTCTGTTCAGGAGTTCTATTTCTTCCTGAACATATATCTAGGAATATATTTAACCAAGGAGGTGAAAGATCTTATGAAGAGAACTATGGAACACTGAGGAAAGAAATTGCAGGTTACACAAACAAATGGAAAAACATATCATGCTCATGGATCAGTAGAATCAACACTGTTAAAATATCCAGACTGCACACAGTGATTTACAGATTCAATGCAATCATCATAAAAATACCAATGTCATACTTCACAGATTTAGAAAAAAATAACTCTATGCTTGGTTTGGAACAAGCAAAGAGCCTGAATAGCCAAAGCAATCTTAATCAAAAAGAACAAATCTGGAGGCATTACATTACCAGACTTCAAACTATACTACAAGGCTATAGTAACCAAAACAGCATGGTATTGGCACAAAAATAGAAACATAGACGAAATGGAAAAGAACAGAGAACCCAGACATAAAACCATTTACATACTACCAGCTGATCTTTGACAAAGCAGACAACAATATATACTTAGGTAAAGCAGCCCTATTCAATAAATGGTGCTGGGAAAATTGATTAGCCACATACAGAAGAATGAAACAGGATCCATATCTCTCACCACTCACAAAAATTAATTCAAGATGGATAAAGACTTAAATGTAAGGTATAAAACCATAAGACTTCTAGAAGAAAATGCAAGAAAAACTCTTCTAGATATCAGCCTAGGCAAAGAATTTATGACTAAGACCCCAAAGGCAATTACAGCAACAACAAAATAAATGAGACTTGATTAAATTAAAAGGCTTCTACACAGCTAAGGAAGTATCAACACAGCAAACAGACAATCTACAGAATGGGAGATAATACTCACAAACTATACATCCAATAAATGGCTAATATCTAGAATCTACAAAGAACTCAAACAAATCAGCAAGAAAAAAATCAAATAACCCCATTAAAATGTGGGCAAAAGACATGAACAAAAGCTTTTCAAAAGAAGATAGACAGATGGCCAATTAACATGTGAAAAAATGCTCAACATCACTAATCACCAGGGAGATGAAAATTAAAACCACAAGGATATATCACCTTATCTCTATTAGAGTGGCTTTTATTAAAAAGTCCAAAAACAATAGATGCTGGCATGGATGCAGAGAGAAAGGAATGCATATACACTGTTGGTGGGACTGCAAATTAGTACAACCTCTATGGAAAACAGTATGGAGATTTCTCAAAGAACTAAAATTAGACTTACCATTCGATCCAGCAATCCCACTACTGAGTATCTACCCAAAGGAAAATAAGTCATTTTATCAAAAAGACACCTGCACAGGAATGTTTATTGCAGCACAATTCACAATTGCAAAAATGTGGAATCAATCCAAGTGACCATCAATTCATGAGTGGATTAGCAAAATATGGTATATGTTTGTCATGGAGTACTACTCAGCCATAAAAAAGGATAAATTAATGCCTTTTGTAACAATTTGGGTGGAACTGGAGACCATTGTCCTAAGTGAAGTATCTAAAGAGTGGAAAAACAAACACCATATGTACTTGTTATTCAATTGGAACTAACCAATGAGCACACATATGCACAGAGGGAAATAAAACTCAGTGGAAATCAAGCAGGTGGAGGCAGGAGGACGGGAAGGAAAAACCCACCTAACGAGTACAATGAACACTATTTGGGTGACGGGCACACTTATAGCTGTGACTTAAGCATTACAAAACAATTCATGTAAACAAAAATATTTGTATCCCCTTAATATTTTGAAATAAACAAAATTTTTTTAAAAATCTGCAGATGCTCAAGTCCCTTATACAAAATGATGTAGTATTTGCATATAACCTGTGCCATCTTCCCATTTGCTTTAAATCATCTCTAGATTGTTTATAATACCTAATACAATATAAACATTTAAAAAAACGCTGAATCTTTGGCAATCGAGAAATTTTAATAACTGCAACTATAGCTATGCAGTGCTAAAAATGATGATCCAGAAGATATAGGGAACCAAATTAAATGTGTACTTATTGCCCTAAGGATATAACTTTAAAAAGATTTTTGTTTGAGTTTTTATACTAGTGGAAAATGGAAGGGCAATGCAAAAACGGCTATTGGAAACTGGAGAAAAGGGGACCTCAATTAGGTGCTGGCAGGAGAGTTAGAAAAACAGTCCCTGAGGCAAATTGGAAGTTAGCAATTGATACCTGCAAGTGGAGTACTGCTACAACAAAAACCTAAAAGATATGGAATTTGGAATTATGTTAAGGCAGAGACCTGATAAACCTTAAGAAGACAGTGGTAGTTAGAAGAGCAGAGAGGAAATTGCTTCCAGACGCTTAAGAAAAGAAAACCCAAGTTATATGTGGGCAGATTAATTAGCAAAACTGTCATTTGCAGTAACATGGAAAATAGAAAAAGGTATCTAATTAACTTAGGGATCCAACTATGGCACTATCCATGCAGAATGTTGAAAGTAGCACTTGGCATCTTTCAGTTGCCTGAGATAAGTTATGGGAAGAGTAAGATGAGCTAAAGAGTTAACTATGCAGTTTTTGAGCAGAATTTGAAGAAAATGCAAAGGGCTTTGGGGTTGAAAAATAAAACAAATTCTCATCTCCAGTGCTCCTTGGGAAAGTACCCTCAAAGTAAGAAATTGCCTCATGGGAAACAACAAATCCAGGGCACTACCATTACAATGGGGCCTCAAAGTCAAGATCAAATCAAGGATGTTGTTTTTGAGATCTCAGAAAGATTTAGGGCCCTGCCTCATAAAGACTCTTGGATAGACAAAAGGAATTCAGGGCTTGCCTCATAGTCTTTCTCAGCTAGCAAGAAAAGGCCTTCTAAAAATATTAAGGGAATTGTTCCACAGCACTCTGATTTGCAGACAAAATTAGAAAGAGGTCAGTCTTGAAGAGCTATGTGGGTATGACTTTTGTCTAATGAAGCGAACCTAATAAGCTTTATAAGAAACCCACAAAGTTTTAAAGAGAATCAGGCATTGCCAGATTGGACTACAAGAGGCAAGACATGTCAAAATGAACAGAAGCCTCTGTGCTCTCAACCTTCTATGAGCAGGATGAAGACTGAAAAGTCACTCAGTTGCAATTATGAGCCATGGACAACCACTCTTAGATATCAGAACTAGGCCCAACCCAGGGACTCTTAGTATGTACCCAACTAGATTTCAAGTTTGCTAAAAACTGGTGACTGCTATATATCTCTCATTCTCCCCTTTTTGAATGGGAACTTTTATTGCAGTTTTTCTATCCTTGCTTCACTATTATGTGTTAGTGATTATGGGCAGGAGGGGTAAATATAACTTATCTCTTTAATTCATAGGTATTCAGATCAAAAGCAGCCACACTTAAGGAAGCTCAGCCTCACCTGAACCTGATTTAGATGATGAGATTCTAGAATTCAAGCTGCAATGGGATGAGACTTTGGGTGTCTCAGCAAGAACAGGGTGTATTTATTGCCTCTGAAGGAGGAATGAGAATGATTAGAGGCCAAAGGGTTGATAATGATAAACAGATATTCTGGGTGCTCTCAATGAATTATGCCTCCCACCATGCCCTTGTGCAATTCTCTCCCAGACTGACTCTGGGCTTGACCATGTGACTCCCTTTGGTCTATGGAACATTAGCAAGTATGATGCAAGCAAAGGATTGCTAGGTACCCGGGCTTATCCTTTTGGATAACCCCACCTCGAAACCCAGGTGTCATACATACTGTGAGGAAGCCCACGCTCGTCATTTGGAGAGGGCACTGGGAGGTAGAGTCAAATAGCCTCAACAATTACAGTCATCCCACTGAGTCAACAGTCATGTGAACAAAAAAGACATTTTGGACATTCCAGCCCAACAGACATGGAGTGCAGATGAGTTTTTCCCACCATGCCTTGCCCAAATCACAGAATCATGGACAAATATATGATTGCTATTGTTTTAAACCAAGTTTTGGGGTGGTTTATTATACAGCAATAGATAACTAAAATGGTGTGTGTGTGTATTCGTTTTTTAATTTACTTTTTCTTTTTGTAAATATTCTGTGAGTTAAGTTTCTCATGGCTTGGACTTTAATACCTAAAAAAGGTAATGGAGAGTTCCTACTTCCAGTAATTTGAAGATTCTGTTTAATAGGGTTCCAGTTAATACATAAGAATGACTATATTACATTTTGCATTATGTGAGGAAGCAAAATTAAGCACTAACTTTCTAATAGAAGACTAAGCTTTTTAGAACATACTGGCACTGAGATCACCGGAAAGTTATTCACCATCATATTATCCTGTTGTATTTTCTTTGTGGCATTTATCACTGTATGCAAATATTTCATTTATTTGGTCAGTCCTTTATTATCCTTCTTCCACACAGAAATTTCCCCTCTAGTGTGTCTTTTTCATTGTTAGATCCCAGCATCTAGAACACTGCCTGGCACATAGTAAGAGCTCAATACATACTGTATAAAACACAATGCTAACATAAGATACATTTTTTTAGGGGAAAAAGTGTGCCTGAGATAGACATTGTGTTTGGCAGCATTTCTAGTCTTCCTCTCCTTCCTGACACCTGGAAGACACTGTTTCTTAGCTCCCCTACAGTTGAGTAGGGTCATGTGACTAGTTCTGGCCAAAAGGCTGGGAGCAGAGTGACTTGCGTTACTTTTCAGTTGAAGCATTTAAGATCCAGTGCAATACTCTGGTTTCTCTTCAGATCGTATAAATCTTTCGCCTTTTAAGATCCAGTGCAGGCTTCTCCATGATCTCTTTCCCTGCCATGGGAAACCCTGATGCTTAATGCTGAGAAGGAGCTGCATGGTATGCTTTGTTCCCACATGGAAGATGACCACCTCAGGGAACTGCATGCACCTGTAGAAGATTTTGCCTCAGCAAGAAATAAACTTTGTTGCATTAAGTCACTGAGAGTTTGGAGTTGTTTGATCCTGCAGTACAGCCTAACTTATCCTGACTAACATAGCACTTACCAGTGAGTTTCCATGCTTTTTGAACTCTGTATCTATAAAATCTGAATATTCATTCATAGATTCAATGATAATTTACTGGGCATCTGTTATGTACAAGGTACTGTGATAGGTCAAGGAATAGAAGCAAAGATGGATTAGATACTGCTTTCAAGGACTTTACACTTTGATAAGAGAGATAAATTGTGTACATAATGAGGTGTAGTACAAGGTAGAAAATTATGAATGTCATAAGACAGATACAAGTAAAGTGCTTCAGAAATTTATCTGAGATGCATATGATAAAAATTTCTTAGTTCAGACCCTTATGAGTATGACAATTTATGAAGGTCAGAAGAAAGGCTTCCTATTTATATGTGCTATAGAGCAAAAGTTCAAGCTGTTAGGCTTTCTTTTTCCCTACGTTCTCATTTCTCTGTGCAAATGGAATCTAAGCTTGTTACGTGTTGAATTGTGTTCCCCCAAAATTTATGTATTGAAGTTCTAACCCCCAGTACCTTGGAATGTGACCTAACTCAGAGATAGGGTTTTACAGAGGTTATCATGTTAAAAATGAGATTATGAGAGTGGGCCTTAGTCCCATATGACTGGTGTCCTAATAAAAGGGGAAATTTGGAGACAGATAAGTACACAGAGGAAGGAACACCAAGTGAACATCAAGACAGATATAAAGGTGATGTGTCTGCAAGTCAAGGAAAGCCAAGTATTGCCAGCAAACCACCAGAAGCTAGGAGAGAAGTGGGAAACAGATTCTCCTTCACAGCTCTCAGAAGGAATCAACCCTGCCAACACCTTGATCTCAGACTTTTAGTCTTCAGAACTGTGATAAATTTCTGTTGTGTAAGCCCCTCAGTTTGTGGCACTTTGTCACAGAAGCCTTAGCAAACCAATACATCCCCTAGATGTATGTGACTGGAATAGGAATAAGCGCCTGTGACTATTTAGCCAACTCTATGTTCCAGCAACTCATTATCTAGTTCTCTTTCCTCCTCTTTACTGGCAACAAGCTAGGTTGATTAGAAAAACGTGGCACGTAACCAAAAATTTCTGGCTCTCATTGCCTGTGGTGGAAGAAAGGAAGAAGGAAATAACTGGGGGGAGGGAGGGTCTTAAGTTGATTTTTCAAAACATCTGATTAGGCTCCTGGAAAAGAAACAGAGGGATGGGTAGGTGCTCTCGCGTGTACACATGCACCTGTTGTCACTGTTCCTTGGTTTGCCTTCTTTCCTTCTCCAGTGAATGTCTTTTAAACATGATTGTAATGTTTTTCCCCAAGAAATGCAGTATAACAGAAATTCCAAATTTTAATATGCTCTAAAACCTTTCAATGTTTGTGTTTGAAATTTTCTCAAGTTTATATGGGTGTGAATAACATTGAGATTATTTCCCTCATGTTATCGCAATGGGTTTCTAACTCATTGAGTCTCTGAGCCTTACACGCACCAACACGGAGCACTCCCTTTGGGCATATTTCCCACTTTTGGTCTCTCATGCTCTTTTCCACGTATAAGATGTGACATGAAGTAATAACGCTAGCTCTTAATATTTTTTTGGATAAGTGTTTCTGAAAGCAATTTCAAATGAGGAGAACCAAAGTATTTAAGGTAGTGTTAGATCTCTGGTAGACTCTACAGTTTCCCCTTGTGACCACTTTAAAATGCAAATCTTTTTAGTTACCCAAATTCTGATTTTTCTTTAAATCTCACTAGTTTATAGTCCCAGCTTAGATTCTACACATACATTTTGCTTCTCCTAAAGGCAAGCCAGGCATTGCCAATGTCCTTATAGAGTGACAAAATGTTCATTCCTTGCTAGACACCTTTCAGAATAGATAAATGACACATTTTCTGCCCTTTAGGGAGGATAAAAAGAATAATGAAAAAAGTGGTTTTCCCCAAATGCATATATTAACATTTGACTTCATAAAAAATGCTCATCTAAAGAACAATAATTTCCCTTGAAGTTAAAAAGTTTCATGATAGATCTAACAGTAAAGGGAAAAGGAAAAAGGTCATGGGGTTAATAATAATAATTAGCACTTATGTTGGCACTTTCTATCTTCAAAGCATTTTGTGAAGGATTAACTTGTTATTCTTCTCAACATTTTGTCAAGTTTATAAAGCTTTAGGCTTTCTTATGTTCCCTCGAGTACAATTCCATATAATATGTGAACATTCCTTTGATTTTTGCATACAAACACTTCTGTGGTTCTGATGAGCTCTAGTGCTGTCTCATACCCAGTAAGCTCACAAAATTTGGTGAGTAGAATCGATGGTACTTCCTGGGTCCAAAGACCCACTCAAAATTGAGGGGTCTGACTAGAGAATGAATTATCACTTCAAGTACCCAACCATATTTTATCAAAATTGGCTTTTTAATATTTTTCTTCACAAATCATGAGTTCTTTAAGGATAGGAACTGTCTGTTTTTCATGTTGGTTACAAGGATCATCTAGGCTTGTGCTGGCTCAGATAAATGCTTAATAAGCATTTGTTGAACAATAAAAATCAAGTGTTTACTGATAAGTCATTATTAAATTGTGAAGAATAAATAACATATGTTATCTCTCCCGCCCTCAGGAAATTTGTACAAAAGAGGAAGCAGGACTTGTATACAGGAAACAACTAAACACAAAATACAAAATACAACTAAGTGCTATAATGTGTGGTTGAAGAAATGAACACTAGGGCAAAATTATATTTGTTTTGTTTTGCTTTGCTCTGTTTTTGTTTTGTTTTGTTGCCTTCTTAGTCTATTAACCCCACTTTCTTCCTTTGGGATGTTACAGTATGTTAAATATTATATTTACTAGTCTGCTTAATAAAGAAACTTCATCAATTTGGTAAATACATATATATAAGAAAAGTTTCTTTCTGTAGAAAACAACAAAAGTACACACAGAAACACACAAATACAAATACACACATACAACATACACTGAACTTTAATGGTGACCCTTAGTATAAATTACAGCTTCATATATTTTGAAGAAAAAGTATAACAGCTCCAAGTTTTACTTGAAATTTCATAATATTTTTTTTTGTGAATTTTGTCAGCATATTCTGCAGGTACCATAAACTGACATATCCAAAACAATTCATTATGTTCCCCTGAAACCCAAACCTGTTATTTTTCCCAGCTATGAAGGCCACCAAATGTAGGCTACAATCCTGACTCTTCCCTGTCGAACATCTCTATCTCATCAGCCACAGAGTTCTACTTAGTCTACCTCGTCAATATCCCTTCCACGCATCTCCTTTCTAAACCCACGGTTTCAGCCACGCTTCAGCACCATGGTCAGCGGATCATGCAGTCTCACTCTACTTTACCCGCAGCTCCCCCACTCCACCCTCAGATTCTCCCCTCTCCAAGACAACCTTTACGCCATCACCTATGCCAGTTACCAATTGGTTGTCTCTAAGTCCCAAATATACCCTTCTCTGCCCTGCATCGTGGTACTGGAGCTGGACCTAAATTTCTTTTGTGAGCGGGCACAATGTTAGGCCTTGTCAGTAGTGGGCGCTAGAGGGACACTGCACGGGGAAGGGGCTTCTCTTCCTCATTCCAGCGCTCTCCTGACAAAGCGCCGAGCCCCTTTTGCCCCTTTTGCCCCTTTCCAAGCAAGAGGCAACTCCCTTGCCAGCAGCACGCTGAAGACCCAGTGATACAAACCCTCTAAAGAATTTCACCACCACCGTAGCAGGTGGCCTCCTGCTCGGTATCCCAGTCTGCATCACCTCAATGAACGTCTCTGCCATCCACTAGACCACATTGGACGAATCACAGCCTTGAAGCTGGGAGGGACTTCCAAGTTTGTTCCTTCTTTGAATGCTCTCTTTCAGCCCTATGAGTAATTACTGCCCCTACATCTCATTCCTGTTTGCTTGAGAATTCCCTTTATACTTCTTAGTAGGGAATACCCTTCAATTAGTTCATAATTTTTATACAGTATTACATTTTCCCTGTTCAAATTACAGTCATGTGTCACTTAATGATGGGGATACATTCTAAGAAATGCCTAGTTAGAGGACATCATCATTATGCAAACATAATAGAGTGTACTTACACAAACCTAGATAAGATAGTCTACTACTACATTCATAGTGTACCAACGTAAGTACAAACCTGTATGACATGTTACTGTACCAAATACTGTAGGCAATTGCAGCACCATGGCAAGTGTTTGTGTATCTAAACATATCAAAACATAGGAAAAGTACAGTGAAAATATGGTATTATGATCTTATGGGACCACCACACTATATGCAGTCTCCAGTTGACTGAAATGCCCTTACACAGCACATAACTATCATATTGTGGTTTCTGTTTCCTGACTGAACTCTGACTGGTTCAACACTTTTGCTCTTTCTAAATATAAATTGAATCATATCAACTCCTGCTAAAAATCTTCAATGACATATCCTATATAGCACTGAATCTAAAATATCTCTAGATCCAAAAAACAAAAGTCTAGTTAGGAACTATAATCACTTAATTTGACTAACTCCATGAATCAGACGACTTAAATAAGGATTAAACTGCTGCTTGTGTTTGTGCTTGGGAGATGTGATATCTGGCCACATGGTGACTCAGACATGCCCTACCCTCTCTTGTATATGAAGCTCACCTCCAACTAGAGCCACTGGACAACAACACAGAAACACCCATTTCACTGCTCACAAAGTTTCATG
This sequence comes from Varecia variegata, assembly GCA_028533085.1. Taxonomy (NCBI): domain Eukaryota; kingdom Metazoa; phylum Chordata; class Mammalia; order Primates; family Lemuridae; genus Varecia; species Varecia variegata. The sequence continues at coordinate 23,079,672 of CM052445.1, read as the reverse complement.
ATACCCAGGGGTAAAACAAAGCCAACCATAACAGTACTGAGTTTTTCCCATCATTCCAGCTCAGTCCAAAGGCCTTCATCACATTCCCTGAAATGAGAGATGAAGTCCACTGAAAGAATTCAGGGCATGTCTAAGATAAACTTTCCTCTTTGCTTAAGTCATCTCAGAAACGGTTGGCTCAACCTATTTCACTTTAAAAGGCCTGCAATCGTGTGGCAATGAATGCAGTTCCAGGCTGCTGTATCTTGTTCCCTTTCCTGCGGACATCACCAGAAGCCCAATTCATCACATTCTTAACAGCACTCTTCAGATTTATCTGTCAGGGCAAAGGATCCAGATTAAAAATGAAACAACCATTTCACTTTCTTGACAAGGGGAGACCCAGTCTGCCAAATTTCCATCCCTATCACTGGAGAACAGGACTTCAGGAAATAAATAATAAATGCTTTCTGACCTAGGGCCACCTAGCCTGGAATACTTAGGGGCATCTTATCTTAGTGCAACAATTATTCCAGTTAATAGGTTAAGGGATATATATATAAGATTACTGGTAATCCTTTCACACTGTTGTTCGGTGCTTATTTGAGATGCAGGGCACACATATTTAAGGATTAGCTCCCTCTCTCTGTACTCACACCCTTGGAGTGATACCACTTCCTGCTGTCTTCTCTTGTGGAATAGAAATGAAGAATAGTTACACTAGGGGAGTTATTACAATCAGGCTCTTTTATATCTTTAAGGCAATTACAGGCAAAGACAAGAGTGCCTAATGCACAGCATTTCCAGAATTTGTAATTTCGGCATCTTATCTTGCCAAGCCATGATAACATCCAGATGTTGCCCTATTGAAAGGTGTTAAATAGAATAAACCTCAAGCCAAGAGTGCTTCCATGTTATATTTTGGGGACTTCCAAAATGTAAAGTATATTTTTTTCTTTAAAATATCAGAACTTCAGTAGTTTAGGAAATAATGTTCTAATCTGCATGAGGTCTTAACATTTAATAATAATAATAGCAGCAGTAATATTTTATTTCTTCATTTAACTACCACTTATATAGTGTTGGCGGTGCTTTTCAAATGTTAACTCATTTAATTCCCTCTGTGCTCTCCCCTGGAACAACAACCTGAACCACAAATTTCTCCAGATTAATTGTTATTTAATTCCTGTTGGACAATGTAAAATGCCACTCCTTCCAGGGTTGTTGGAATGTAATCAAAAGGGAAATGACCCTCATTGAAGACTTGCCTTTGCTAGGAGCTCGGATAGGGGTGGGCTTCATAAATCCACAAGGAGAAGGTACTAAGCTCATTGACAGAGTTTATCTAAGAATTAGGGAGGAAAAAAATGAAACCTAGAGTCAATATTTCCCAGGCAAATTCTGGGCACAAGTTATCTAGGAGAGATTTGGAGGTAACAGGGTTTTTTCTGGAATGCACCACCCATGCTATAAAAGGACCTACTCTACTCATTTAGCGAGTCCTTACCAAATGCCTGTCATGCTTGTATGACATTACATCTCTGCAGGCACGTGCAGGAACAGAAACAGCCCCTGCATTCAGTGATCTTATGGTCTCAAAAACACGGGCCTGCAGTGCGCTGGGTGCTGGCAGAAACACTGGCACAGTGTGCTGCTGGGGCACAGAGGAAGGACACGTAATGCAGCACGTGGACCTCAAGGAGGGCTTCCCAAGGTCTAATGAGAGACCTGAAAAATGAGAACAAGTTACATAGCCAAGCCCACCAAGCTAGCATTGCCAACCAGTCCCCCAAACCCTGAGTTTTTGCTGCCTTTGCCCTTGAGACTGTCCTTTCTTTTGAGCTGAGTGTCTGGGGGTGGAGGAATAACTTTAAAAGTCCAGTATAAGATGTATCTCCTTAGATCTGTCCTGTTCTAGAATTTTTTTAATGATGAGGCAGGCATTCTCACTAGTTTCTTATCCCAAGAAGACTCTTTATAGCATTTCCCAGCTCCTTCTGGGAGTGAGCATATAAACTTTCTGGCTATTGTTAGCAAGGAGATGCAAATGACACCCGCAAACCCCTTCCCCTATGTACCTGGATGACGGCAGGGCTAGCTGTGTGTCCTATGGACAAGAAGGAGAGAGAGATGCTTATCTTAGATCCACCGACAATCTTCCTCCAACTTGCCAAACCCCCAGCTCAGAAAACTGGAGCCAATCTGAAGCTCAACTCATCCTAGGGGAATTGCATCTTTGTCCAGGGATACAGCACAAGGTCAAGGGGCCTAGGCTGCTGCATGCCATGGACAAGAGATAAGAATGGGAGGACCCTCTGGGTCACTGTTGAGAAGTAAAATGCAGAGGTTGTTCATAGCAGGAGTATCCTAAGAATTCCAAAATCAGGCTACCCCTCTACCAGGCAAGAGGACAACAGTGAGACACAGGGAGAAGCCTGAAGGGTCAGGAACCATGAGGAGCTTATGTGTAGAGAGACTCAGAGAGAAGAAAGAAAAGAGAGACCTGGAAGAAACTTCAGGGAGCCAAAGAACAATCAACTACAGAGAATTTATGCATGATCTCTACAACCAGGAGAGGAACATGCTCTGAATCCTTAGAGGAAGCCAAAAGGTAGCCAACACCTTCATTTCATAGCTGGCAAAAGAAGGAAAAAAAAAAATCACTTACTTAGTTGTTGCTAAAGATTGTCTTCTGCAGAGATGCTTCAGAGGAGAAAACTCAGGCCAGAAACATACTGCCTGGTTTGTTCTTGTGTTATGGCTGCCACCTCTCACTCCGCAAACTACTTCTTTTCTAAGCTGCTCGGATCCACTAAGACCTACATTTTATATGGGCCTCACAACAGCCCCACGCCCCGCCTGTCTGGAATAAGGGCAAGGAGAAAAGCATTCCCCTCCTACCAAAAGCAAGGCATGAAATTCAGTGTAACTCCAAGAGTTTTTATGAGCACACATTAATTTGAGGACATAAAGATGAGAAAAACATGTCCCTTCCCTTCCTGGAAGAGCTCATAGTCCAAAGTAAAAGACAAATTGATAAAAGTCACTGAAAAACAATTCAGGCCCTCATTTATTCATTCATTCATTTATGCATTCAACAAACGTCCCCTGCTCACAGTCTGGAAGTAGAAGTACATGCACAGTGGTACATGAGCACAGAGATGCTACTACTCTACCGAACAGAACCCAAAACAAGTAGGAGGAAACCAAACAATCCAAGCTAAGAAAGGATTCCAATGGGTGCTTGGTCACCCTGCTGATTAAGTCCTTACGTCAAAGTGAAGGTGAGAGTTGGGATGTTTGTAGTTAGCAGGGAAGAGAAGTGACATTTATTCAGCACTTTCCTCATAACATCCCTGAGAGGCCCATGAAGAGTATAAGCTGTTTGAGGGCAAGAGCCTTGTCCCACTTTCCCTAGTATCCCAGCCCTTCATCAGTACCCAGTACATAATAGTTAATAAATAGGTTTCCAACAACCTGAAATTTTCCAATTCTTGTTTTTCTAACTTTACAGATAGCACCAAGGACTGAAAAGCCATAAAAAATAAAGGAATAAATTCTTATGTACTACTAAATTCCCTAATAGCTTGACTTTAAAAGTATTTTTAACTCTTTTTCTCTATTCTTGGTAGAAGGACAAGGCTAACACTTGGGTTGAGTTCTCATTTTATAAATTATTCTTTAAAAAATCAAGTTTTTGTGGCATATGTATACCATGGAGTTCTACTCAGCCACAAAAAACAATGGTGATCTAGTACCTCTTGTGTTATCCTGGATAGAGCTGGAACCCATTCTACTAAGTAAAGTATCACAAGAATGGAAAAACAAGCACCACATGTACTCACCATCAAATTGGTATTAACTGATCTACACTTATGTGACATATAGTAGTAACGTTCATCGGGTGTCAGGCAGATGGGAGGGGGGAGGAGGGGATGGGTATATTCACACCTAATGAGTACGGTGTGCACCGTCTGGGGGATGGACACGCTTGAAGCTCTGACTCGGGTGGGGCAATATCTGTAACCTAAACATTTGTACCCCCATAGTATGCTGAAATTAAAAATAAATAAATAATCAATTTTTTCAACTGTCTTAAGAAGTCTGTAAAACAAGGTCTGTGAGGTTGCAGAGGGGGAAAGAATCAGAAATCAGGAAGCAGCAGCTGGACCACAGGTGTTTGTTCTACATTCATTCTAAACATTCATCAAGATCTCAGAAAGGGAATGTCAAGCTTGCCACATCAATAAAGTTTCTATAATGTTTCATCTCTGGATTTTCAGAATGATTTGGTAACTCTGTTTCTCAAGCCTGCACATCTCGAGCAAATGAGTATGATTATCGGTGTCTTAGCCCAGTAGACTCTTGTCAAAAAGCTCCCGGTCCCCTGTGAGAAGTCAGCTTTCTTCCAAAATGGTGTTTAAGGGGACATATTCCTTCAATGCCTCCTGGAGACTAGGGAATGTCCAAATCATGTCCCCATGCACCTCAGGCCCATCTTGCTCCCTGGCTGGGTCAGTTTACGGGGCTTACTGTGGGCTCCACTACAGCAGCGTGGACAAAGGACAACACGGAGAGAGGTAACTTTTTAAGCATCACACTTACGCTGCTGCAACCTTGGAAGCAACATTTCATCAGAAAAGAAATCAGCACTTGAGGCCCAACAGCGTTTCTCAACAACCACGACCAGAAAGCATTTGAATGTGCTGCCCTAGTAACACCGGCTGACCTCGGAGAGCTGCCTTTACTCATTAATAGCAGTTCCTGAGTCTCGCCAGTTAATACAAGACACTCTCCAGAGACATGCTCCATCACTTCTCATTTGGCTTCAAGGATCTTGATTGCAACCCAGACACTCGGAATTTAAGAGGAGTGGAGCAGGGAGGAGGGAAAGAGAGGTAGCAGAGAAGGAGGCCAGGATGAGGTGGTGCTGAGGGAGAGAAATGGACGGACCGACTGGGAAGGATGGACAGACACACAGAAAGATATAAGGAGACATGACAACAAGGCAAAGACAAAATAGAGGGAAAGAGAGGAGAGGCTCGGTGAAAACATCATTTTTCAAAGCAGAGCTCATTATTCTCTTTGCAGACATGTTAGTTATAGGTTTCTAATCCCACTGACGTGGCTCGCCTCATATTCTAAGGGCTGACAATGGTTATTTCCTGAAGGGCCTGCTGAGTGGAGTTGAGGCGTGGGTTAGGCTGGCAGAGGAGCTGAAAGGAGAAGGGAACGGCTTTTCAATTTGGAGAATGATTTCCAGGAAGGAAGGCTGTTATCCAGGGAGAAAGATGTACGGCCCCTCCTCACAAAGGCAGCACACATTTAGAGCTGACTGCAAAGAAGAATTGTCTGATAAAATGTTTGAGAGAAATAATTTGAGGGTAATGGAGAGAAAATAAAGGCTTATATCCATATTATCATGCCTGTGCTTGCTAATTAAATCCTTTTTTTTCTATTTCCCTCATTCTTGTTTGTGCCTCTATTTTTTGCATTAAAAAAAAAAAAACACAAAGGCTCACCATGTTTCCAGCAAAAAGAAAAAAAAAGATGAGTAATTTCTATACTATATTATTACATCAGGAAAATTTAAATTTAGCGTTATCAATCTTTTTTGTTCACCGAATATGCTGTTAATTTGAAGAACAACTGTTTAGTTCTTTTTAGTTTATCAAGTGTGAGTTTAATTAATCACAATGGAATCCTATTCAAACTATTTTCCAACCCAAGAGGCAATTGTTTCCTATAGCAGGATGTTTCCCTCTAACTAAAGACAGCATTAAACTAGAGAAAACATTAAAACCCTGATGCACATCATAATGAACTCCATGCAAAGTAGTTATATTAATGTAATGGAGTTGAGATCTTAATTGCACTCGTGTTTATATTTGCAACCTCCTTTTTTAAAGCCTTTTTATTTTACTAAATGATTTGAACGACGAGGTAGGAGAGGTTACATGGCCTGCTAAATAGAGATGGGTTTCATCACACTAAAGGGGGAAAAAATGAATCTGGGAGGGAAGACTACCTAATTTAATTTTGCAAAGTAGGCTTTATTCTCAGTTGATAATGGCTAAAATTGCTCTGTGAAAGCAATCTTTCCGGAGCCAGAAAATGTTCCCTGGACGCTTAAAAAGAAGCATGTCCAAGAGCCCTTTTTGTTCCTCCCTATGACAACCATTAGCTGCCACTGAAAAACCTCCAGCTTGAGTGCTGAATTCTGTACAAAGCAATTTAGGCAGATGCAGCCTCTGGCCTCTGATTTGGAAGAGCTGGTGTATGTTAAGATAATTTCCAGCCAAACTGAAGATGGGAGAGATTGCACAGTAGGAAGTGGAAGGGAAATCCCCCATAAAGCCTCCTATAAAATAGACATTCAATTAAGAACTACTGCCTGATGAATGACTGAGTAAATGAATGAATGAGGGAATGAATGAATGGATAAATGAATCTATCAGGGCATTGAGTCCAAGGATGGGGTCCCTTCCCTCTCCACTCTTTTTCCTGTCCCTGTCCAGTAGACATAGACCAAGAGAAAATATACTCATTTCCTAATTAAAACGCATTAATGCACACACTGGACTAACATGACACTTCCTTCCCAAAGCTCATCCAAGAGTCATCCTGTCCTGCAGAAAAAAGGAGTGGTGGTGTTCACTAGGTCATGTGGTGTGGTGCTCATGAGAAACTTCTCTCAGTTCTCAGCGCTTAGAGTTACTGTTCTTTCCCAGAGCAAGGAGTTGTTTTGTTATATGGATACTAATAATTGTATAAGCTGATCTTGTTCAAGTTGCTGGGGAGCTCAGAAAAAAATCTGCAGTCATCTCTATAGTGCCTGTGGTCCTCAAGGCAGGCCAGGGAGGCCCTAAACCCGCCCTCACTTGATCCTCTATATAATTTAGAGATTTAGGGCCTGGCACAGTGGATCACACCTGTAATCCTAGCAACTCTGGAAGGTCAAGGCAGGAGGATCACTTGAGATCAGGAATTCGAGACCAGCCTGAGCAAGAGTGAAACCCCGTCTGTATAAAAACAATAATAGATAAATAAATAGATTAGAGATTTATACCAGGCAGTGGGAAGCCAGGAGTATTTTCCAAACAAAACAACCACGTGGTGAACTGTACTTCTTAAAAAGGAGTCTATCTGGATTGGAATGAAGAGGTAAGGGAAAGGACTGGTTAAAGGGGTGGGAGTTCAGTGTGAAATGTTGAGGACAAGGATCAGAAGAAAACAGATAGATGAATATTCCTGAGCTGGAATCGCAGGGCTCCTTAACCAACTGCACATAGAACAAGGGACAATGGTGCATCACTTGGGAGAGGGAAGATGTACCTGAGGCTAGGAATCAAAATCCAGACAACAGGAGGAAGACAGCAGGGATGAAGGACAGCTAAGTGTGAGGTGCCTGCAGGACATTCAGGTAGACAGCAGATAGCTGAAAATATACATCTGGAGCTTGGGCGAGGCATCAAGCTTAGGGAATTAGATTTGACATTTTGCAGCATATAAATAGTACCTAAAAAATGATAAAGATCAGATCACTCGGGATATAAGCATGTACAATACAGACAGAAGGAAATATGGAGCCCTGAAATTGGGGATTATTTTTCATTTTATTAACATCAATCTTCTTTTCTGTCAGTTTTAAATATAGGCTGGGTTTCACCTCCCTATGGTAGTCTAGGGTAGCCATTCTTTTAGGCAGAATTATCAACCAGGTCATCTTTCACATGAGTTTGAGCACCTCTCCCAGGGAGGGCACTAAGGTCATTACAGCCATCCAGACTCCTTAAGATTTTTTGAAAAAGCACCATACGATAACATTAGCAAGAAGGCACCTCTCAGTGCTTGGGAAAGAGCACAAAATATCCCAGGGGACCAATGTTGTGTTTGAAAGAGGCAGCAGAGGTAGGAGACTGGGCTGCATTCCAGCATGAAGTGGTGTCTCAAGGCTATTTAAAATAAATCGGAAGCTATGAGCATTCCTTAAAAAAAAAACAGAGGAGTGTCAAGAAGTGGTAAGGAACTATGTTGATGTCCAGAATGTATAAACACAAAGGAATGGAAACTACCAGCTGGTTTTAGGTGCAGGTGAATGACATCAGGGGTTAGGATGCTGCAGTGTTTAAAGAATTAAAAGAACAAAGAAAGTGAGACAGAAAAGAGAAGGGCAAGAAAGAGAAACATCCTTGAAAGGAAATAGTACAGAAGAGCAGGGGCAAAGGCAGCCCACGGGAGCCAAAAGTGCTAGTCTGAGAGTAAGGGCAGGGCCTGGGGTCACGGAAATAGCCAAAAGACGAAGACAGAGTGACCAGAAAGAAGAGATCAAGGACAGACAGGATTCCTTCGGGTCAAGAATAGAGATGTAACCACTGAGAAGAAAAGAAAGGTTGTTGCTGAATCAATACATTTTTGACATGATGCAACAGACCGGAAGAAGCCCTGAACTCAAATACAACCAGTACCTCACAATATGACTTTATCTGGAAGGAGGATCTTTGTAGATTTAACCAATTTAAGATGAAGTCGTTAGGAAGGGACCAAATCCAATATGACTAGTACCCTCATACAAGGGGGAAGTTTGGACACAGACACACACGGAGAAGATGATGCACAGAGGCAAGGAGAACATCATGTGAAGACAGAGGCAGAGATTGGGTTTGTGCTGCCACAAGACAGGAACACTGAGGACGGACAGCCACCACCAGAAGCAGGAAGAGGCAGGGAAGGATTCTCCCCTAAAGACTTCAGAAGGAGCATGGCCCTTGGAACTTCTAGTCTCCAAAACTCTGAGATAATAAATTTCTGTTATTTTAAGCCACTTAGGTGTTGGTACTTTGTTATGGCAGCCCTAGGAAACAAATGTAACAGAAAGAGATGGAGAGGGAGGTGGGAATTCACAGAGCGAGCTGAAACTTGCCGCGGACGGTTTCAACAGCAGGACGAGACCTTGCAATCCTACGCACTGGCACTGCTCAGGATTCTCTTGATTGCAGTTAATAATGTGCTGCAACCTGAGGTCTGTGGGACGAGAGTGGGCGAGGTAGGAGGCGCAAGAAGACAAAACAGCAGGGCGAGTCCAAGGCAGGGCGGGGGCTGGGGCCACAGAGGGCAATGGTCTATAAGAGAGTAACACATTCCCTTCGTCCAACTGACAGAGAAGCAGCAACATAGGTCAATGGGGAACAAGACAATTATGGAATATGGTACCATAAGCATTCTTTCTTTTAAAAAAAAATCATAGCATTCACATTATTCTGGCAGAAAACTCAAAATAGCAACATTTATGTCACATTTACTTACCACGTTGCTAATAAGGCAGACAGAGAATTAGGAAATTAGGCAACATGGAGAAATAAGCATTTAAAACAAAGAGATATTTGAACAACAATTGAAACTCAATAAGGAAGAAGTTAAATCTTTATGTTATTTGAGAAGTTTATCCATCAGAAGGGAAGGGGGAAGGGAACCTCATTTATTGAGTGTTACTTGGTGCCAGACCCTTGTTCATCATGGAACACAGGTGCTTCTCTTAGTCTCCACAGTGGCTCTGGTTTGCAAGTGAGGAAACAGAGACTCAGGAAGGTGGAGACAAGTGCCTAAGCTGAGGAGAAGCAGGGCCCGGGCTGGGGTTTAAACTCCAATATGGTGGACTCCACAGGCTTGCTCTCCACCCCTCTCCATGAGGACCTGGGAGGATGCAAATTAGAATTAAATTTCTCAGGAACCGAAAGAGTCAGCAACAGAAATGGGCTGAGATACGTTAAAAGGAGACCATAAGGGGGGGTCACCCAAGCAGCCTATCTCAGTGGGAGCCTGGAGCCCAGCTTGGGCACTTGCTCAGCTCCCAGCCTCTCCTGAAGAAGTCAAATGGCTGTGCTCTCCCCTCCTTCCTCTCTCCCTCCCTTCCCTCCTCTCTCTCTCTCTCTCTCTCTCTCTCTGAGGCATCCCAGCTCCCCACTGGAAGAGGCCCTGGCTCCACTCCCTGGAGCCTCCAGCCCCGCCCCAGCCAGGTGTACTCCCCACATCCTGAAGTAGCTCATTACAATCAGGGGCTGAATAGTAAAACAGAAATTAAATTGACACTTTGAAGCATTAATCTCAGCACAAATTAATATTCATCAACATCTGCTATTTGTTCAGGTGAATGTTCAGCTTAAACAAAAAAAGAAAATAACCGTCTTTCTACCCGGAGACAGCGAGCAGCCGAGAACAGGGAGACGCGCAGGCCCCATGGGTGGGGGAAGGGCCCGGCTCCCCTCGGGGGTGGCAGCCGTGACAGACCTCCCGGGGGACCAAGCAGATTTTTCAATAAGTCATTTTTATGTGGCCACTGTTTTCTTTCTGCCTCTCAAGACACTGCCATTCCTTCTCAGGAGGGAGGGCAAGGGAAGCCGAGTGATGTTTATTCCGTCTCAGTGCTTGGCAGCCGGTGCTGCCTCTGTTGTCTGCCATTTGATCATCATCATCTGGGCAAGAGAAATTTCTTCCCTGGAAAATTACCAGCTAAATTTCAAAGTGTGTGTGGAGAGAAGTTTGCAGGAGGACAAGATGGAACACACGGGGAGTTCCACATGGACAGAGAGTGAAGCGATTACACAGTAAAACCCAGTACTGTTACAGCCAAGGGGGGTGTTTGACGGTGTAACACGGAAAGTATCATTGAGTCAATAACATCTTTGGAGCAAGGGAGTATTTTTTAGATCGTAACCAAGCTAACAGTTGTTCTCTTCCTGCCGAAAAGCCAGGAAAACTTCTGAAAGCCCTCCCATGACTCCAGGCCAGGGCAGATCTGAGAGATACTTAGAAAGATAATCTGCTCCCTGGGCAAAACGGTGACTTCAAAGAGCACTTTGGAGAATGTATTTCTTTACATTTCAACATTTCTCCTCTCTCTGTCCCAGATAGTTAAACGAAGCCACTAAAATTGTAGGAATATAGTTAATGAAGAAAATAAACAAATCAAAAGACTACGAGTTCTGCATACTTCTGGGAAAAAAGTGTCTCATGATGACTGATGGGGCATGCATAAATCTGGTAACCAGCCTACTCCTGTGTTGAACAATGCTGGAGGGATTTTAATTTTGCAGAAGTTCACATACCATAAATGAGCGGAGAGTATACTAATTAAGAGGAAGGACTCCAAAGTTAGACTTTGGAGCTGTCTTACTTGCTACCTGTGTGATCTTGGGCAACTCACTTAGCTTCTCTGTGCCTCAATTTTCCTTATATGTAGAATGTGAGTGTTGTGATGATTAAATGATTTGATACATATAAAGCATTTGAACCAGTATTTGCCACCTTTTAAGTATTAGATAATTGCTAGCTATTGATATAAACTTAGCAATGAAAAGTTTGTATTAGAAAATCTCTGGTCATCTACAGCCATACCACTCTGAACACGCCCGATCTCATCTGATCTCAGAAGCTAAGCAGGGTCAGGCCTGGTTAGTACTTGGATGAAAGAAAGTCTCTGGTCATTCTGTTAATAAAGATTGATATTGCTGACAGTGTAGAATGAATGAGCCCAAACTGAAACTAGTCAATAAGTTAAATCCATTCTATTTATGGGAGGGAAGGGAGGAAAGAGATAGACCAATAAATTAATGAATATACAAATTAGAATAATATTAAATAGTGATCACAGCAATGCAGAGAATGGGTCTCTCTTAAAACGTAAGGACCCATTTTAAGCTGAGTGGTCAGGGAGCCCCCTGAGAAGGTGATATTAAAGTGGAGATCTGTATGAGAAGAACCAACCATTTCCACATAGACCAGGGGGAAAGTGATCGAAAGAGCGGAATACCTGATACAAAGCCCCTAGGAAGGAACATACTTGGCGAATTCGAGAAACAGAAAGAAAAACAGAATTAGCTGGAGTGAAATGAGTAAAAGAAAGCCTAGTAAAATAAGAGGTGAGAGAGTTAGGCAGCGGCTAGACATGTTGGGCTCTGCAAAACAATAAGAAATTGGATTTCATGCTACAGTGCAACAAAAGCCATTTGGGAGTTTTTAAGGAGGGGTTCAGCATGATGTGCTCTATGATTTTAAAAGATCACTCTGGGGCCATGAGGTAGGCAGCTTCTGACCTGGCCACCCAGTGATCCTACCTCCTGGAGTTCACGCACTTGTATAAACCCCTCCTGGTCGCTAGTGGGCCAGACCTAGTGACTTGCTTCTAACTAACAGAACATGGCAATAGTGATGGAAGGGTACTTCCACGATTAGGTTAGAAAAGGCTGCAACCTGCTTTCTTGCCCTCTCCTTCACCCTAAGAAAGCCAGCTGCCATGTTGTAGGCTACCCCATGGAGAGTTCTGCATGACAAGGAACCACTGGGGGCCTCCAGCCAACAGTCTATGAGGAGCGGGTCTATCAGTCCCCAAGGAACAAAATCCTGCCAACAATCACATGTGTGACATAAGAGGCAGATCTTCCCAGTCCAGCCTTGACACCCGTTGCCAGAGAACCTAGCTAAGCTGTACCCAGATTCCTAACCCACAGACACTGTGAGGTAATCAATGTTGTTGTTTTAAGTCACAAAGTTTTGGGGTAATTTTTTACATGGTAATAAATAACTAATATAGGCTACTGCATAGGAGCTGGATTTTAAGAAGACAAGAGTGGAAGAAGAAAAACTGGTTGAGTGGATATGACAGTAGATGAGAAGAGAAATTGTGGTAACTTGGATTAGGACAGAGGTAGATGAGATGGAGTGAGGGGGACAGATCCCAGTTATACTTTGATGCTGTTGGGGGTAAAAGGTGGAAATAAGGCTAACAGTTTTTACTTGAAAAACTGTTACATCTACATCTACATCTCTGTTACATCTACAGAGATGGGGGGATGGTAAGAAGCATGTTTGAGGGTCAAGGGTTAATGTCAAGCTTTCTGCTTTAGTCACATTGAGTTTCAGATAATGTTTACTACATATCCATGTGGAAAGATCAAAGAGACACTTGGATAATTGGATTTAAGTCTGGAGTTCTGGGAAGAGATCAGGGCTGGAAAGTGGATTTGGAACTCGTGAGCATTTACAGGTGATACTTAAAGTCATGCTACAGGATGAGGCCCCTTACAGAATGTATCAGTTACATTGCTGCATAACAAGCCACCCCAAAACTTAGTGGCATACAGCAATCATTTTATTATGCTCACAGTTTCTGCAGGTCAATAATTTATCAGAGCACAGCAGGGAGGGCTTGTGTCTGCTCCACCATGCCCGGGTGCCCAGCTAGGCTGTCTGCTGCAGTCCTACGCATGGCTTCTCTGGGGACTTGGGCTTCCTTACAGTGCAAACTCCTAGTGCTGGCAGCTCAGGCTTCCAAAGACCAATGTCCCAAGAGAACAAGGCGGAAGCTTCATGGTCTTTTCTCACCTAGCCTCTGGCGTTATAAATGCTCTCTTCTGCTGCATTCCAGTGATTACAAATGAATCACTATGTTCAACCCAAATTCAAGGGGAAGAGACATATTAATAGACCCCAGCTCTGCATGAGAGGAGTGTCAAACAATCTGAAGACATGCTTTAAAACCATCACATAGGCCGGGCGCGGTGGCTCACGCCTGTAATCCTAGCACTCTGGGAGGCCGAGGCGGGTGGATCGCTCGAGGTCAGGAGTTCGAGATCAGCCTGAGCAAGAGCGAGACCCCGTCTCTACTAAAAATAGAAAGAAATTAGCTGGCCAACTAAAATATATATAGAAAAAATTAGCCGGGCATGGTGGCGCATGCCTGTAGTCCCAGCTACTCGGGAGGCTGAGGCAGGAGGATCGCTTAAGCCCAGGAGTTTGAGGTTGCTGTGAGCGAGGCTGACCCCACGGCACTCACTCTAGCCCGGGCAACAGAGTGAGACTCTGTCTCAAAAAAAAAAAAAAAAAAAAAACCATCACATAGATTTAATACATATAGAAAGGGAATTCTAAGGAGAGCCCTAGGGCACACCATTTCAATGTTGAGCAGAGGAATAACTAGCAGAAGAGCTGGAAACAAAAGTCAGGGAGGTTGAAGAAAACCACTGGACGAGTATGAGGTGATGGAAGCCAAGAGAAGGGTCTATTTCCAGAAAGTAGGAGTTGCTGTTGTGCTAAATGCTTCTGAAACAGTCGAATATGATAGGGACATGGAAGATTGGGGTTTGGTGACTGAAAGGTGCTGGTGAGCTTGCCAGGAGCAATCTCCATGGGGCGGCTGGGATAGAAGCACATTTAGATTGGGTTGAAAAGAGACCGTGTAGAAAGGAAAGAGGCATCAACCATGGCTGCAGCTGTGTGTGCACTTTAAACAGATCTCTTGCAAGACCCTAGTAAATTATAAGATCACAGAATCTTTGATTTAGAAGGTCATCTGGCGCATACACTTGAACATTTCTGGAGCTCATTACCTTTTACAGCATCCCATTTAGTCATTGTTAGAAAAGTTATTCCTTCCAAAGAACTCATTTCTGACACCCATTTGTCTTTGTCTGCCTGAACCAGCGCATAACCCCGGGAGTCACGTGCCACTTCAGGCTCTTTCCCAAAGACGAAGCACTCCCAGGGCCTCCAGATATCTGTGCACTTCCTGCTTGCTTGCCATTGCTCTCTTTGGGATGTGTTCAAGTGTGTTCCTGTCACTTCCACAGTGTGGCATTCAAAACCAAACTCAGCACCTTAGGTGCAGTCAGAAGATGCCACACTCTGGTCCAACCATTACCCCTAAGGCTGTTTTAGATTTTTGTCACACTGCTGTCTTATATAGTTGCAACCAAAAGCTGCCAGCTATCATCCATGTTGAGCCTTAATCATCATTCTTGTGATTAATAAATGTTCAATTATATATATATGTGTGTATATATATATATATATAGAGAGAGAGAGAGAGAGAGACAGTGTCTTGCTCTATCTCTCAGGTTAGAGAGCAAGAGGCATCATCATAACTCACTGCAACCTCACACTCCTGGGCTCAAGAGATCCTCCTGCCTCAGCCTCCTGAGTAGCTGGGACTACAGGTGTGCACCACCATGCCCAGCTAATTTTTCTACTTTTTGTAGAGACGGGGGTCTCACTCTTGCTCAGGCTGGTCTTGAACTCCTGATCTCAAGTGATCCTCTTGCCTTAGCCTCCCAAAGTGCTAGGATTACAGGTGTGAGCCAATGCACCTGGCCTAAATGTTCAATAATATTTGATGCAATAACCTCAACCACTTCTTCTTCCAAAGCCAAGCTAGATGCTGCCAAACCCAGGTACACTGAAAAGGAAGCCGGAAAGAAGTCTTCAACCCCACCCCATGTACCTTGTTGCTGTGGCTTTTTCCTTTGCACTAAGATGAAACACAGAGGAACAGGAAAAGCTCCTGAGGACACTGGTGACCCAGGTCAGTCTCTGGCAGGCCAGGAGCCTCTAAAGGGGTGAAATAGAGGTTGTGCACAAGTAGAACCAGGAAATTCCTGGACCAATGCCACAATTTACCAGCCTGAATACCCTTTAGGGCTTTTTCCTCTCTCCTTCCTAGGTACATGAAACTTATGAGAAATCAAATCAAAGTTCTCATTTAAAATCCACTCACGATATCTTTGAGCTAACTTTTTAAAACTTTGTCTTCCTCCTATTTTTCCTATGAAACTGTTTGAAAGTATTTCTAAGTCATATAAATGAATATTATATCTACAGACTTTTTTTTTTTTTCCTTTAAGAAAAGGTTTGGAAAGCTTGCATCACTCTAGAGAGACAAAAGTCCTGGAGAGTGAGGTAGGAAAACATTGGACCTATTCTAACAGCTCTGTCAGTGTAGCACAGGTATGTGCACACAAACACCTGCAGGCAGGTGAGGAGAAGGCCCGCTGTGCTAGTCTATGTCAAGAACCACTGCCTTTTGTTCTCTACTGGTCCCTGCCAGCCTGCAGCGTCGGGGCAAAGCAAGTGACTAATGTGTTTTGAACAAGTTGGATCGGGAGAGTCTCATTACCCGCATCATGACTTACCCACATTCTCTCCCTTCCCTTGAGAATTTGAAAGACTCTATTTAGATAAGAAGAAATAAAACATAAAAGTTTACCTATGAAATATTCATTTTCAGAGTCTTTGTTCCAGCTGCTCGGATTCAGGGTCTAATAGACCAATGGAGGATTAGAGGATGTGCTTTAGAGCCTTCTCCAAGTCTATCAAACTCTCTTCACATGCAGAAGGCTGGAGGGGTGCAGATTGTACCCAGAATAAATTGTGCATTTTTCTGTCTTTAGTATCGTGGTACATTGCATATAAGAATAACAATGATTATGAGCTCTCCATGCTGCATGATATAGAGGAAGGAGGTCAAACCATGTTCTTTGAAGTCAGACAGTCAGGAAAGCTATTCCAGACACTTTCATATGCTTGATTTGAGTCTTTAGGCAAGTTTCACAAAACCTTCAAGCCTCAGTTTCCTTAGCCTTAAAATAAAAATAAAAATGCCTTCTTGTAGGTATATTTCTGAGGTTTGAAGTGAAGTAACTTCACAGAGCATTTTTTAAATATATATTATTCATAATGCCATTTCATTTTTTGGCATCAGAACATATTTATTAGTGATTAAAAATGACAGATAACTTTTTAAAATGCCATAAATGCAGTACATAGCAGATGGATTCTGTATAAAAACTGAATAATTTAATTACAGCACAAGTTCAAGAAGTTCCCCCATAACTTAAAGTATAAGAGATAAATGTGATAAAGTATTAAATAGTTGAGAAACACAAGGGAAATGATCCAGATCTGGTATTTAAGTGTAACAAGAATTCCAGAAAGAGAGATCAGAGTATTCAAAAGATCAATAATCAAAGAAATAAAAGAAAGTCATTCCTGAGCTAAAAAAGATATGAGTCTTCAGTTTGAAAGGGTTCAACAAGTATCACATAATGAATAAATTGATACACACATCAAGACATATCTTGTATCCTCTTTTTATTTCAAGCATTAGGGGGGAAAATCCCATAAGCATGCAGCATTTTTTTTTAACTTCACAGAGCTTTGTATATAACAAATGGCCCATAAATTTTAGTTCCTTTGCATTTCTCTCCTTTTAATCCATCCTGCCCAAGGATAATATCAAATCTACCAAGAACCTTACTTTGATCAAGTCATTCTCCTCATTGCAACCTGAGGTCACTTCTCACTGTACAAAGGCTAAAGCCCAAATCCTATCATAACCCATCTCACCTTAACTTACCTTTCAAACCCTATCTTTCCCAAATACCAAAAAAGAAGCCTCAGCTCCCGGTAGCAGCATGATTGGCAGTACCCACTTTCTCTCCTCTCTTGTCCATCTCGGTGCTCTCATTTGCTTACGGCCTTGCCTCCTCTGGGGACTCCATTTTCACCCATGTCTGCCAATTAAAAGCCTGCAAATCCATTAAGAATCAGCTCAAATACTTTGTCCCAAAGACCCCAAGATGGGGGATGGGGTCACTCTTTCCTTCCTAAAACATGGTTTAGGACTAATTGTACTTTTCATAAACTACTTGGCAGATGCTATCTCTTATTGTTGTTTATATACACATCAGAGATACATGTTAAAAGATACAGTTTATCTGTTGATATTTTCATTTCTATTTCCCCCACTAGACTGTGAACTTTTTAGGAGCAGAGACTACATCTCATTGTCTTATATTTCTAGCATCTGACACAGTGCCAGATACCTACCAGGTGCTGGCGGTAGGTTTATTCAATCACCCAAAAGGTTCATCCAATAAGTTATCACCCTATATCCAAAAGGTTTACCCAACAACTCTTTGATTAAGAAGTGGTTACACACTCAAATCCTGCAGGCGCCAAGGTATATAATGTTAGTGGCTGACATGAGCTATGTCAAAAAGAATTAGGGAGCGTGGGGACCATGGCATTTTGGAGGAGGGCATCGCACCTCTAAATGACTAGTCTGGTAGTAATGTAGGCCCAGTATTACCAGATCATTTGATATTTTAAGAGAAGCCAGAAACCCATATTTTTGTATGTGAAATCTCCTGATTCTTAACCATTAGAAAATAAGACAATCATCTGTTGGTTGAAATATTGTGCAAGTCCATCATACAGGCCAACCCAAATACAAGTATGAGATGCATGTTTGCAACCATGAGACCTATGGATGTGGCAGGCCACAAGATGAGCAGGAGCTAGCCTGTTAGAGGCCCAGACTGACTTTGCAGAGTGACAGATAGAGCCAGAGAAACCATGTTGAGTAGGACTTCTCATTCCACCTAAGAGAGACCAACAGATGGAAAGCTGGGGAAAGAAGGGAGGGAAGGCAGTAATAGTCAAATTTCAACATGATGAGTGTGTGACATGTGGGACTTTTGAGTGAGTAACAGCTGCTCCTAGAACTGAGCTGAATGGGGATCCTCCCACACCACCTACGCAGTATAACCAGCTAACTGGTGACTGCCCTAACTCAGTCACCAAACCCACCTAGTACTCCTATCAGTAGGTAGCCCGATACATACTATTATCAGGTAGATATTAATGATTAATATTTAACAAGATAAATATTAATCAGCAATTTTAAAAGCTGAGGTCTAGATACTTCAAAAAAAAAGGAATGCAAATGGAAAACACACAATCACTAGAGAAATTATGCAAAGATATAGCCAAGAAAGTCTCCAAAGACTCCCAAGTCCAAAGAAGAAAAACAAAGAATCACAGCCATTCTTTGGGGGGACATTCTACTCACTAAAGAAATCTAATCATGATGATGCAGATCAAATGAAAATCTAAAAAATAGAGAAGCCATGGGAAAAGGGCTGGTGGTAAACACTGAATTCATTTACATGTAAAATAGGACAAAACAACTATAGTAATACACTGTAACGGTTATAAACAGAACATGTTATATAGAGGTTAATTGTATAAAAATAGTAATAGTTTCCCTATTTTCTTAAAATTTAGTCAATAAACACTGCCTACATTTGATACATGAAGTTTAAAAACATGACACCAATCTTTTAATATTCTTTTACAGCTTATTTTCTAGACTTTAAAAAATATATTGGGAACTAATATTTCTTATATTTGAAATATACTAATTTGCTTCATTTCACTATTTTAGGGTTTTTTAAGTTAATTCAAAGTAGAATTAATATTTTTTATTTTAAATAGTGTTACAGAATATTCCAGATTCAGTTTTCCTGTATTTATTTCTTCTGTCTGTACTTCTGCAAATGGAGAGATATGTACAATGACATTGCCAATAGTTAAGGATGGTTATTTCTGCATAGTGGGATCTGGAGTGACTTTTTTTCTTCTTTGTACCTTTCTTTGCTGCCTAATTTCTTTATAATGAGCTGTATTATTTTTATAAGCTCAATAGAATTATTATTCTTTTTGAAAATATGTACAATATTTGAGAGAAGCTTAATATTTGGCATCTCTAATTTTTATTTATTTATTTTTTTTTCTATTGCACAATTTTTATTGCTGGGGACATTCTTTTACCATTTCATCTTTACTATAGAAGAAATACAGACTTAATGGTTGTTCTACTTACGATTTTTCGACTTTACAATGGCATGAAAATGTTAGGCATTCAGTAGAAACTGTACTTTGAGTACCCATACAACCACTGTTTTTCACTTTCAGTACAGTACTCAATAAA
>CM052445.1:23038417-23059590 GCA_028533085.1 Varecia variegata | reverse complement strand
GTTCAAAGACAAAATAAAAAGTCTCTGATTTGAAATCAGAATCGGTCTGCTGACCTGCTAGCCACAGCTCGAATATTGCCATAAACCTTTGATGGAGGATTTCCCAGGATGAGGTTGCAAATGGCAGTTCTTGCCATCTTGATGTTTTGGAAAGAGCCAAGGATGTGAACTTTCACATCAGCCAAAACTATCCGAGTCCGTGTCACATTCTCTATGGTGAATTTAGTTTTCCCTCCTTTACCAGCAATTCTTCCTATTGCTCTGGACAGATGGTCTCCCTTTAGAGGCTTAACATCTGTAATTTCAAAAGACTCTAGGAAGAGATCATCCAACCTGATGAGGGCAAGTGCATCCTCCACCTGAAACCCAAGAATAAAGGCTTTCACAAAATCAGCGGCTTTTGTCAGAGCACTAACATCCTTGGTTTCTTTACAAGTCCGGATTTCTACATTCCTTGATTTCAAGTTAAAGCCTATCTGAAGTCCCAAATGTTCTACTATAGGAGTAAATATCTTCATCCAGTTTTCTTTTAATGGTGTGTATCTGTTCGCTGGGACTGGAATTTTCCTTGTTTCTTCTTTCCCACTCAGCAGCCCGTCCCCGGAGAGGGGCGGGAAGACGGGCCTCTTCGCCGGCCGGGCCTCCTCTGTGTCCATGCGGCCCGCGTCCACGCCCTCCCCCGCTGCAGACAGCTGATCAGCCTGTCGTTTCTTCGCCCGCCGGCCACCCTTGCGAGTGACCTGTGTGAACCCCTCCTCGGCCCCGGCGCTCTGCGCCTCCATCTCGCCTTCCATCCTCAGAGATCTCTAGCCGGCATCTCTAATTTTTAAAAAGTAATATGTGCCACTTCTTGTCTCTGCTACTTACTTAAACACCTTCTCCCTACTGATTTTCAAGCTCAGTGATGTTAGAGGGTAAACATTAAGCTATTTCAAACCTATAAGGAACCCTCAGAAATGCCATCTACCTTCTCAAACTCCTTACCCCTCTAGGGGTGATGCACTTAATCTAGTCTCAGGAAGGTTATGTGAGCCAGAGACCCTTTTTTAGTTTTCATCCTCTGGAGAAAGGCCTTTTACATAATGTTAAAGGGGTTAATACTCTTCCCACACTAAACAACATTATTCATAATGAAAATAATTGTGGTAAGTGGGAAGTTAAACTGCTATGCATATATAGCTTTTCTGTATGTTTGAAAAGTCTTCAGACTCCCTAACACCCCCCCAAAAAATGTCAAAAAATAAGATGGCAATTATTTTCTATCCAGTTTTTACCTACTCCAGAGTTTTCTTAACCAATCTTACCTTCTACATCAGTCTCAAAATAACCAAATGCGTGTGACCCATAGTTATTCTTAGTGCACTCATGTGCCCAGCAACTGATGCCATGGCCCACAGATACAAACCATTTGAAAGGCAAGGTAGGGAGAAGTCAGACAGGCTGGAAATAAGCCACGTACCTCCTGAGCAAGGACATGTCTAAAAGTAGAAGGCAAAAGCCAAGGTCTATGAAATCAAGACTAGATGAACACATGGACTGAAAGAGTCTGGAAGCTGGAACCGTGTAACCACAGAAAGGCAAGTTGGAATAGATGAACTGGTCAATTCAAGAGATGGGAGCAAGAAACTAAATCTAGCAGAGATGACAGTGGACAAGCACAAGAACAGGTTTCCGACATCCAGAAATGGGTTGAAGTCAGAGGGACCACAGCAGAAATGAGAGGATCAAGGATATGGAGATGCATGGACCCACTTGCAGTTCTCCGATGACTAGCTACTGCTTCAGGGGTCTTCAACTGGTTCAGTCCAAGCATCACCTCCTTGGTAAATGTTCTACAATTTATCAGACCAATTTAGGAGCCCTTATAGCATGACTATAGTACCCTGGGTATGACTTTATCAAAGCACTTGCTCAATATACCATGAAGTTGATATACTTGCCTGTCTCCGCCAAGGAATTATAAGTCCACTAAGAGGAGATACCGTATCTTTTTCTTTTTCTTTTTTTTTTGAGACAAAATCATGAGTTATGTTCTGTCGCCTGGGAAAAGTTGTTGAGTAGGTAGCCAACAGTGATTCCTACAATTGTACACAATGCCATTCATGATCCATCTCTTGCCTTCATCCTCCTCTCCTACCATTCCTTCTGTCTCAAACCCTGTGTTCCAATCTGTGTCTGGTTGTCCCTACATATACCACAAAGTTTCTACTCAACCAGATTGTTGCTTATCCCTGTGCTTTTACTCTATGTTCTTACCTCTGCCTGAAGTGCCCTTCCCTCCCGTCCAGTGGGCAAACACCTACTCATTCTCCAGCTCTCCACTGAAGCATTGCTTTTCTGTAATGCCTTTCTCAACTTCAATAATTAACTACTCTATTAATGTCCAACCCCACACCTTGTCTGCCACTTCTACTGCAGCATCCCACATACTGAAAAGTGTTCCTTTGTTTGCACCTTATTCTCTCCCATTAGACTAAGAGCCCTGAGTGAGCAGGACTGTGCCTTATTCATCTCTGTATCCCCGGCCTCTGGTGCAATGTCATGTATTTATAGAAACTTCATGTAGGCCTGATAAATTGAGTAAAATTGAATGAGCTCAACTGAATGTGGCTGTGTGTAATATTTCCAGCAAAGTCTCTGATGTAACTCTGTCCGCTGTGAGTGAATTTTCGAAAGAGCAATCACTGGATGATTCAACAGGGACCGTGCTCTGGGCTGCCTCCATAGATGGTGCTGGGGGAGGGACTCTCAGTTGTCCAGAGCCCAGAGGGCAGGGAGAGCAGAGTCCTCTCTTGTAGAGCTGCCATGTCCCTACTAAGGGAAACAATCATTCTGGCTATAACACTAAACATCCTGCATCCCAGTAAATCCCTCAGTCATGGGCAAACCAGGACAAATGTCACTGAACCCCTCATGGCCCTGCTATGCCTTATCGCCTCTCTACCATGTCAAGAGAATCTTGCTTAAGAAGGGGAGGATCATTCCCCTCCAAGGGCCTAATCTCTAGGGAGAGGAGAAAGGTTGTTTGTCATCCTTCTTGGGGAAAGAGATGAAGATTTTTTCACCTGGGGTTAAAGGTTTAGAAACTGTGGATAGAAGTGAGCAAATTATAGAGACCCTAAATGGTTGTCCAGGGAAGAGAGTTACACCACATTAGTTGTTTCTAAGGCAACAACTTCCCAGATTTATGCCAGAGCTTTGGAACCATTTCCCCCTAGAGCGGATGATTATATGCTCATTTATCTCCAGAGAAGCCCTTAAAAACCTCTTCTTTTTCTGAAAACCTGTTTGGCTAAAAAACACAGTTTTTAAGATGGAGGGTTACTCTGAACATTCCCAAATCCCCAGAGAAATGCTTGTGGAGATTGCTATGCCATCCTAACATTTGGCTATGATTCCACGTGGCTTCAGTTCAGCAGAATTTCATCACGGCTGCATGATCTGTTGCTTTGGAAGGAAATTCTAAGGAAATATCCAAATAGTTATTTACATGTTGCAGTCTCCTCAGAGCAGTTCTTAATAGGCAGTGAGTCTGCACCACAAAATGGCACTGTGCAATTAGATTTGCTAACGATGATGAACCAAAACAAAGTGAATTCCCCAGGGAAAGATCAGCCCTCGTATGCACTGATGCTCCCAGTCACTTGTGGTAGACAGTGCCCAATAATGCCCTCTGCATGAGGATTTATAGCTTAATGAGAGCTCAGCTCCACCCTTGTTTATGATTTCCTCTCTTCCTGGTGCGTGCTAAGACAGCCACTTCTCCACACTGGTCTCAGCGTAGCCTCGTCCAACAGCGTACTAACCCAAAACTTACTCTGCACCCCGTTGTTGGTTACATCCTGTTCTGTGGAATGTGCTGGGATTCTGAGATTAGAAGAGGACCATATTCCCCTTTTTGTTAGAACCCTCAGACTGTAAACACTTGAACGCTAAAAGACTATGCCTTATTTTTCTTTGAGCCAGACTGCTTTGGTTCAAATCCCAGCTCGGTCACTTACAACTTGCGTAACCTTGGCAAGTTGCTTAACCTCACAATGCCTTTGTTTCTCCAAACAAATAAAATGGAGATTATCTTAGCATTGTTCTGAGGATTAAGTGAATAATACCTATAAGGTGCTTCAGACAGGGTGTGATACATCATAAGTATTAATATTATATTAATATTGTACTATTATATCTCTTAGTATCTAGCATAATCTTTAGATCAATAGCAAAAACTAAGAAAAAAAAAGAAAGTAAAAAAGTTTATTGAACTGAACTCAAATGTCCACTCACAAGCAAGGCATAGGTAAGGATAATTCACCAAGTGCTTACCTTTACCTATTGTCATTCTTGATTGGTTTTTGCTTCCTTGTTGGCTAGTTGGAGATGTGCCCCCTTTTCTTTGGCTGGATACCTGGCCACAGTTTTCACAGGGGCTTAGAGGAAAGAGGACAAGTGAAAGTTCTGCCCTCTGTGTAAGTTGCAATCCCAGTGGGTCCATGGAATGTTAGCACTTTGAAAGTTTAGAGGAACTGGGTTGGGGAGCTCAGGAAAGGCTGCATGAAGGAGTCTTGTCCTTAACAGAACTTTAAAGAGATTTCAGTGGAGGTGGAGAAGGAGCACATTTCTAAATGAGAAAGCAGCATGAGATGGTGGAAAATCATAAAGTATGTTCAAGAAATATTGAGCAGTCCACGTGGGTGTGGGCCCTGGAGGAAGCCAGAGCTCTGCTTTATCCTGTCACCCCAACCCTATTCATTTAGACCCCAAGAATGGCACGATGGCTGGGATTAATCCAGAGGTTGTGTCCAGAAAGCATTCGTTTTTCTTTTCCAGTTCCTACCAGGATCTAATTAAGTAGTTTTTAAAACCCATAGGGAGTTATTAATCTGTTTGAATTTGGGATAGAAAACAGAGATCTTTCTAATGGCATCACCACATCCCTGTTCTTCCACAGAGCACATAGTAGGTATGTGAACAACCACTCCTCTCCCAGTGTGCTGCCTGGAAGTGCTAAGAGAATCTACAGGTGGAAAAACCAGGACATTACCAACAAAAACCAGCCACTGCAGCTGGGGGATAGTATAGTTTATGGACAAAAAGATATGAAGACCAGGCTCGCAGACCCTATGGCCAGTAGGCCAATATGGGGTTCTTAAAAGAGCAAAATTATGATCAGTGAACTCATTCACAAGGCAACTGTCCTGCTAGACTGTCATTTAAGATTCTCTACATAAGAAGTTCCTTTTTGCCCCCACAGAAACAGAGTCTCCCTGTCTGTCAACCAGGCTGGAGTATAGTGACACAATCACAGCTCACTGCAACCTCCAACTCCTTGCCTCAAGCGATTCTCCTGCCTCAGCCTCCCAAAGCACTGGGATTACAGGTATGAAACACTGTGCCAGGCCCCAGAAGTCCCCTTTGAACAGTGATTCTGAACCTTCTATCCCTTGTGTTTGAAGCTGTTGTCCCTTGTCGCATCAATCACTCACTCATCTGATCCCACCATGATGATGACATTAACATGTTCACAGACACACTTCTAATATATTGTTCCACATGACCTCTAACTTAGCCAAAACATCTCATGGTCTGTAAAAAACAGCTCATCCAAAGTCATCTTTGACTCCAAAAGAGAAATGATCCAGTTTCTTCGAAAACTAAATGGCATTAAAATAGGGTGAAGAAAAAGAAGAATTGTTATAATTAAAGAGTTTTATGAGAACTAACAATCAAGTGCAATGTGTCGGCTTTCACTGGATTCTGATTCGAACAAACAGACAGATTTTTTAGATAATCAAGAAGATTTGAACATGGAACAGATATTAGATGATATTAGGAATTACTACTAATTTTGTTAAGTATGAATGGTACTGTGATTATGTTCATTTTTTTATGTTCTTATCTTTCAGAGATACCTACTGAAGCATTTAGAGAATTTCTTCTCTGTGATTTGCTTAAGAATACTGTAGTAACAAGTGAGGCAAGGAAGGAAAGTGATAGCGCAAAAGTTGAAATGAGATTGGCAAAATGTTGAAATCTGCTGAAGTCATGCCGGGGGTTCACAGCTTCATTACACTATTCTCTCTAATCTTGTGCATGCTTAAAAATTCCATAATAAGAATTTTTTTAAATCTTCACAGGCCCTATCATATTGACCAACTAAATAGTGCATTCCACTACACCAGGCACTGGGTCAAAGAAATAGCTCCACGTACTGGATGCACCAAGCAAAAGAGAAAAAGCAAGGGCCACTGACTGTCCAAGCTTCACCTGTTGCCCTGCTACTGAACCCGAAGAAGTGCAGCCTCTCAGACCCAGCAGCCCCTGAATGTGAATGTGATGGGCAATTGATATGCTACCCTATACGATCGCTCTTAGTCCATGACTTAACAATTACTAGGCAGACACCTCCATTTGCTTGTCCCAGGGAAGGTCTCCAGAGTCCCATCTGAACAAGAGAAATGTGTCTCAAAGCAGCACTAGTCTTTGATGGGGGCTGAACCTTTTTATGCCACTCCCTTGCTCTTGCCCATCAAAATAGGACCTGAGCCCATACTCCCCTCTCCTCAAAAATTATTAAAATAGAAAATGCAGGGGCATTGTTCTCTTAGTCCTTGGAGCCCTCTGTCAGAGAGGTGAGACCTTGATTATTATTGGCTCAATGCTCCATCTTACTTAAAGAGACATAGTTAGAGGTAGTGAAATTTGAGAATCAAAACATTCTAATGCCAGATTATTCTGGCCTGTCCGAAACATCCCCAATCTTTATAATATTATCAGCACCCAAAGCTAAACATATTTAGTATGCTTTACCTTAAAGCATACGATCATACCCAGATAAAAGTCTCACTCTTTTCTGCATCTGTCTAGGGAAATTCTAAGAGATATACATATATTTTTTGAATGACATATGCGATTTTAGTAATATTAAAAGGAACAAAAAACAAAGCAAGGCACTAATACAGTAGAGGTAGACAAAGAAAAAAAAATTGTAATAGCTGCCACTTACCGAAAATGTACTATGTGCCAAGCACTTTACACACATTATCTTCTCAAATACCTTTTGATACAGGTAACATTATCATCATTTTTGCAGAGGAGGAAATCGAGATATGTCACCCAGATGGTAAGCAGCAGGGTCAGAATTCTACCTGCTGTTGGATATAATTCCAAAGCGTAGACTTTTAACTATCACTTATCAGAATGGATGGAGGTGTAGACTCAAGAAGATTTTAAAATTGTATGTACCATATGAGGAACTATTTTTGCAAAAATAGTCCCATTGGATTAAGAAAGAAGAATAGATATACCCCACTTCTAATTGGTGAATCTCACTAGTAGAATTAGTCTACAGACTCTTGTTTTTGCTTCTTTATATTTTTTAAGTTTTTCATGAACATGTATTGCTTTTACAATAAGGAAAAAAAAGTTATATTTAATTTTTTAAGTTGAGAAGAGGTGTGGAGTCCTAAACTCTCTGCCTATGTCTCCAATAATTACCTGTCTTCTATGAGAATGTAAAGCCCTTGGCTGACTTGGCAATAGAGTATTTACTCAAAGTCAGCAAGGCCCAGAGGACCGGGAATGACACCAGAAGAGCTGTCAGTCCAAGACTTAAGGCAAAGGAGCAACATCCCATAAGCAGGAAAACTATAAGCCTCAAATCTCCTCGGCTGTTATTTCTCTCCTGTGATTTCTCATCCTGTGAATTATTCCAGTGCTTGTATATTTATTTTTAAAACACGTATCAGCAGAGTTATTCTCTAAGTCTCTATCAGCTGGAGTATTAAGAACTTCCAGCTGAGAAAATATCTTTTCACTTTGTGTAAGCCTAATCATTATTTTCTGCCTCCTACAGGAGTTTCAATATCATACAAAGGATCGCAATACAAAAGGCCATGTGGATGATTTTTTATAAAGTTGCTTGTAGACTTACAGTGTATAATTTGGGTGTGAATTTACTTAAAGATGTCAGAAGTTTGGATTTTCTTTCTAGAAAGGAAAACTTTGCCCCCTTGTTCTTTGTAAGCCTAAATATAAAGTACCCAAACTAAGAAGCAGAAAAGAATAAAAAGGTTTCTTTTAGAATTTTCCTCTTATTTCTTGAAGTCTCTCTTTTAAAAATGAAATTATAGAGTTGGGAAACTTTATACTCAAAACTTTTAATTGTCTAAAATGTAAAATTCCGTCTCACCCCCTGTACAGAAAAGTGCTGTCTCTCAGATGTAAAAGATCTTCTAAATAGAAACATTCAGAGCAACCAAATCCTCCTCTAGCCCAGGACTCCAAGAAGAAATGGATTCAACTCCATATTGTGTTTTCTTATGTCAGTTGCAAGTGCCATTTACAAGTCTGTACTAGCCAACTTACTGGGCTATGGCTTCTTGTTAATGAAACAAGTCAGGAATGCATTCCCTTTACAAACCAATTTCCGTTACTCCAGGCACAAAAATTGCCCAAGTTCAGGCAGCCCAGACAACTGTCTTGCAACTGCCAACTTTTTGCCTTTAGGTGATTAAAAGAGAATGGCTTCTATGTACCCTTGTGACACCAACAGTTAGAAAGTAGTTCCATCCCTTATTCTGTGTTTCTCTACCACAGGGGCACACTTTTTGTCTTCCTTAAGCACCCAGCAATCTTTTAATCTTTTGCTCTCCTCTACTGCATTTTACTTTTGTTTTGTTTTGTTTTGTTTTGTTTTGAGACAGGGTCTTGCTCTGTCACCCAGGCTGTAGTGCAGTGGTGTCATCATGGCTCACTGAAACCTCCAACTCCTGGGCCCAAGTGATCCTCCCACCTCAGCCTCCTGAGTAGCTGGGACTACAGGTGCGCTTTACCATGCCTGGCTAATTTTTTAAAAATTTTTTTGTAGAGAATGGGGTCTTGCTATGTTGCTCAGGCTGGTCTCGAACTCCTGGCCTTAAGCAATCCTCCTGTCTCGGCCTCCCAAAGTGCTAGGATCATAGGCATGAGCCATTGCACCCAGCCCATTTTACTAATTTTTTTGATTAAAAATGGTTCTAAGAGGCAAGATGGCAGATGAGAATCACCTCCAGCCAGACTGTCTCAGCAAGAAGGAAAGATTTTAGATGAAAGTGAAAAATAAATAGGCAGACAAACATAGATTGGATGAGGGTCAAAAGGAATGGTGTCTGAACCTACAGGAGACTCCACGGGAAGAGGTTGTAGAGAAGAACTAGAAGGAGAAAGACATCGCAGGGTCTAAACCCAGAGAGGCTTGGAGACCAGTGACAAGAGTAGATGGAGCGGTTAAATTTCCCCTCCCTTGCATCTTGGACTGCTGATGGGCTCCTGAGCTGCTGGAGAGACCTGCCAACACCAGCCCAGAGATGGCTGCCGCCTGTGAGTGGTGAGCCTCTTGAGGACAGGGCACCAGGATCCCAGTTCCCTCAGGATATATCCCACCCCACAGATCCTAGCTGATAGGCAGGTGCCCTATTGCTTCATTCTCCCCTTCCCCTTCTCTACCCACAGCTGCCAAGAGAGACAATTTAGCAACCACCCGGAGGCATCCGCAAGGAATGTGACCTTTCCTCTTGGGGCCCTGCAGTGGACTGAGGAGTACTCTGACTGTGAGCTCCCTACCCGCTGGCCCTCCTTGGTGCCGCTTACCTGGTGACTCCAGCAGAACAGGGCAAACTGTGAGACAGAGAGACATTGGTCCATCTTGGGCACCCCATGGGTGACTTGAGACCAGCACACTTCTCCCTGGAATGATCAGGGATTGATCTCTGGGCCCCAGGGACAGGCCTGCAGGCCAGATCCCGTACACCCAGGTCTTGATAGCATTGCCCCCCGGGGCACAGGAGAGATATTTGTGAACTAGTCTACTGAGGTCTGTGTGCTTTCAGGAACAGATGAGAGTGGGTCCTAGCTACAGCGTGCTTGAGAGGCAACCGTCCCCCCATGGGAGGGCTGCACTCCCAGCTCAAGCTGTGATCCTGGGCAGGGAACCACATGGCTAGCATCACAGTCATGGGAGCTCCGCTGGCTTGAGGTCCTGCCTGACAGCAGAGGCCCAGGAGAAACCACGGAATAGGGGAGCGTGGAAAGGAGCAAGGCTTGCTCTGACTGCCAGACTGCAGGTCTCAGACAGCGCCACCTCCACAGGCAGGCTTTTTGGCTGAGTGGGGCAACTTCAGCCCCTCCCCAGCTGCTTTGCCCAGAAGCAGAGAATAGACCTTTGACCCCTGCTAACAGCATTTGTGGAGCTTGAGGGGCAGGCTCAGCCAACCCAGCTCCGCCAGCCTCACTCCCCCAGCCTCACTGCCCCACCTGCCCCCACTGAGGTGGAGAATAAGGTCATATCTGGAATTCTCAGGGCCCCTCCACCACCTGAGGCAATAGAGTGCCTCTCCAGAGGAATGAGAGCTGATTACAGAACTCAAAAACAACATTGCAGCTTGTTCCTTCCATCAAGCACCATCTGCTGACAGGGAGGTCATTCTGCACACACTCTTACTGCATCTACTGACTCATCACACAGGGTGTGGTTGAATCTCACCCACAAGCACCATCTACTGGCTCAGAGGCTAAACTGGGTGTGTCATTATCTAAAGGAAAATCAAAAGGTAACAACCAACAGCTGCTTCAGATGGGAAGGAATCAACGAAAGAATTCTGAAGTTTGAGGAATCAAACTGAAATGACCCCCACCCCCAAAGGGGAACACCAGCTCTCTAGCAATGGATATCAACCAAATTCAGAACAACTAAAATGACAGAAGAAGAATTTCAAACATGGATTGTAAGAAAATTCAATATATACAAGAAAAAATGGATAACCAACACAAAGAAACCACAAAAAAAAAAAAAAAAA
Source organism: Varecia variegata (assembly GCA_028533085.1). Lineage (NCBI taxonomy): Eukaryota > Metazoa > Chordata > Mammalia > Primates > Lemuridae > Varecia > Varecia variegata. The sequence goes on along the minus strand of CM052445.1, from coordinate 23,048,764 downwards.
TCCAGGACTTGGGAGAAAAATTCACTAAAGAAATAAAAAAAACATTAAAGAAAAATCAAACAGAACTTCTGGAAATGAACAATTTATTCAAGGAATTATAAAACACAGTGGAAAGCCTCAAGAGTAGGGTAGATCAAACAGAAGAAAGAATCTCAGGGATTGAAGAGAACACCTTTCAATTAAACAAACCAGTTGCAGAGATAGAGCAGAGAAATAAGAGAAAAGAGCAAAGCCTACAAGAAATGTGGGATTATGTGAAGAGGTTTAACATGAGAATTATAGGCATCCCTGAGGGTGAAGAATACAATACACAAGGGCTGGATAAACTATTTGAGGATATAATGGAGAAAAATTTCCCTAGCCTTGCTAGAAATCTAGATATCCAGGTACAACAAGCTCAAAGGACTCCTGGGAGATTCATTGCAAACACGAAGACACCACAACACATAGTCATCAGATTGGCCAAAATAAACATGAAAGAGGTTCTCCTATGAGCTGTAAGGTGAAAAAAGTAGGTAACCTACAAAGGAAAACCCATCAGACTAACTCCAGACTTCTCAACTGAGACTTTATAAGCCAGAAGAGACTGGGGCCCCATTCTCACTCTTCTCAAACACAATTATGCCCAGCGTAGAATCTTGTATCCTGAAAAACTAGGTTATTATATGAAGGAGAAATAAAGACCTTTTCAGACAAGCAAAGATTGAAGAAATTCATCAAAACAAGACCTTCCCTCCAGCAAGTACTCAGAACAGTGTTACACACGGATCACCACAATAAACACTCACCAGTGTAAAATCATCCAAAAGCTGAAGGTCAAAAGCCAAATATCACAATGGCTAAAGAGAGAAAACAAAGCAACAAAGTCCAATTCAACAGGATGAACAGAAATCTGCCCACTTATCAATCCTTTCAATAAATGTTAATGGCTTGAACTGCCCACTAAAGAGACATATGGATAAATATACACAAGCCAAATGGATAAATATACATAAGCCAAGTATCTGGTGTCTTTAGGAAACACATCTAAGCCACAAGGATGCATTCAGACTCAAAGTAAAGGGATGGAAAACAATATTCCATGCAAATAAAAGCCAAAAGAAAGCTGGCATAGCCATTCTGATTTCAGATAACTTAGTCTTCAAGTTAACAAAACTAATGGAAGACAAAGATGGTCGCTATAAAATGGTGAAGGGTACAATTCAACAAGAAGACATAACAATTCTAAATATTTATGCACCTACTTCAGGTGCACCCAGATTCATAAAGCAAATCCTACTTGATCTAAACAAAAGGATAAACAGCAACACCATAATACCTGGAGACTTCAACACCCCTCTGACAGAACAGAACAGATCCTCCAAACAGAAAATAAACAAAGAAATAATGGACTTAAACAGAACTCTAGAACAAATGGGCCTGATTGATGTTTACAGAACATTCTACCCAAAAACCACTGAATATACATTCCTCTTATCAGCTCATGGGACATTCTTTAAAATTCACCATATGCTAGGCCATAAATTATGTCTCAAAAAATTTAAAAAATAGAAATTATACCATACATCTTTTCAGACCACAGTGGAATAAAATTAGAAATCAACTCCAACAGAAACTCTTATCTCTACACAAAGTCATGGAAACTAAACAACCTTTTGCTGAATGATTATTGAGTTAAGGAGGAAATTAAGATGGAATTGAAAATATTCTTTGAACTAAATGGTAAAGGAGACACAGTTATCAAAATCTGTGGGACAGAGCTAAAGCAGTCCTAAGAGGAAAATTTATATCCATTAATGCTTACATCCAAAAGACAGAAAGATTACAAATCAAAAATCTAATGAATCATCTCAAAGAACTGGAAAAGGATGAGCAAACCAACCCCAAACCCAGCAGAAGAAAAGAAATAACAAATAGCAGAGAAGAACTAAATGAAATTGACAACAAAAATCTAGACAGAAGATTAATAAAACAAAAATTGATTCTTTAGAAAAAAAAACTTGACACACCTCTTGCTAGATTAACAAGAAGCAGAAGAGAAAAGACTCTAATAAGCTCAATCAGGAATGAAAAAGGAGTCCCCTGTGGCAGTTACAATCCATTTAAATGTCTGCCCTATCAACTTTCGATGGTAGTTGCTGTGAAAAAAAAAAAAAAGGGAGAGAGAGAAAAAGAAAAAGGAATGAAAAAGAAGAAATTACAACTGATACCATGGAAATACAAAATATCATCTATGACTACTATAAAAACCTCTATGCACACAAACTTGAAAACATGGAGGAAATGAACAAATTCGTAGAAACACATAGCATCCCTGGGCTCAATCAGGAAGAAATAGAATTCCTGAACAGACCAATATCAAGTACCAAATTTGAAGCAGCAATAAAAAACCTTCCTAAAAAGAAAAGTCTCAGACCAGATGGTTTCACACCCAAGTTTTACCAGACCTACAAAGAAGAACTGGTGCCTATCCTGCAGAAATTATTCCACAACATTGAGAAGGAAGGAATCCTCCCTCACACGTTTTATGAAGCCAACATCACCCTGATGCCAAAACCAGGAATGGATACAACAAAAAAAGAAAACTACAGACCAATATCTCTTATGAATACAGATGCAAAAATTCTCAACAAAATCCTAGCAAAAAAAATTCAGGTGCTTATCAAAAAAATAAATCCATCATGACCAAGTGGGCTTCATACCAGAGATGCAGGGATGGTTCAACATATGCAAAGCTATAAATGTAATTCAACATATAAATAGAAGTAAAAATAAAGACCACATGATCCTCTCAATAGATGCAGAAAAAGCATTCCACAAAATTCAGCACCCATTTATGATAAGAATGCTTAACAAAATAGGCATAGACAGAACTTACCTAAAAATGATAAAAGCCCTGTATGTAAAACCCACAGCCAACATCATACTGAACGGAGAAAAATTTAAAGTATTTTTACTTAGAACTGGAACCAGACAAAGTTGCCCTCTATCACCACTTCTATTCAACATAGTGCTGGAAGTCCTAGCCAGAGCAATCAGACAAGAGATGGAAATCAAGGGCATCCAAATGGGGGCAGAAGAGGTCAAACTGTCACTCTTTGCTGATGATATGCTCTTATATCTAGAAAACCCCAAAGATTCTTCCATAAGACTACTGGAATTGATAAACAAATTCAGCAAAGTCTCAGGTTACAAAATCAATGCACAGAAATCAGTAACATTCCTCGACGCCAACAACTGTCAAACTGAGAACCAAATCAAAGACTCAATACCCTTCACAATAGCAACAAAGAAAATAAAATACCTGGGAGTATATTTAGCTAAGGAGGTAAAAGACTTCTAGAGGGAGAACTATGAAACACTGAGGAAGGAAATAGCAGAGGACATAAATAGGTGGAAAACCATACCATGCTCATGGGTCAGCAGAATCAACAGGTTAAAATGTCTATACTACCCAAAGTGATCTATACAGATTCAATGCAATCCCTATTAAATTACCAACATCATTTTTCACAGATTTAGAAAAAATAATTCTATGCTTCATATAGAACCAGAGAAGACCCCAAATAGCAAAAGCAAAGTTAAACAAAATGAACAAATTGGGAGGCATCAATTTACCAGACTTCAAGCTATACTACAAGTCTATAGTAACTAAAACAGCATGGTACTGGCACAAGAACAGAGACAAAGACAAATGGAACAGAACTGAGAACCCAGATATAAAACCATCCTCATATAGCCATATAATCTTTGACAAAGCAGACAAAAACATACACTGGGGAAAAGAATCCGTGTTCAATAAATGGAGCTGGGAAAACTGGATAGCCACATGTAGAAGACTAAAACAGGATCCTCACCTCTCACCTCTCACAAAAATCAATTCGCAGTGGATAACAGACTTAAACCTAAGGCATGAGAGTATAAGAATTCTAGAAGAAAATGTTGGAGAAACTCTTATAGACATTGGCCTAGGGAAAGAATTTATGAAGAAGACCCCTAAGGCAATCATAGCAACAACAAAAATAAATAAATGGGACCTGATCAAATTAAAAAGCTTCTGCACAGCCAAAGAAACTATCACGACAGCAAACAGACAACCTACAGAATGGGAGAAAATATTCACATGCTACACATCTGATAAAGGACTGATAACTAGAATCTATATAAAACTCTGGAAAATCAGCAAGAAAAAATCAAACAACCCTATCAAAAAGTGGGCAAAGGACATGAACAGAAACTTTTCAAAAGAAGAAAGACTAATGGCCAACAAACATACGAAAAAATGCTTAACATCTCTAATAATCAGAGGAATGAAAGTCAAAACCACAATGAGATATCACTTAACTCTGGTGAGAATGGCCTTTATCAAAAAGTCCCAAAAGAATAAATTTTGGCATGGATGTAGAGAGACAGGAACATTCATACACTGCTGGTGGGACTGCAAACTAGTGCAACCTCTGTGGAAAGCAATATAGAGATACCTTAAAGAGATACAAGTAGATCTACCATTTGATCCAGCAATCCTATTACTGGGCATCTATCCAAAAGAACAAAAGACATTCTATAAAAAAGACATCTGCACTAGAATGTTTATAGCAGCATAATTCACAATTGCAAATATGTGGAAACAACCCAGGTGCCCATCAGTGCATGAGTGGATTAATAAAATGTGGTACATGTATACCACGGAGTTCTACTCAACCACAAAAAAACAGTGGTGATCTAGCATCTCTTACACTATCCTCAAGAGAGCTGGAGCCCATTCTACTAAGTGAAGTATCACAAGACTGGAAAAACAAGCACCACATGTACTGACCATCAAATTGGTATTAATGGATCAACACTATGTGCACATATAGTAGTAACATTTATTGAGTGTTGGGCAGGTGGGAAGGGGGTGTAGGGGATGGGTACATGCAGACCTAATAGATGCAGTTCACACCATCTGGGGGATGGACATACTTGAAGCTCTGACTTGGGTAGGGCAAAGGCAGTATCTGTAACCTAAACATTTGTACCCCTGTAATATGCTGAAATTAAAAAAAAATGGTTCTCAGAAAGTAACATGAAACCTAGCCTTATTTCAGTGTAAGTGACTGATAGTCCACAGGATTTTTCACTGCCCAGAACCTCCGCCCCCTACAATTCACTGTCTCCAAGGATACTACATACTATGGAATGCTCAGAAAAGCCACACTCTATAAAGGAATGATATCTCAAACTGTAGAATTTTGTGAATCCGTCAGCCTGAAAGAAGGACTATATGGGTCCAAGAGGAATTTATACTCCTGACCACAGCAAATAAGTGACTATCTAAAGTCAGTACCAGCATCTTCCTATAAGAAGGGATGGAAATTGTTTATATCTATGGTATGAATTCAATTTCCTCTCCTGTAAAATGGTAATAATAATAATTATTAGGGCCTCCTAAGCTTGCAATGAGAATTAAATGAAGTAATGAATGGGAAGCCCCTGGCACATAGTAAATAATCAATAAATGTTAGATTGTTAGCTCCCTTCTTTGCCTTCTCTTCATTTATTCACCCATTCAATTAATATTCAATGAACCAGCTTCTTCCCAGATTTGAATCACTTCCCAGTGGTGATGTGAGTTAGAGCTCCGGGACATGCCTAGTCTCCTCCAGGCTAGTAGGATACAATTTAGTACCCTTTAGCATAATGCACTAATTGGTCCCTTAGTGACCTGAAAGAGTTAATGCATTATTGTAGGATTTAATCTACCACTTCCTGACAAAATGAGTTTTAGCATTTTTTATACATAAATTCCCTAGAATTATAGTACAAAAATTCTCTCTCTGTCTCTCTCTCTCTCTCTCTCTCTCTCTTTCTCACACACACACACACACACACACACACACACATACACACAGGGACACACAGCAACTCCCCAGATCAGTAAGAGAGGTTAAAGGATAGAATTAAAATAGTCCATTTAGAGTTTACTGAGTACTTTTTTCTGATCACAAAAGCAACACATTGCAAGAAATCTGAAAAATACATAAATCCAAATAAGATGCAAATTTTTCATAATCTTATAATCCCCCCAAAATGGTTCTGAGGAAACACTGTAAGCATTTTATTTTCTCCCAAACTTTTATACTATTATATAACACATTTTATAATTCACATACTGTCACAAAGACTTTATGTACTGTGTTGCTTTTATAATTAAAATTCTATCATTAACATTGTTCAAAGTCACTGAAAGTCCTGAAATACTTTAATATCACTTCATATTCCATCATATAGACATCCCATCATTTATTTAGCTATGAGTCTATATGGGGCTGTGGTCCCCAACCTTTTTGGCACCAGGGACCGGTTTCATGGAAGACAGTTTTTCCACGGATGGAGGGTGGGGTGGGGATGGGAGGCAGAGCTCAGGAGGTGATGTGAGCAATGGAGAGGGGAGTGGCTGTACATACAGATGAAGCTTCACTTGCTCACTAGCCGCTCACCTCCTGCAGTGCTGCCAGGTTCCTAAGTTTCATGGAAGACAAGTTTTCCACCGGCCCATGGGGGGTTTGGGGGGATTGTGGAGGTGGTGGGAGGCAGAGCTCTGCAGCCAGGTTAGAAACAAGCCACAGACAGAACTGGTCCATGGCCTGGGGGTTGGGGATCACAGTATTGGGGGACATTTAGATAATTTTTGTTTCTATTATAAGTAATATTAAGCCATACCATTTCATAAATACATTTTTAAATGCATTTCTGTTATTGCCTTAGATTCAATTCCTATCAGTGAAATTATCAGATAAAAAAGTACAAATATGTTGAAGGCTCTTGGTGAAGATTGTCAAATTGCATTGCATAAACCAGTGGTATTAGATAATCCTCTTTTCCCCACATGCTGGCCAGCCCTCAGTATTTACGCTAAATAATCTGTGTTAATCTGATGGATACAACAATAGATAAAAAAAATTACATTTTATCTCTTTTCATTTGCATCAGAATGATTAGTAATGAGATTGACCATTTATTACTATCTATTAGCCATTTGTTCTATCTGTGCTGGAAATTGTAGGTTTATGTTTTTGCCTATTTTTATTAAGCATATAGAGGTTTTATTATCAGTTATATTAACTCATTATATATTAACATTTTCCTACTGTTTTATTACACTATTATACAATTTTTACATATATTATATAATATATATTTAATTTTTTATTTTTAATTTCTGAAATATGTCCTCCAGAGAAAAGAACCATAGCAAAGTGAAGACCTCAAGCAAAGTGAAGGTTTTTTCTTGTTAATAAATATGTCCCATCAAAATATTAATATCAATAATGCATAACCCCCTCATTTGCTTTTAAAATTTTATGATGTTTTTGACACAGAGTTTTTAGTTTTAAGTATTAAAATCAATCTTTTCCTTTGCTATTTACTCTACTGTCTGTGTGCTTAGATAGTCCTTTCCCATTTAGGATCAGGTAAATGTTTATCAAAAGTTTCTTCTGGTTTCTTAAAGTGGTTTCATTTTTCATGTTTCACTTTTTAATTCATTTACTTACTCAGTTGTATAGCAAGAATATAAATGGATCTCTTTTAAATAGATATTTTTCAATACCATTCATGAAATCCTTTTTAATATTAATTTCCAATTAGAATCTATGTATGTGCTATATTGCATTCCATTCATTTGCCTATATATTGGTTCATTTTGCATTTTGAAGTCTAATAGCTCTGCTCATTCCCCTACTCACCCTAAAAAACCTTACTTTTCAAAAATTTTCGTATCTATTCTAAACTATTCATTCCTTTAGAATAAATTCTAGAATCATTTGGTCAAGTTCTCAGAAATTCCATTGCATACAAATTCCTGATCTAGTTGCTTTCTCCATATCCCTTTCTTTTTTCTTCCTGTTAGTAGAGCCCCTGTTTTGTTCAAGAGAAGAATGGCCATAGCCTCCTGTGATAAATTTATTTCTCAGGCTCTACTATAATTAGACTGAACAAGTAAACCCATTTTGGTTGGTCAATGAGGCAGTAGTGGTTTAAAAATATGTCCACAAATTCTTTGGTACTTCTCCCTTCAAAATGTGGAAGTGATTGTCTTAGTCCATTTTGTGCTACTATAGTAAAATATCTGGGGGCCGGGTGTGGTGGCTCAATCCTGTGATCCTAGCACTCTGGGAGGCCAAGGCGGGAGGATCGCTTGAGGTCAGGAGTTCGAGACCAGCCTGAGCAAGAGCGAGACTCCATCTCTACTAAAATAGGAAAAAAAATTAGCCAAGCAACTAAACATAGGGAAAAAATTAGCTGGGCATGGTGGCTTGCATCTGTAGAGCCCAGAAGTTTGAAGTTGCTGTGAGCTAGGCTGACGCCATGGCACTCTAGCCTGAGCAACAAAACGAGACTCTGTTTCAAAAAAATACCTGGGAGTGGGTAATTCATAAAGAACAGAAATTTGTTTCTCACAGTTCTGGAGGCTGCAAGTCCACGATGAAGGCACCAGCATTTGATGACTGGTGAAGGCTTTCTTGCTGCATCCTCACATGTCAGAAAGCAGAAGAGCAAATGAACCAGCTAATTGAAGACTATGAAGTTTCTAAGGGTCTTAATCCCATTCAGGAGGAGGAAGCCTTCATTGCCTAACCACCTTTCAGCCTTTGCCCTACCTCTGAATACTATCACATTGGCAACACCTGAATTTTGGGAGGGGCCACATTCAAACCGTAGTGTTAGTCTTATGAAGCTAGTTCATAAAATAATGTGATTTCTGTCTTGCTGTCTCTCAGGACCCTTGCTCTGAGGGAAGCTAGCTGCCATGTAAGAACACAACCTGGAGACTATGGAAAGGCCATCCTGGCAGTGAACCACCTGAGAAGCAGATTCCCCAGCCCCAGTCACACCTTCAGATGATTGCTGCCCTTGCCAACATCCTCACTGCAATTTCATGAGACACCCTGCACCAGACCCACCTAGCTAAGCCTTGGTGGAACTCCTGATCCATAGAAATTGTAAAATAATATTTTTTTGGTTTTTGTTTTAATCTGTTTTATTCCCTGAAGTATTGTTGTTGCTGTTGTTGTTTCACCACTGATTTTGATGGTTATTTGTTCCACAGAATAGATAATTAATACAGAAACATAAGCAGAAGTCTTCTGAGGCTCTTTACTTTTCCTGATAAATAGGAAATTTATAGCTGAAATCACCCCCTCTTTTCTTCTTTTATTTATTGAATGCAGATGTGATGCCAGAAGTATAGCAGCTATCTTGCAACCATGAAGCAACAGCAAGAACATGAAAGCTGGTGCATTAAGGATGATGGAGCAGAATGATGAAGGCCAGATGCCTAATGACATCGCAAAACAGCTGAAACAATACCAGCAACTAGCTGGTAAATATGTCTTAAACCCAGCAAATATGTCTCTCTCACGATGTGAGAAAAATAAACACAATGTTTGAGCTACTCTTAGCCAATTAGTTATTGCTGCCAAATGCATTCCTAACTGACATTTGGTGTCAGACATTGCCACATGGTCAGCACAGAGCCAGGCACTTTGTGAATACGTTCAGTGGGATTTTAAAGTCATGAATGACAACTTTTAACAGCTCTAAAACAATAAGAAACACATGTAGACTTCCTTCCAAAACTTAGTTTGTAGAAATAATGGAAAGTGAATTAATAAATGACAGCAGAATTTAGATTACCTAAGGGAAAAATGCTTCAGAATATTTAGCATATGAACAGACTCCCTGTTGCAGCACATTTTTTGTGCTGATGCAGATTAACCAGTGATCAAATAGCCTGCAATCAGGTATTGATCACAATTCTTCAAAATGCCCATGAAACATGAATAGAGTGAAAAAATGCTTTATTTTTATTTAAATTCTAAGATCTCACATATTAAAGCAACTCTGCTCATCTTTTAGAGAATAATTTAGACCAGCTATCCTCAAAACATTGTGCATACATAAATTCTCTGTCACCAGTATTCCCGATAAGGTCATCCATACATTTGGCTTTCTCAGGACATCATTTAATCTTCTAACACAAAAATGCGTGTTTTTTAAAAAATGTTTAACTGAACTGTTACATTTTACAATGTATAGTCTTGAAATGGTGCCTTCATACAGCTACCAGAAAAACTAAAATGTAAAAGGCACAACATCAAGTAATGGTAAGAATGTAGAGCCAGATTCTCAAACCAGAATGTTAATTGCTATCATCACATTGGAAAACTATTTAGTATTTACTAATACCAAACATATGCATAGTCTTTGGCCCATCAACTTCACTCCTAAGTATACAACCAATACTAATGGTTGTTCCACAAAAGATATGTACAAGAATGTACATAGCAATATTATTCACAATAG